>VZZY01017045.1:251059-532956 GCA_013400335.1 Eurystomus gularis | reverse complement strand
TTCCCAGCTCTCCCGAAACCTGCTGAGCGGGGCTGTGGCCGGAGGGAAGGGGGTGCCGTAGTGGGAAGCAGGGGAGCCTGGACGGAGCGATATTAATGATTTTTGGTTTAGATGGTAATTTGTCTTTGTGGTAGGGGTGGCCCATTAAATTTCAGCTCACGTCCTGATGGAGATCAAAAGCGAAGGGGAGAGGGAGAGGGAAGCAGAGAGCCTTGTGCAGCTCCTTAGCTCCGTGTATTGTTAGAAACTTACGGGGCGCGGGGGGAGCGGGAAGATTCCCAGAAACAACCTTTGTCGATCCAGCGCCAACACCCACACCAAAAGTTGGAGATCTGTGTTTTGCAGCGCTGCCATCTGCTCCCCGGTGCTGCCCAGGAGCACGCTTACTGTTACGCCTCAGAGGAAACAAACAAAAGGTGTGCCTGCCAAGTCGGTACTGAACCTGTCTGCTCCTGGGATTTTAGGTGGAGCCTAAGTATGGAGGAGCATCTATGTCCTAAAGGTTCAGTGTCCTCTGTTGGCTCAGTTTAGACTCTTAGATAATTTCCTGTCCTTAAAAAAGGTCTCCGAGCACGGTAGATGCCAGGTCCTGGGGAGGTTTTTGTTTTTATTTTTGGTTGGGTTTTATTTAATTTTTTTCCCTTGAACTATTTATATATGGATGTATCGGTTTGGGCTCATAGTGAAGTTTCATTTTTTGTTGTGCAAGTGTTCCCTCTCATTACAGAAAATACTTCTTTTCCTAAATTATAGTCTGAGCGGAAAGAGGTTAGCGCTCTTTGCCTCTGGATGGGTTCAGTGGTAGGCTGAGACCCCAAGATGACTGCACTGTGAGCAAAATTGAGACCAACTAAGCTAAAAGTTATAATGGGCTTTGATTCTTACTGCTGTTTGAGATCAGTAGAGATCCCGGGTGAGCGAAGGCAAGGAGGAGGAGTGAGAGTAGCTGGAAGAAGCTACTCATACAGAAAAGTGCTTTTTTGATTATATGTGTAATTTGTAAGCACCCAAGGGAGAAAACTGGTCGTAAACTGCAGAGAAGGCGGCAATGGGAAAAGGAGAAATCCTGCTGATATTTAACCAGATTTTAAAATAGAGATTTCATTTTTAAACAGCCACTTGAATGATCCATGTATTTTTTCATTTATTCTCCCTTTTGAACTAAAACTTTTCTGTTCAGATTGCACTGGATGATAAGCAGACTCTGCACTAGCCAGGCTATAGTAGAGGATCTCTGCATTTTATGTTATGCCTCTTGTGTTTTCAGTGAAGTGGAGGCAATTTCTCCTCTTTTTTCCCCCTCTCTACCTTTCTTTTTGTCCTCACAGAGGTTAAGTTTTTTGTCCTCCCCTGTCAGGGATATGTTAATCCCAAAGTCATGGTGGGGAGAGAGATCCCGCCATTCAGAATATAGATATTTGCTTTGTTCATCCCTCCAGCCCGTTAGGCTGATGGAATTGGCAGTGGCTGCCCTCTGTGACCTCCCTCACCTCCCGCAAAGAGCTGGGGCAATCAGGGTGGAGAAAATGTGCAAACTCCAGTGAGTGAAAAAGCACAACCCCAGAAGACAAAAGCCTTGAACAGAGAGATGTAGGGGGTGAGGGTCTGTGTGGGGAATGACCTTTAAAAAGGTGGCCCCGATCAGTTCCTATAGACTAGAAAAGGTAGCATGGGGATGGGCTCTGTAGGAATGCGTGTAGCCTGATAGAAACTTGATCCAAGTGGTGCCATGGGATTTTAGTTGCTTTGCAGTATGATGAAGCAAGTGCCCAAACAAAATACTTTTGGTCATCCGGTATTGCCCTTTACTGTCCAGGCAGACAGCTGACTTGGGGGAACATAAACCCAGAGTTTCTAGCCTTTGCTTCTTAGCTTGCAGTCAGTTGTAAAAGTCCTGCTTGGCTTGGGCTGAGACATCATGGGTCTCAGAAACGTTCCTGGAGAGCAGGCTCACTCTGTGGTATTAAACATGGCTTGAACATGGATTTCTATTTCAGTGAGGATTAATAATCATGTGGGCAGCCATGCTAGGGTTAAATAAGACCATCTGCATGGATATGTTTTCCTGAAAACAAGTAGATGACATGAGAAGTTTGCGTGTGAAGCCTGGGCTGTTGACTTGCTGTTTGGCAAAAGGGGGCAGCATCAAACAATGCCACAAAGCTGCGCTGCTTCTCCCTGAGTGCAGACTGATGTGTGCCTGTCCACCGGCAGGTCTTGGGCAGGGGATTCCTTGTGAAGACATCGGGGAGGTTAGTTGGATGTGTAGAAGATGCAGGATCAAACCGGTCATTGTTTTACTTCGTGGTTGTATCACTTCCATATGCTGATTTGACCAGTGAAAGCTTGGAAATTAAGGACAGAGCTGTATGATTGCAGAGCTACTTTTGTTCACATTAAGTAGGTTGATGGTAGTAATCTTAACCTGTTCTTACTCCACTGATTTTAGGGAGAGCAGGAAAAAGCTCTAGCTTTGGATTTCTGTTCATATAAATGCCCTCCAAGGAGCTGTCATCACTGTTTTCCATAGCAAGAAAGCCAAACATTTTCTTCTTTAAATTTAACTTGCTTTGAGAACTTATTTGTTTCCAGCCTAGAGAAATATATTGATCCATCCTATAAAATATTAGTTTTAGAATGCATTGAAAAGCCTTTTAACCTTTTATTTATCCACATGCCTGGAACCATTGGATTAGCATTTCTTAGTTCACGTTTTACTGAGAGCCATGGGTAGTTTTACTGAGGGTCTGCCGGTGGGAAGATGTGCACTGGACTCCAGCTTTGCCAGTTCTCCGAAGTTTTGCTCGCTACCTTTATGGCAAGAACTGAAGCGGCAAGTGCAAGCTGGCTGCAGGAGAGAGGGGAAGTGGTGAGGGATAACGTGAAGATGTTCCACTGCCAGGGCAGTGCCAAGATCCAGAGTTCAGGTGCAGTCCAGTGGGAAATCTGCAGCTGGATTTGCCTTGCTTCAGATCATGCCCAACCAGTTCATTTCTAGTGTAAACTGAAAAAGGGAAATTTAATCATCTGCAGAAGGTGTTGAATGCCGTTCAGAAGGGCTCTGCAGAGCTGAAATTCACCCGTGTTTGTTGTGCAGCAGATACCTAGTATCAAGTCATGCTGAGATTGCAAAGTCAGTCTTAAGCAACAGACTTAAGTTTTACAGACTGAATGCTGTGACGGTGCATCACCGCTGTTTTAGATTGAATCGTTGTGATTTGGTCCAGGAGACAAACCATGGAGTATTACGGTATTGAAGTGGGCTGTGTCCAAACAGGAATGTTGTCAACTTTGAGGATCAAGTCTACAGTTCTGTGTACTGTTCTGTTGCCTCTTTTTAAGAAGGAAAAAAACAACTCACTGAAGGGGGTATTTCAGATAGTCTTATTGTAAGGATTGTTCCCCTTGCTTTTACACTGTGGGCTGCTGAGTCCTCCAGTGTGCCCAGTACCAGGACTCATCCCATCTCTGTCCATGGTGGTGATTTTCATTCGTTTCGGTGGGAAATGTCTGGATATGAAATACAAGACTTCGATGGGTATTGGAGCCTGCAACTTGTGTGGCCAGTTCTGTGCTTGCTGGAGATTATTCTTCAAGCACAGCTAGCCTCAGTATTTATTTCACCTCTCTTCTCATTGTTGTCCAAAAAAATACTGCGTGACAGCAGTTATTCCTTACCCCAGGCTCAAACCATGTGAGGAAAGTGCAGCAGAGCTCCGACTGCACAACTGTGACTTTCAGTACACAAGGTCTCCTTGACTACAGTGCTGCGACTCCCAAAGTTACCTCTGCTTCAGCACTCACAAAAGCACAGATTTTTAAGGTCCACACAGAATCACTTAGAGGGATTTTCTGCTGAGGAGCGTATGAGCAGTGATACTCTAGAAGTATATACTGTTATCAATTATGTATCTACAAACCAAGTGGGTTTGTTTTGTTTCAGAATGTAATAAGTCTGGGAGGTAATTTGCATGTGAAGGATGTTACCAAGTTACAGAGTATGACTCTGAATCGGTGATAGGGCTATTCATGTGCTTATAATTAAGCATATACTAAAGCACTGTGCTGGTTAAAGACTGGTGTGTTTTTATTTACTTTTTAGCGGGCTTTAAATGCGATCATAAGTAAACATGCTGATTACTAGTCTTAATCCCCAAATCAATTGTGAACACCTTGGGAGTTTGTAGATCATCTGTGCAATTTCATTGTTGTTCACTAAGGGGTCATTTGTGGAGAGAGCACAAGATATTTTCTTCCCAGAAGCTGCTGTGAAGGAGCTTGATCTTACAAAGTGCCACACGTTCTTCATTCTTGTTAACATGTCTCTGGGAAGCAGCACCCTACATGATCAGACCCTGATAAACACAAACCGCAGCAGTGTCTGACCTCTGTGGGTCACCTGCTTTGTTGTGCAGGCTAGATGCTTATGGGCTTGCTAGTCTCTACGTAATGTACTCCCTATTAGGCTGTTGCTGGAAGCCCAAAGAAATTGCAGAGTGCCGGTTTCAAAGGTTTGACTTTATCCATTGTGCAGCAACACGTGACCAGCTGGGACGTAGCAACCTGCAGAGAAGAACCATAATAATCAATTTTATGTCTGCTAAATATTGTGCTGCACTCAAAAGCTTAATCATAATGTCAAACCCATGAGGCAGCCTCCGTAATTGGGAATAGCATGTGAGGATCTGGTGATGCCAAATGGATCCTCCAGTAGCCTTGAACCTTCCATGCTGTGGGGGACATGCCCTGATGCTGGATACGCCCAGATGTTAAGCAGAGATTCTGTCTACAGTCCTGCAGAACAGCCAGGCTAAGTCCTGCGTAGGTGATCTATAAACCATTTGCAGTTTAAGGGTTTGTGGCTTCTGAAGTTTGTATATTTTGCAGATTGCTTGTGCCATAGTCTTCAAAAACTGTTAGCTTTTAAGACAAGCAGATGGCTTTAACAAAATATGTTTGCTGGCACCTGGAACAGGTGGATCTGGAATCAATTTATGCAGTGTAATTTTTTCCACACCCCTTTTGGAATAATTTTATACCCTGGAGCCACCTAAGATGCTTATTATGTAGCCAATAGGGAACAGCTTCTGTCTGACTACATAAGATTTTACACATCTTTTATAGCTAATGCCTAGATTGAAATGCAAAATTTAGTGCTGGGAGTGCATGTGAATTTGTGAAACTCCCTGGAGAAAACGTGGGTGCGTGTATCAGTGAATGAATTATGCTCCTCCATAGACAGAGAGGGCTTTTTTTAGTGGTAACGAATGTCCCGTGTTCAGTGTTTGTCATTTTAAAGGTAGTATTTTTCATTTCAAGTGCAAAGCTTGGGCAGGTTATTGATGTAGAGTAAAAATGAAAATATAACTTTAACTTTATTTGAAAGGATAACAGAATGAAAATTTCTTATGTGCTGTGAAAGTGTCTTGCTTGACTCAGGGATCAAATTGGTGTTTCCAAAATATGGCTATGACAGTTATGACTAGTTATGTGAGAAGGGAGAAGATCCTGCCTGTCTTCTTGAGGGGCAGGAAACAAACTCAGGTGAGACCTTGGCCATATCCTAATTCTTGAAACAGAATTGGGGCCAGCAAGCTTACCTGGCTGTATAGCCACTTAAAAGAGGTTTTGAGTGGGTGCTGAAACAATCTGCACAACTCAGAAGTAGGATTGGGATCTAAATCTGGGAACACTTTGGGGCCAGCTTCCTAAGGGAAGAGGATGCTGACTACAGATGGCCTGTTGGGCAGGTTTAATTGCTTTGCTGTGTTGCTTGGCCATGTGGAAGTTGTTTAGCCTGCTGTTTCGGCTAAAGGCTGCTTATTTATCTCCTATGATGCTGATTTACAATAGATCAAAGATCAGTGGAAAAAAAATAAGAAGGCAAGAAAGGAAAGGGTAGGAAAGTTCACTCTGGATAACTCAGTTTGACAGCAAAATATAGTAAATTCAAGAATGTAGAAAGAGATGCTTTTTGGAGCCTGTCTATATAATGCCGGGAAGGAAAAATTGGCTAGGTCTCAAAAGTTTGTTAGAGTGATTACAGATCCCCCTGCCCTGTCTCATGTTCCTTTCTCTGCTCTCTCTTCCTGACTGAAGATGACTGTCTGCCAGGAAGAGATTTTCAAACACATGGTTTGGACAGGGCAATCAGTCTATATTTATAAAATCACTTAATATTTCACCCTTTGACCTTTTTGGGGTCCACTCCACATATGAAGGGCATTTTCTTTAAAAATACAAAGCTGAGACTCAGTTTCTGCCTGTGTCCAAGGTGCTCCTCCAGTCTAGGAGAGCTTAGCTTTTAGTTGTAATTGCAGCTAGTAACCACCTACTTCAAGTGAAAGATGACAGGAGAAACAATATCATTAGTGGTAGGAGAAAGACACATACTTTATTCAACGTGAGCAAAATAAGACTATGCACTGTAACTATGTGCTGTTCCAACACTGATGAAGGATGATGTCAAGTAACAAATAATACAAATGATGAAGACTTCCACAGTTCCTGCTTTGTGAGGATAATCAAGTGATTTAGTAGTACAACTTACCCTTATTTCCATTTTGACAGCCATGCTCAGCAGCCAGAAGTAATAATCATCAGGGAGAGAAACTGAGGCATAAAAGGACTATGGCCTGGAGAATTTTGTGCTTGTCTGTTAAAGATATGAAAACACCATGATACAGTTAAGCACCAAGTAGGATTGCCAGCGACTGAAATCAGTACGAATTAGACTTTGAGCTCTCTCAAAAGTCGATTTTACATGGCTTGTTCAAGGTCATAGAGTGCCTTAGTGGCAGAGGCAGGGTTACAACCCCTGAAAACACTTGTGCACATACTTAATTCTAAATATGTAGTTAAATCCCATGAATGAATCATCTCAGTGCTTTCCTGCATCAGAGCCTGAGACCTGTGCCTTACAAGACTGTGCATTTATCTCCTTGCTAAATGTTGCCAGTAGATAACGTGATGGTGCAGATCTTTTACTCATCTGAGCAGTACAGTTCAAGTTAGTGTGAGTACAGTTTGAGAAAAAAAGAACCCTGATTGCGTGTGCACAATTGGTCCCAACATTTTGAAGATGAACAAGGGATCATTCCTATATTTTGTTTTGCTGTCTACAGCAGACATGTATCTATATAGATTGAATTAAAACAAAAGCAAGGGATTAACATCTTCAAAATACAACATTTCCACCCCTTAACCAACAGAATTGGTCCTGAGAGAGTAATTTACTAGGCACCTTCTGTATTTGTCTAGGACTGTACTTCAGGAATATAAATCATGATACTGCTAATGCTATGTGTTCCCTCTAATGGGTCTTTGAAATATTAAACCAACTTATATTTGGAATGAGCTTTATGCACCTCCTTGTCTGTGGTTGCTTTGCAAATCCAGGCCTCACTGCTTTGCCTTGGAGAATTATGAGTTTATTATACTCCTGGAATGCTAATAGCACTTCGTTTTTCCCCTAAATTTCTTCTTCATATTTATTTATTGATTCTTCATTTGAGCACAGTTTCACATATAATGATGGTACTACTGAGAATAGCTGGTGTGAGTTAATTTTAAGAAGGCTGAAGTTACAATGCCATCCTTCTTTGCCAAGAACCTCTCTCTAAAGTTCCTCAGCTAAGGCATCCAAGATGCTAAATTAGTTAGGACCATTGGATAAGATTACTCCCAATGTTATATTTCATTCCTAGTTTCATAAAGACAAAGTGTGTCAAGGCTGACAAACCTGAATTTAATTTTTCATTGAAAACTCATTGGCAGATTTGCAGATGATATGCTTTAGTGGGGCAGTCTTTTCTATGGTCACTTGGTCTTCACTCAAATGAAGAATATTGGCTTGTGAAAGAACACATGTGAACTGGGTTTTTAGAATTTCACCCTTTCGTTTACATTTTACTTTTGATTCCTGGGATTCTTCCCCATCAAGTCCTTCCTCCCACACTGATGGACACTAACTGCAGAAAGGTGCTTTCAGTCATTTTATCTGTCTTCCCTGAAGGCACAGAACTTTCTTCCCTGAGCTGATTCATGTTCGAGCTGGTCAACTATTCTAAACAAGCATCCAATTTTGATTAAAATATTTCTGAAGAAAGAGAACATCCTGCAATTCTTGCTTAACTGTTTAAAATTCAGCACCCCGTGTGATTATGTTGCCTCTTAGTTTCTTGGTTGCTAGGTTCTTGGTCCTGTTACGCTCTCATCTGGAGAGCGGAGCATCACATTTTCTTGCATGGAAGTACTTGTGAACTGCCATCAAATCATCTCTTAATTTCTCTGTGATATTTCAGTGTAATACTGGATTCTTCTGTGTTTTTTTCAACCCTTTTAGCCTGATGGCTCTTCTCTGAATGCTTTTTAAGGATGCTGCTGGCCAAAGAAGACATTAGCGCTGATAGCTCAAAGGTTTGGGAGAACTGGAACAGCAGAGATTGCAGAGCAGAACTGAGCAGATAGATAGCAGGAGATAAGGACTATAAAGTTGGAAGGCAGAAAATAGGGATAATGGTATAGGAAGCTCTTGGCATGAGGAGCCTGGTGTGATACATGCCTGGTGAAGAACTGGAGTAGCTGTAGTGGTAAAAGGCAACAGCAGGTTTTTACTGGCAGAGCAGGATGGCCGGGAGGTGGGCAGAGACTGCAGCAGCAGCACTGCTTGTAAATCAGAGCAGTGTTGTAGCAGAGGAGCTCTCTGCAGGGAAGTCACAACATCTGTCTGCACTTTGCCTGGGCATAACCAGACTCTCTTTCACTCGGGAGTGCTGCGACATAGGCAAAGAGAAAAGAGACACTTTAATCGAGAGCAGAGTTCAGGTTGAATTTGTGCTGTGGAAGCCATTCTGTTCTTGCAAGTGTAAGATCTGAGCCTACAGAATAAAACTCACTTTTGCAACCTGTACAAATGCATGAAGTGTTACTTATTTCAGTGAAATGGGAATTTACCAGCCTGAGTTCTTGATTGCTAACACACGGCAATCACTCTTAAATTATTTCCAAAAGTTATACAAGTGTATGGTTGGGCTGCACTAACCTTAGCTGTGATACTTGTGGTCTGAGAGGACTAGAACCTTCCCCTAAGTAGTACAATTTCTATTTTTAGTTTGGAAAGATGTTATCATTTAATGAAAACTCTTTGTTTTCTGGCAGCCTACTCTGCTATCCATTTACAAAGCTCTCAAAGGGCTTGGACGTCCATGAAAAGTGCAAGAGCCCAGTTCTACTCACAGATACACTAGTGCAGCCTCACTGAAGCGTTGTGGTTGTGCTTGACTGAGGACTAGTAGTGTGAGCCCAAAAACTCAAAGATAAGTTTGTACCAATGGGAAGGGATTGCATGGGGATGGTATCGGTCCAGAGGTGCTCTCCAAAATAAGGTCTGCAAGATTATGCTGTTGCAAAACCCAGTACCGAGAGGAGCATTTCCTGTTTTAATTAAAACAAACCCATCACAACAAGATCTCTATTTCTGTTGAATTTTAAGCTTTCCAAATGTTTGGGCATGAGATGCAGAAGTAATTGATTAGAAGCAGAAGTAAAATAATGAGGCTTACTTTTCTTTTTTTCATTTCCCAAGCTGATTCAACTGAGGAAGGAAAAAAACCTCTGAAGTTTTTACTTGGGTTGAGTACGACTTTTCTCCACAAACAGACCAAATGAACTACTGAAGTGTTTCAGTGAAGTTACAAGAAGTACCTGAGCCAGTGGGATTATTTACATGGCAGACTTCTAGCTGGTAGAATCAGGGGTTTAATTTAATAGTATAAAGAACTGGAAAAAAATCTGATGTCTGCCATTCTCATGGTCTAATATATTTGTAGAAGAGATAAGGGCCTGATTCTGCATCGAGGGATATCAGTAGCTAAAGTTCATTTATGTAAGTTGAAATGGAGTTTTTCATTTAAAAAACCCCCTAAGTTCATGTCTTGCAGTTCTTATGCAAGGACTATATGCTTTTGCAGTCGGCACACTACTTGAGTCAGGGCTGTGTGAGCTGGCCCCAGGTTTTCAACCTGACAGAACCTCTTTAAAATGCAGCAGTATAATTTAGGCATCTCTTATTTGTTTTGAATAGCAGAGCTAACGTGTCTGTCAGTTACAATGACTTGATAGGCATGATTAAATGGCAGGGGATCAGGAAAAATGCGTGCTTACCACAGCCAACCCTCCCCAATGAAAAAATAAGTGGCTCAGTGGCATATTTGAAATTGAGGTGTAACGGAAAGCATTTTTAGAAACGTGCTTTGTAGACTGCTTTGAAATGGTGTTTTCTATTATGACCAGTTTCTGGAACAGATTATCATGATTGTAGGAAGCACTTCAAAGCAGATTGATGTAGGAAGATCTTTACCCGAAAACTTTGGCTTCTCTGTAAGACAGAAAGCTACAAATGTGTCTGCAATCTGTGTCGTTTCAGCTACAACAGCATTTATTTGATAAAAACGGGCTGCTATTAATTTCTAGAATGCTACAAAGCTCTTTGTATTTTGCTAGCCACCCTGTTTCACAGAGGGTTTCAAAGGTTGTGTTTCCTTTCCACCACATCCTTCTAAACTTTTGGGTTGTATTTTTTTAAAGGCTGAGATTTAAACATTGTAATGAAATATTGAGTTGCATCTGATAAAGAGTCAGACACTAATTTAATATACCAGTGGCCAGACTTTAATAGAACAGGTCTTGATGCATTATCTAGTCCATTTCTTGACCTCAGACAGCATCAACTATACCTCTGCCATTCAGCTGAACTCAGCAGTAGCTAAACCTTGGTAGGAACTGCAGATGTCCTTAAAATATATTAATCTATGAATTTTCACCCACAAGACTAGCTGTATTCCATTTCAGCAAGACTCCTAAATCTTTACTTGTAGGCTAAAGTCTATATCTTTGAGAACTGAGGTTTTCTACATACTTACAAACACAGAAGCAAATGGGAAAAGCCAACTTTCTGGTTAGTATAAAACCAGGTGGGAACAGCACATTGAGGCGTGGTGGGATGGCTGTAAATTCTTCTTGTTTTTCAAGGCTATTGAAAATGAAAGGCAACAGTAAGAAGAAAGACGAGAATCAACTAGAACTGTCTGGGCCCTCTATATTTAGTAGCACATGTAGAGGACAGGAAAAAGAATTTACAAAAAAAATGTTATTTTGTTCCTTACCCAGCTGTAATATATCAAACCCATTGCATCATCCTTTATGATTCCTAAGTGAACAAATTTCCTTTTTACCAGGGAAGAAGCTGAGGCAAAGAGAAGTTGAGTCACTTGTGTAAGCTCATAGAGGGAGGCAGTGAATGAGAGCCCTGCAGTCACAGTCACTTTTTCTTGTTTGACAGAAGGAATATGATGAATTCTTTATCTTAAAGCAGAAGGGCCTTGAAATAGTCCCTGCCCTTTCTGGAAAATTATTTTTTCCTGCAAAGCAAGGCCAAATGCTGTTGATGGATACCTTATGAATACTTATTGTAACTGTTAAAAATACTTTTCTTTTTAATCCACAGTGTCATGAGATGAACAATTCTGAGAAATTGGTTCGATACCAAAATACTGTGTTGCTTTTCTCTGTCAGCTCTTTCAATAACTAAAGCAATACACTCTGTATGCAATAATCCATGGATTCAGTTCAAAGTTGCCATCTTGCTGTTTGAAGCCCCACCAAGACCTTCTCTTTACTCTTCTGCTCAAGTGTTCATCACCTTCTGGAGGCTGGGAGTCTGTCTTGTTTACTAAGGAAGATGGTTGTTGGCAGAGAGACTTTTCTACACAACACAGGTTGTAGGTTGCCTCTTGCTTTCCTACAGCCACACTGTGTCTGGTGTTCACTGCAGAATGTGGGAATGGAGGAGCCAAATATGCTGCAAATTCATGTACCATCAAACACTCTTCAGCACTGTCCTGCTCTGCCTTGGCCCCTGTATGGCCTCTCTTTTTAACTGTGCGATGTGGCACTTACTTAACCTGTTCATCCCCACTCACACATCACGCCATCGTTTTTAAAACCTGCTTTATTTCTTGTTCAAGGTGCTTCACTTCTTTCTTGCTGTGTTACTTAATTCTATAAAATGTATTATTTTAGTCTAGAATACAATTTATTGATAAAATGCAGTGAGTAAATGAAGTTATCTTATGCAAAGGACTTATTCTTTCTGAAAAAAAAAAAAGCACATCGTTTTAAAATAAGCTTCTAAGGCAGACAACTCCATGAACCCTTTCTTACCCTTTCTTTTCTCCAACATAGAAAATTAATAGCCAAGCACCAATTTTGCCTGTATTTTTAGTAAGCATAAATTAATCTACTTAATACGGTAGTCTGCTTCTTGCATCTACACATAATTAAATCATATTTGTTCTTAGAAACTATTCATCTAGTGTAAACCTGCTTCCTGAGTAAATATTCCGTTAATTAGTAGAACAAATAGATTGCGGGATTTGGAGTTTATTATCACAGCATTCCTTTCCCTGATGTCTGCTTCAGATCTGCACAGCGGAGAGGTCTGCTCAATACAGCCAGGGAACACAGCAGCAAGCTTTTTTGCAGTTTGAAAATAATACATCTTATGAATGGTTCACACCTACGGAACCCTTCATTTGGGGATTACAAAGTGCTTTGCCATGCTGTGTGGGTATTATTTATTTCCATTGTAGAGGAGGATGAAATGAAACAGAGAGAGATTAGGGCCAATACGCAACATCGCCAGGTTGTATTAATAGGCATAGCTGTACTGAGATGTATATGGTTGTACGCTACTTGTGTAGAACAGCAGAGGACATGGCTCTTCATAGAGGCTAATGAGGTACAGACTCCATTTTTGGATGCCTGGTTGTGCATTTCTGGTCTCAGGGGTCCTGAAAGCTCAAAGCAGATGGAAGTCATGGAGAATTAAAGACACTGGGGATCTTGGAGCCATGTCTCTCCAGCAAGGCAACACATTTTCAGATTTGGCCGCTGGTGTTTAGTGGCTTAGGACTGGGGTGTGCAATCAGTGGTAGCTCTGAGAGAGGAGTGCAGGTGTCCTGCTGCCTGGCCTTGCTGTGCCAGAGCAGAACAATTTAGTCACAGACACATATCCTTGCCTTCATGACATAACTCATCTAAGAGGTTGGAAGCTTGACCTGAACAAGTATGATAGCAAAGCCATGTGCATGTCCTTAGTGTTTCTGCACTTGCCTCTGGGGACGTGTATGTTTATGTGGGTGTCGCTGTCTCCCAGGATTTCTTATGTTGAGACTGTATGGGAGTAATTCCCCAGAAGTTATGGGAGAAATACATTTCCTGTGGGAGGAGTGTTTTAAGAGTTGTCAGCAGCTTCATGTTTCCTAACTGCAGGCTAAGGAGTTTCTGATAGTGGAGGGTAGATTTTGAGCTCTTTCTCCTGCTGAGTTAATTAGGCAGAGTTTAAAGCACTTCGTCTCCTGACCTGGAGTTTTTTATGTGGGAAAGAGAGGTAAGAGGCCATAGCCAAATGAGAGCCCCAATTAAGGATGCAGGTGAACAAGGCTTGTAAATGGCTGTCTTGAGTCTGAGCAGAAGACCGTGTCTGCCAGTGAAATGCTGCTTGGACTTATCCTTAATGAAAAGAAAGGGTTCACTGTCAAGTCAGCAGTCAAAACATCCTTTCTGCTGTTGAAGTGCAGGGTGCCACATGTGCTGGGCTTCCTCCTGGCTTTGCTTCAGGACTGTGGGCAATGGAGGTGGCATTTGAAGGAGACGGGAACATCAGAGCTGAGAGGGGCAACTGGATGCTGTGTGTTACCATGTTAATGGGGCCAGCTCTTTGTGCCTGCTTGTCTTTGGGTGGGTTATATTCATAAAACCATTCCCACCCACACACGTACTGACTTACAAAAATCCTCTCTTCTTACAGTTGCTGTTTTCTTTCCACCCTCACTGGAGCTATTAGATGTAGCTGAACCTGGTCAGATAATGCACTGTGAACGAACAAATATTTTGCTTAAACAAAAGCTTCTTTAGCAGCTAACAGGTACTTCTCTACATTTTAGCTCTGAAAGCTCAAGGACTGTTCCTTCATGGCTCTGAGAGGTTTATTTTAAAAGCAAAGGTATTAACTGCCCAAGTAAGTACCTGGGATGTTGGTAGTGCTAATACAGCCTGTGCCTTGTCAGCTAGCACAGGTATGCCTACCTGTGCCGTGGTTACATCTCCTGCCTGTGGTGGAATGATAACCGAAAAGTGCCTTTATGTGGTTTAGTGTAATCCTCTTAACCACAATAAAATGTTCTGACTGTTTAATACGGTATCAGCTTGGGGAGTTGGCAGGAAATACCTATTGCAATTTAGATTCACATCCCGGATTATTGGGCGATAATTTCCTTTTTGCAGGAAGTTCTAACTCAAGGAGAGGTCAGATGGTGCAGGGACAGGAAGTTTAAACCAGCTCCAAGAGGATGTCTGATGAGCGCTCTCTGCCTCAACTTTCCACTGTGAATGGAGTATATGTAATCTGTTTTCTTCACTGAGATAAAAAGTTCTTTTGGGATGAGAGTTAGTCTGATGGGTTACTCTGTGGAGAGCAACTTGTGCCGTGCCACTCATGTGGAACCTCTACCTGTCTCTGTAACACAAATAGCAGTGGGAATCCACCTGAAATCCAAGCACCTTGTGCTTTAAATGTTTTTTTCTTTGTTTTCAGATAACAATCTCTTTAGCTCTTTGAGGCATTTAATGAAAATTGTTTTAGCAGGACTGCAGGATCTTAGAGAGCATTATGTGTGGTTTCGTGTAGTTGGGAGTTGAAACTGTACCGTACAGCTGGAGTCTTAGCATTTTACTGTGCTGTGACAGGTAGCATCGATTTTACAGTTAGGTGAGACTGACTTCAAATGTTCCCTTATTGAGTTTATTGGCACCTACAACTAATAATGTTAAAAGGTTAAATGGTATGCACGTTACACTGTACACGGCCCCAAAAGAGAACCAAAACAACAGTCTCTTGTAACTGGACCCTTCACCCTACAAAATTTCTGTATATGGATGTTTAGCCTTGATGAGATTCTTCAAGATCACCAGACAGGGTCTTCTTACATCTTTTCAGTCCCTCTTGTGGAGAATATTTCTGCTTAAAAACTGAATTGAAGAAAAGGCAAAATGCGCTCTTGAGCTGAACATAGGTTGAAGACTTGGAGCGTTCCTGAAACATCCAGGAATGACCTGGCATCCATGGCTAGCACCAGGCTTACTGTGTGAATATGAGCATGTCCCGTAAACACTCCATGCTTCGTTACTGGGTCCCCTTACAAAGCAAATAGTACTTCATGGAGATGCGTGAGGTGTTGGTCACTGGGATTTGTAAAGCTCTGGGAACACTTAGTCTGGACCAGCTACAGAATTGCAAGTATTGATATTACTTGGAGTCAAGCAATCCTGTATAAATGTCACCTGCTTTGGTGTGTGTTAAAAGTTATAAAGGGACATGAATTGACTAAGAAAGAGAGACATGTGCTATGATTGCTTTAAATACAAACATGGGAATTGATAAGTTTTAACTTCTAAACTCATCCCTGCCAGCAGCTCACTCATTGCCTTGGGCAAACAACATCAAGTCAGTATCAGATTTCTCTGTTGAAGTAATAATGCATAAGAATTAAAAAATATAGCATTTTCTAGAGTTGTGAGAATTAGAGATTGCTTTAAAGGATTGCCTGAAAAGTGCTGTATACTTTAAAAGGTTTCCTATCTCTGCATGTTAGTTGTATGCAGAGGAAAAAATCAGTCTGAAGCACAGCTCCCATTGGTGATTTCCATTTGAAATGACCCTTTCTTTCATCAAAGCAACAGAAAGGACAGATGTGTGCTATTAAAAACAAGATGTTCTTGTTCAAACTGGCAGCTCTGAAGCCTGTCCTGCTGGAGCAGTGCTTGCAGAAAAGCCAGATTCCCACCAGTTAGCTGCTGCTAACTCTTCCACTTCATTCCCTGAATTGCTTGCAGAACAGCTGGCATTAGCCACCCTTACTTCCTTTGATGCAAGAAGTTTGCCTTTCCTGTTCTTAGATTCCTCCACACCTGTGCTCCCAGTAACAAGCAGTGAGTCACTTGACATACACTGTGTGTCTAGTGTTGGCTTTGCTCCTAGTGACATGTGCCAGCCTGGGCGGTAAAAAAAGGGATTAAAAAACCATAGATGCCAAAGGCATGATAACTTGAATTATTTCCCTTCACCTCATCCCTTCCTGGAGTGGAAATCCAGCTTGCATATGGAGTTCATGAACTGGAAACAAGCTGCTGACTCTGTGGCTGCTGTTGGCTATGATCCTCCAAACCTCAGCATTCGAACTGAAAGCCAGAGCTCTCCGGTGCGTTAAGGTTTGCACGCTAGCTTTAATTGTTGAGCTTCCTTTCAGGACTAAGGGATTACAAAAGAGTTGCCAAGGCTCTCTTGTCGGTGGTCCATGTTCCCATGATACCCCAGATAACTTGACTTTGAAGTGGGCTGCAAGTGAAGATGGTCTTCATTCTCTCCTCTGCAAGTGCACATTGCAAGGGTCCAGCTGCCACTGAAGTTCTTGTCAACTTGATTAGTTGGCACCAGCTTTAATGTGGACTGAAATGCCAAGAGCAAATTGTCTCTTTAGAACTACCCTGTAAAAGTTACTCAAGAAGTTACTGTATTTGTTCCTCTTGAATTTAAAGCCTATGAATTGGCTACAAGCCTCCTGCTGTGGACTTGATCCAAAGATCACTGAAATAAAAGGGAGAAGGTGTCTTAGCTTGGGATCAGGTTGTCTTTTAAAGATACTTGTCCTCTCTTCTAATCTGAACCAAGTATTCTTGAGGACTGTGCATATATTTTCTGTTTCAGAAGTTTTTGCATTTCACTTCTACTGGCATGCCCTGTTCACAGTTCCTCTCATTTAGTATGACTCGTGGTCCTTAGAAGCAGGTTGGTTTTCATTACTGCATCAGACGTGGATAGCTACCAAGATTGTATTTTAACAGGAGGTGGAATATATCAATGTTGTACAACTGCATTTAGAGCCAACAGCATGTTTTACCCTTAAACTAGTGAGTCTACCCAAGCCAGGATTTTTTGAAGCTGAACAGGGACTGTACATCTGCTGTAGTACAGCTGGAATACACGTCGTTAAGGGCAGGGTGCCCTCTCCAGGGGCTGGGCGTAGTACTTTATATGCTGTCCACCTGCAAAGGACTGTTTTCACTTGGCTCACTGAACTGTGGTCATGGTTGAAAATAAGCAGATTTGTTATTTAATACCTTTGGCAGTCTGACAGGGAGTTATAGTAAAAAATCTAGAGTGCACTTGGTTGGCATCCTGTTCCCATCAGAAAGGGCTCATGTAACAACAGATCCCCTTGCTTGTCCTCTTCTGCTAGGGGTGTTACACCTGCAGGAAAGAGAAGGACCTCCAGGGTCTTGCTGTTCACCAGTCTGCAAGTGGTAATCATAGTACTATTGCTTCTCAGAAAGAGCCTTTTGGCCTTGTCTGACCTCTTTGTCAAGGGGGATGAAGACAGTGTTTTGTAGCCTGAAGTTCATGGGTTCCTGATGCAGGGAAGTGCTTCTCTGTTAGGTTGTCCTCAGAGGTCATGGATCTGCTCTGCTGAATGCAGGAGGGCAGGTCTCTTCTGTTTCTCTGTGAGAAATCCCCCCAAAGGCAAAAGCAAGCTTCAGTTGAATTGCTTCTCTTACAGGCTGGTAAATTATGTGGCTCTTTTGGCTGGAAATGGGCTGAGCTCCAGCTTTTCTCATGCTGTTTGCCCTTAACCTCCGTTCCCTTCCTGATTCCCATCCACATTGTCAGAAACGGGCAAGCTCCCGTCTGCCGCCGGCCGGGCTGCTGTCGACAGGGCTGCTGCCCTCCCGTGAAGCAGGGCTCTCCACAGCCCTGTGTGAGAGGCTGGCAGCTCCCTTCCCTCCCTCTGCCCAGTCCCTGCAGGCTGTGGTGCTTGGATGTTGTCCTTTGCTTTCATCCTCATAACCGTACCTAATCCAGTGATTACAGCTGTTTGTGTTCCACCAGAGAACCTCTGTATCTGTCTGACAGCCGGTTGGGGTGGTAAGGGAAAGAGGAGTTTTCAGCCACTCCAACCTTGGGCTGAAATACACAGACTTTTAGTGACATTTTCAACTGAATGCTAACGGTAGCTGTTTATGAAGCCAAGAATGTGTCTCTTCATGCCACTCGGAACACTCTAGTGAGGGTGAGGGCACGATTAGTCATTCAGCAGGCAAACATCTGGTGCTTTTGCGTGCCCTGCAGCTCTTCCTAGTTAGCAGGCCTCACCTCGGGTTGGCTAAGCTAGGAATGTGTTAGCGCAGGCATTTTAATTTTATGCTTTTAACCGCCACCATAAATGGGCAGAGGGTAAATCTTGGTTGCTCATGTGGTCTTTTCCAGTTCTGTGTCCTTGTATTTCTAGATCCTAGCTCATTTTGAACAACAGTTTATCTCTTTAGGGATGTGTGATAGATAAAAGAAATTGGGTTTTTGAAAGATTTCTAACCCATTAGCTCTGTCCTTTCAGGCAGAATAGGGGTCAGAAAACCAGGGAGAATAAAAGACGCCCTTATGCAATCTCTGCTCCTTTTCCTCCCCATGCTTGGTTTCTCTTCTGAATCCCAGAGTCATCCTTTGAACACGGGCAATTCATGGCTGATCGTTGAATCCTTGCAAAACTTCTTCCTTTTGTTCCTTTTCCCTGCCCTTGTTTCCTCACTCTCTGGCAGCCCACCTACACTTTAATTCTAGAATGACAATGGGTTTCTTTGTTTTCCACAACCGGGGAAATGCCTTTTTCCGAATGCCTCTCCTTGTGGCTTGCCTGCAATAACTGGCTCTTCCAGCTCCTAGCACATCTTCTGTCCTGTCGGAACATAAAACTGCTCGCTTTGTCTTTAGTTTGTCTCACGTCTTCTTCCAGAAGCAGCATGAGATGTGTGATGGGCTCCTAGTCCACTTAGTCTATGGCTGATGCAAAGGGTCTTGAAGTTTGGAGCGTGAGCTGCAAGTGCATCACAGCTGCTAGGAATGCAAACAGTGTTTGTAGGCAGAGCCCTGAATTGCTCCAGGTATCTCAGTAGATCTTAATCACAACCTGTTTTCTTCACCCAGGCATAGCTTCCAGGCACACTGGACTCAGAAAAACAAGATCCAAGGCTCTGTTGTTTTGCAAAGTGCAACGAGAAGTTCTAGTTAAAGTGATCCTCACCATATTTAGAAATAAAATCTCTGTGGTGAAAAGGCTTTGCTGCGCAGTATTTCAGTAATTGCAAGGTGGCAGATACAGCGTATCGTACTAGGAGAACATGTGCTCTCTCTTGGGTAATGTATATTTATGAAGACTAGTAAGCAGAATGGTAAGGGTCTTTTGACTCAGAGAAGAATTACTAGTAAATCATAAGCTAATTAGAATTGGAAAAGGGCTGAGAGCCTATCCAGTTCATCCCTTGCTCATGTGGGGTTGTTCCCTACAATGCCTTTTCTTCTGTTGCCTCTAAATAACTAAGCATCTATTGCTTCCCTTGGGAAAGTGTACCATTGACCAGGAGTGATCTCTGTCCAGCAGCCAGCATCCACCTCCATTAATTTCCTTCCCCTTAATTCTCAACTAGCTCTTTTTAGATTTTTACAGTTTTCCAGTATTTGTAGATAGCTCTGTTACCCTACGTCATGTCAGTGATCAACAATCAGCATAAGCTTCATTGTTATAAAGTGTTGTTTATGCTGCTTCAAGTTTCACTCTGGAGATGTACATCTTCCGGTGCCTCTAATTAATGCAGAGCTCAAACTCTACTGTGTTCTTTGATAAAACCACTTGTGCATCTTCTGTGCTCCGAATAAAACTGTAATTCTGGATACCTTTGAAAATGTGGTACCACAGTCTTGGAGGAAGATGAGTCCATGCAGTGGGAAGCCACTAACTCCCCTTTTTAATGTGGGTTACCCCCTGTTCATGAGGTAGCCCTAGGCAAGTGATTTTGCTTGTCAGCATTAGTTGGAACAGCTTCTGAATGGAGGCTTGTGCGTGAGAGGTGCAGATTGCTTTCCCCAGACTGTGTGTGGAGGGATGTGTGTGGTGTGTGGGGGGGATATATGATGCAAATGTAGCTGAGATACTTCAGTGTTCCCAGCCATGAGTTAGAGGTGTCACTTGTAGGTGCTATTGTAAAACCTTCAGAAACCAAATACTAATCACTACTGTGTCGAATGGTGCCTTATCTTCAAAATAGCCTTATCTGCCACCAAATCCTAGAGGAGCCCTTCCTTTTGGCTGTGTCAGATCTGAATCTGGACATAGAGCAAAAGGGTTTCAGAGAAAAATGCTCCTTTTTAGACTATCCTTGCCATCATTCAGTTTGATGATTAGGCTTCCATTTTCTTGTATTTCAGCTCAGTGACCAAGCAGCAATCTGGAATTATACATCAGCCCTTGTTCCATGTATTTTATGATTCATTGAAAATCAAAAAGAATCCTTTTTCGGAAGCCTAAAAATTTACTGGTGGCCAAAGATCCGGAGAATCCATTTAGAGGAAAAATACCAGTAAAAGTAAGAGAGGATAAAAAGCATCACTGACTGTGTCTTTTGGTGTAAATCACATTCATTTCATAAAAGTCTTGAACACATCCCCTCAACTTTAATACCTGAATTTCAAGCCTAGCAGTCAGGAGTTTTTAGCACCAGCCAGAGAGTACTCATAGTTGGCAGGCAGATGGTCCTTTCCCCTCTTTTACATTCTTTTAACGCACTAACACTGCCAGTTGGGCATTTGAAAGCCTCATTAATTTTCCTTGCTGTTTGGCAATAAGACCTTGCTTGTTCCTTGCTGTCTTCCATTACTGAAACCTGTGCAGTTTTCAGATTGCTCCTACTTGTTGCTTTGATGTGGGGCTGGATTGTTTGCCCTGCTCAGGTACCAAATGGTGGAGATGTTGAGTGATGCAGAGACATGCTGGGATGTGATGTCGAAAGCAGAAATGGTTGGAGTGTGGAGAAGAGAAGTCTGGTGTGTGGGTGCGAGGAGGGAATTAGAAATGGGAGAGAAAGAGTCATGTCAAGTATTTACATTAGGTCGTGCAAAGTCAGAGGAAACGTTAACTTTGTCTGGTTAAATTATTTGGCTGGTGTTTTGATGTTGTGGAGTAACCAGTGATGCTTCTTTATACTTTTTGGAGAAGTCTTAGGTTTCTGTGGAGCTCTGGAAGTACGTGATGCACCTAAAAATACTGGTTTTACAGAACATTTTTTTTCCCAAAAGAGAAATTCTTTATAATGTAGCCCTCCTTAATAAAGTGAATCTGCAGAAGTGGCAGCATGGAACTGCATGTTGAGTGGTTTCGAATGGCTCCGTATCTCATTATCCAAGTTATAGGATGGATTTTTTGACTGCCTGCCCTGCAAGCTCATTTTGAGACAGGTGTGTTAAAAATGCATGTGTCCTTGGTTACCTGGGGAGAGCAGAGGTGCTTTGTAGCTCTGAGGGAAGTTAAACGAATAAAACCTGTATTATTCATCAAGACAAAACCATTTTCTGAATCTGAAAAAGAAGAAACTGCCTTGTCTTTGAAAATCATTTATCTGGCCTTCATTTTCCTGAGGGTAGCAAGTAGAAGTCAAGTTTAAAACAGAGACTAAAAGTCTTTTTCTGTGGGATCAAGAAAAGTAAATTGCCAGCGGAACTTTTGATCAAATGAGCTTCTGCTGCAGGGATTGAGTGCGCTGTGCCTGTGCAGCACAGTGTTCATCCGATCTCCAGTCAGTTAGCATCGCTTCATGCTCTTCCTCTTGGTGTGCTTGGCAGATTCAGAAAGATGGATGTGTAAAAGGTTTTGTCTTCTCATGTGGACTTCTCGAAGGTGAAGAGCTCACTGATAGATCAACAGTAGTTGCATCTGTCAGCATGTGTATGGAGAAACCACTGGCGCTAGGAATTCATGGTAACAGCACCTCTGCTGATGGTGTGGAAAAGCACTGCTGGTTATGTCATGGCTTAAAGAGGACCTGGCTAGCGTTCTGCAGATCTCGACCTGGGGTATGATTATCTGGCTTCTCACAAGTTGAGAAGAGTCACATATGGCCACATCTTCAGGACAGAATTGAGGGTGATTATCATGATTCATGCACCGTGTTCCTTTGCCAAAGGGTAGGATGTTGCTGGAGTCATTATCTTTAAGGTAAGGAGTAATTCTGATATCCGAACTGTGTTATCATGGTCAGTATCCATCCATTTCATACCTCACTGCTCTTTGCTTTTGAGCCCCTGAGTCTTGGACAGATTGCAAATTGGAGCAATTTATATTCTTGCTGCCATGGTGAGTTAGAGAGGAGAATAAATCTCCAGAGAAAGGTGCGTTGGGTTTGTGTGTGAGTAGGCACTAAGCAATGTCACCAAGGGGACTAAGGCAGCCACAGCTGCTGTATGTGGCAAATAACAAAAGTAATATGTTGATTGATTTTCCTGAGCTTTTACACTAAGAGAGAAGGTCTGTGGAGAAATTCCTCTATACAAAGAATTAGGATTGATGAGTTTGGAGAATATGGATCCATATTCACTTTTGGCCTATCAACCAACTCCTCTCTTCTAAATTACCCTCCTCAGACTTGTAACAAGTAAGCTCACCAACCAGCCAGTAAGGCACAGCAAGAAAGAATATATATATTTTTCCCTAAAAATTCAATTGGTCACTTTTAATCCTTGATGCCAATGGCATTGTTTTAACTTTTTTCACAGATTCTTTCCTACCATAGTGGTAGGTAGTAAGGTAGAACCCAAACAAGATACTAGGAATATTTAGCCTCCTCTCCAGGAAGAAGAGTTCCAGATGTTCCTTACACAAACAGTTTTCACCATATCCTGTATTTGTGTCTGCATGTAATTCTCCATAGCATTTCCGTTGGTTATAGTATTCCTCATCTTCTCCCTGAAATATTTGTGCATCTGTATGATATACTGTTAAACAGGTACTGTTTTCCGCTCCAGACGTGACCGTATTGCTGGACAGGGTCTCCTAGTTCACAAAATACTTCATCCCTCTGAGCGTGAGATGATTCTACCAGTAAGAGTACATATCTTGCCCCCTTAATAAATCTCAGACTTACTTTCTGTAAAAGGTTTAAAGAAAATCTACCATTTTCTTACTCTTTTGTAAACTGTATTAGTTGTCACACAGATTCTTGCAATAGCATTTTGTCTGGCTATTTTCTCCTCTTCGTTATACAGCAGAACTTAATTGAACTGAATGAGCTATATATGAACATGAAGTGGTGATTACTCAGCCCTGCTCGTTTTAATTCACAAATGTAATTTAACAATTAAAAAAAAAAATCTTAACTTCACTCAGTAGTTTTAGAGCATTGATCACAAAATTAATTAGAGCTTTCTAAATATGTCATTCAAGTTATGCATTACACCACCAAATACCTATACCATATAGAATTTATAAGTGTTGGGAAGGCTTATTGCTGCAGCTGCCTGCAGCATGCTGATGTGACTACTTACATTGCGGGACCACTGCGTAATGAATTACTCTTCAGTGGCCGATCCTCTGTGCAGTGGAGGCTGCCATCAAATGTGTTGGAATTGGAGTTGAGCGGGAGTAAGATGTTACCACTCCAGCTGCTCACCTCCAAATCTTCCTGGAGGCTGTTTTACTTGGTTAACATGCTTCACTTCTCATTTGCAATGGGCTGGGAGCACTCACAGAGTCAATTTTTATGTTCATCTGACAAGTGGTAACAAGCTACCACAAGGTTTACTGTGGGTTTTTTATCGTCTAGGTCATAGCTATTGCTTGGATTGTAGTAGTTGTACATTTTTATTTGCCTTGTATTAACACTCCTGGTTTTGAAGTCTTTTCTTCCTCGGCTGCTACTCCCCTCCAGTCCTTCTCCTTAAATCTTGCAATCTTGATTTAAATTTTGGCCAGATTTTTAAATTAATTTTTAATTAAGATGCCCTCTGAATCTATCAGGAAAGGCCAGGCAATACACAGAAAAACTACAATATAGTAAGAGTCCCATCATTTTGTGATAAGCCCATGTATAGTGCCAAGCAGAGCAGGGCCCTGGTTCCTCACCATGGCCGTGGAGTCTCAAGTACCCCACAGAGGTTCAACACTGGAATGACATCTCCAGACTATTGATTCTACTCCCTGCTCTTGAAAGATGGTACGTCGTGCAGTCCTTCATACATCTAGCAAGACCCATTTTTAAAGCATGTAGGTGTCTTTTCTATACTTTTCTCACTGGAAAATTATTAAAGAAACTCAGTCCTTTGATAGTTAGAAATATTTTCTAAGATGTGTATTAATTCTATTCAGAGGTAGCTTATATTGTTTATTTTCTTGTATGAACACTTTCTTTTAACCTAAATAGCTCTTTTATACGTAACGTATTTATAGTCAGTAATCACCTTCCCTCCCAGCTTTTGTTTTATTAGGCTGAAGTGCTAAGGCCTAAGTTGTGGGCCCCAAGTTGGAGTTGACCTGTGAATGAGTCACAACCTAGCAGAACGTTTTGTTTTTGTTATTGGCTTCATGTTCCAGAGGCAGAACCTGTGGCTCTGCCCTCACCCAGGTGGTCATGGTTGGTGTGGTGTGTGAGGCCAGGATTATATAAACCAGGAGCTGATCAGTTGGAGGAGCTACTTGTTGGGTGTGGCTTTTTGGGGCTGGTTGCCTCTTGCTGAGCTCTCTTGGTGGGGTCCTTCCATGCGAGGGGCCACTGAGGAGCCATCTCTGTCTGTTGTGTCCAGCAGGAGATGCTGGCACCACAGTGGGCAGAGGAGGAGCTGGGCCCACAGGAACCTATGGCAGGACTGTCTGAAAGAAGACCTGTGAGGGGATGTTGCTGAGTTCAGCGCTGGCCTGTGTGATCAGGCAGCTGGTGGTAGCATAAAATGATGATGGCTGAACCAGAACAACATAGGCTAAACAGTCCAGGCTCATGAGATTCATAAAGTGTCTGATAGCATGAGTAGCTTTTCTCTGGACCTACTCAAGTTTGAATTCTTCTTCTTTGGGTATAGGATAGAACTGTACTATACAGCTCTGTTAATGCTTTACCACCTCTGCCAGAAAAATGTGTTTTAATACAAGGATGCAGTTTTGTTTGTCTGTTTAACAACTATTCCCTGAATCTGTATGGCAAACCAAACATTTAACTCTGAATGTCTTGAGTTAAATCCCTAATGTACCTGGCATGTTGGTTCCCGCAGTGTTGCACAATCTTGTGCTGTGCTGAACTATTTTGGTGTGTGCACACTTCGAGGTACTCAGCATTTGATAGAGCTGCTTTGCTCAGGACAGCTTTTCAACAAATGTTTCAAAAGATACATTTCTAGATGTGCCTGTGCAGAATTCTTTGCAGGACTGTACCTTAAATCGCTTCCGATTTGGTTATGATACAGATGCAGTCTGTGTCAGGCTGTGTATGGGTATTTACTCTTCCCTGGGTGTGCAGGATTCGAAGGTCACCTACTGTGACCCACTGTCATTCCATTAATGAAATTGGAGCAAGCGTGATGTACTTCAAAGCAGGGGGACTCCGTATGGACAAAATTTATGCCTATGTGGAGTTCCTCACCGAAGCAGGATTGCATACAATATTACTAAATCTGCTAATCTAGACACAGATTGGAATTTCCACTTACTGGCAAAACCCGAAGCTGGTCAAATCCCACATGAAAATCATCTGTTGCAGGATCCCACTGACCTACTCAGTGATTCATGTGAGGTTACACCAGGGGATGAGTCTGGCCAGTTAATTCAGCCTTGATGACAGCAGTTGTGCCGCTGATCTACACAATTGGATTGTGTTTTGGCATTGGGGGAACTCTGGGGAATCTCACGTGATCTGCGCTGTGAAATTAATTTGATAATGCACCATTGTTTTCCCTGAGCTTGATCATTCATTCCCTGCTGAAGCTAAGGCCCTCAGGATCAGATTCATCACATTTAGAAACCAGCCACAGCTCTCCATTTACAGGATGTCAAAATCCCTGTGTGGTCTTTCTCTTAAAAAAAACAGCCCTAAAGCGCAGCGCTGTGTGCAAAAGGAGGCCTGACGGAGGTTTCTGCCAGTGAGGGGCACATTATCATCCCTCAGGCTTTACAATTTCCTAGGAGCACTGTATTCTGTAACCACTGCCCCATGAAAAGCTGGCATCGAGTTTCTTTAGAGCTGATCATGAGTGAATCTGCAGGTGCTCATTCATGAACTGATGCAATCCATTCTGATGAACCCAACAGGTTCAGGGGAATCATCCAGTGGCTGTGGTCTTTCCGTATCACGCCTGCAGATTTTAGCTGTGCCAGTTAGAGGCATTGGGCCAACCCTAGCCTTGGTGTAAGTCCATTAACACCAGTGGAGTTGCCTGCACCTACACAAGGCTAACTTTGGCCCACTGTGGCTAAACTTCTGTCAGTATTTCCGCTAAGCCCTTTTCTTTATTCATGGGTTTAGAAGCTGGCTGTAAAAATGTGCTCCATGCTGACATTTGGCATACAGCATCTCCTCATCCTGGGAGCATGGATTTTCTTCCTCTAAAACAAAACAAATAGAAAACCCAAACCCCATTGACGAATTTTAGTCTGATTTCCTGGATTAGAAATAAGTAGGCGTTTGTTTCAGATTCTTTCCTATTCACCTGTGTCTCTCGGGTGGATTTGTGTTATTTGTGTTACCATATACATCTGCATGTGCATACAGAGAATCTGTTCTTATGTGTGATGTCAGCTCATATTGCCTGCTTTGGCATTTAGGGCAAGGTGACCCTTTTAGGAAATATCATGTGTTGCTTAGGCCACTGTGTCCATAAATCAGAGGCTTATGCCACAAGTAGCTTCATCATGGTTCTGTATCCCTATCTATCACAGCAACTACTCTCAGCAAATATAGCTCTGCTTTTGTCTTGACACAAGGATTTGAATCTTGATAAATTTGTTTGCTGCTTAAAGTATTCACATGGGCTTTTGTGCAGGCAGATTTCGGTTTTAGAGTTGCTTGAGAGTAAGTAATTCATTGCGGCTTTGCATGGCTGTGGTTTGTTGGTGGCCAGTGAAGTAGTGTGGACCAGTCAGAAGTGAGTCTGTCGACAGTCTGAGTGAATGGCAGAAGTGTTCAGCAAACAAGGGGGGCTTGAATGAGTCAGTTGTGCAGACGCCCATGCCAAAGCATATTTACATGAGCATTCATGAAACTGCTACGACTTCCTCTGTGGCCTTTCTTTGCCTAAGATATTTTTTGCAAATGCAGTTGCTTTATGGACAACAATAAAAACAGCCTTGCAGCTGTTTGTAGACAAAAATGCATTTGCGGCGTTTGTCAAGAGGAACTTGCTGGAGGGACATCAGATAAAAAAGGAACCTGCCGGGTGCTACTGCCAGCACCCTGGGGTGAGATCAGCTGAGAAGGGGGTGCAGTAAGGGGAGACTCTGGTTTCTCCCCTCAGGTCTGTCCTGGATCCTGTATGGCTACAGCAGACCACACAAGGGTAATTAGGAATCTGTAGGTGTGGGAGGGGTGTATCTATTAGTGTGTTTATCTGTTTCACAAAGATATGGCAAATTTTGGAAGATAGTCATGCCTGTGCCTTTTAAACAGCTGTACTGATTTAGGTTGTTACTGTCTCTCAGCTGTTCATTATCTGCTGCTCAGCTGACTGATCATGTAAGTATTCCTAATTTGTTTCAGTACAAAGTGAAACAGTTCATTTAATGAAGCTTTTAATTAAGCTGATAGCAAGGAGGGATGGCCAGATCTTAAAGCACCATTGTTTTCAGAAATGCAGAGAGGACAATGGCCCCAATATTTGCAAAAGCCCATGGAGGTGCAGAGGTAGAAGTGATGGTTCAGTTCACTTCTTTAAGATATGGCTTACCCTAAATCTGTAGGATATACTGTTTCTAAAACACTTCATGAAACGCTTTCTCTCCTCTGTATTAAAATACAAAAGCTTGGAAAATAGAGCCAAAGAAAACTGGAAAAAAATGTTGTTCTTGTAAAGGGCAGGCTTACTGGAAATTAAATCCAAGCATCACAGGAAAGCTGTAGAATCAGACTTAACAATACTCGTATTCCTTACTGCAGCCCTGTTTACATGGTCAGTGATGGAAAAATCCCAGCGTTCACGGATCCTCTTTTTCAGACTAGAACACCTTCACAGCTTTATCCAGTGCCTTGCCTTTTTTAGCTCATAAAGCATCAGTCCTTGTGAAGCATATGTTCATGGACCTGTGAGCAGTAAGACCTAGTCTGGTTCTTCGTAATGAAAATATCACGGCCCATCTGCTTTTCCAATCGTAGAGCTGTCCTGGTTCGTGTCTTACTGGCAGACCAGCTGCAGGGAGCACTAGATGGATAGACACTTAATATTAATTTAAGGTACACTGTACAATCTAGCACAGTTTCACATACTGCTTTGGTAACCCTTATGCTTTAGTTTTCAGTGCTTCTAGGGTTGGGGAAAAATCAGGCCCTGAGGGCATGCTGGCTCTACTTTTGAAGACTGAGCTTCAGAGGAACCTAATGGAAGCTGTGGGTGCTCAGGACCTCTTAAAGCTAAGCCACAGGTTGTGCTGTATTTGCTCATACAGAATTAGTACCTCATCTGCAAACAGTTCCACTTGCTTCAAAGCAATCATGAACTGAAGAAGGCGCTGCTCAGTAGCAGTGAGCCTTGGGGACAGATGACTGGTGTCATTAGAATAAAGGAGCGTGAGCCTCCCAGGGATGCCTCAGCAATTTTTGGAAGGGTCAGTTTGAGAGTGTCTTGGATCCTGAGAGGACCTTTCTGCATGCTGCTGCTGACCTGCACCAGCTGAAGATCTACTGGCCAAGCAAAAAATGCTCCTACATGAAGATCTATTCTTACATTATTGTTTACAAAACAGAATGTAAAACCTAATGTTGCCATTATGTTTTCCATATATTTTTTAGCTTGGACCAAAAACTCAAAGCTAGTTTTGCTTTTAGCTTTAATCAAAATCCCTTTCCAGCTCTGTGTTTTCTCCTTCATTATCTTCCCTCTGCATTCCTGGAATGATTTTTAAATATTTGCACAGAAATAAAAACAACTGGAACCTTTTCTAGGAGTCTTCCTTGTAAAGAAAAGCTTGATATTGTTACAAATGTTGGGAGAATAGCAAGTTTATACTTTAACTTTGAAAGCACTTTGTGATGCTCATTGTGTCATAGAACATGTATTTGTTAAAACAATGCATTTTTCATGGCCTCTGGTTTTTACTGCTCTACCCTCTGTATGTCCTTTACTGAGTCTCTGATCATTTTGGTACCTGAGCACAACTGGGGCTTGATGCATTAGAGTATTATGGATTTGTTTCTCTGCTGCCTATTAAATATGTGCCTTAGTTCGGCCTGAAATTACGGCCAAAATGCAGGAATTAGAGGTGGTATTCTGTACCCAGGGTAATTTGGGAGGTCATTATGGCCTTATCTCGCTGTAAAACACAGTAATTTGTCTAAACCTTTGCAAGTACTTTAAAGTACTGCAAGGTGCAAAATATTCTAAACAGACTGAAAAGCCATCATTAGAGAGAAAATGAAAATAGCCTGGCTTGCTTAGCCCAGCAAAGCTGAGGTGGAAAGGGGATATGAGCATCCATAAATATATTGCAGATGTTAATACCAGGGAAGGAAAAGAACTATTTGAGGTGAGGACTAGGCTGGCACAGGATTAGGTATGTGTACACTGGTTGTGAGTAAGTTCAGACTGGAAACTGTGATGTTCTGGTCACTAGAGAAGTGAGGGGCAGTCTTCTATCACAGCTTCTGAAAGGGAGAACGTGTTTAGTGTGGATCATGGTTGTTTATGAAAGGGATCAGTGATGTGGTTGTGTGCGAGAGCAAGAGACTGGATGACCCGGCAGAGTTCAATAAAAGAGCACAAACAGCCAAACCTTTGTTATATGCATTTAAGTGTCCAATTCAAATCGACATCAGCAAACCCCGGCAGTGTTACAGTTCAGACCGTCCTCAGTTTACCCCATTGCTCGTATTGCCAGCAATGACTCTGTAGGGAGTGAGATCGGGCTATTATATATATGATTTTACCTTGCATAAAGTAAAACTTGACATTCCAATGATGGCCAGCAGACTGCACGGTAGGAAAAGAAGTTATGTTCGCCTGCTTGTCACTACTCTATTTAGACATGACTGGGTAAAATAAATCTCTCAAGTTATCTTCCATACGCAGTATTCTGTATCTTATGAATCCCTTGAGTGAAATTTAATGAGAAAGCAAGGTCACAGAACAGTAAGGGAAAATTGCCGTGTTCCAGCTATGAAGACAAAAAGATTGATCCAGTCAATAGCCATTCAAGTCAGAGGAAACCTTTACATTGATTTCAATGGAAACTGGACTAGAGCCTTAGAGAGTAAATTACTGTCTGATCTCAGCACTGTGTCTGTCTAGTATCGTGATATAACACAATTATATCTGCAAAGACATTTTACTCTGTGTCTGTGCTGTAAGGCATTAGAAATAAAAGAAAAAAGTGATCCCAGTTGGAGCATTCTCCACGCCACAAAGGTCATTAATTTTTATCTGGAGCTGTGAAATATGATTCAGAATTCTATAGAAAATGCACATTGACATTTTTGATCTCTTCTTTAGGAACAGTCATTTTCCTCTGAAAAAAAGAGCAGGTAATCACTTTTTTTTGATCAGTAAGGAGAGCTCTATATATCAGCGATTTCAATCAAATGCTGGATTTTCTTCCTTGGTGGTTTAAACTAGAGACGAGCCTAAGCTGAAATGTCAGATCCTAAACCCTAGACTCTGGGACAGGTTTCTAGATTCACAGTTACTCTACCAGAGGAGTTGCTGTCTCAGCTGGCATGTTATTCTTGTTAGTCTGGCGAAAAAGTTGAATCTAGAGCAAGACCCACAGAGTGGTATTGTTACAGTTGCCCTAAATTATCAGTACCCTCTTGAACTAGCTATAGCCCATGCACAGTTTGTGTTGCTGAAGGCCTCCTATGAACTCCATTTCTGAACTCCATTGTCAAGGTGATGACCTGGAGCTCAGAGGCCGAGGGACTGAGCAGGTATCAGTGGCAGAGCCAGTATTGAACCTGTATTGTCTATGTTGCAGTGTTTAATTGTAGATACCATCACTTAGGTCACAGAATAGCATTTTAAATTTTCAGCTTGCTCTCACCCCAAAGAGCTCCCGTGTCTTCCGAGCTACACCATGGAGAAAACGGCATTTTTTAGAAAAGCCTTCTTTCCCCTCATTAACCCTGGATATTTTAGAATATGTTGTACAGTGTGTTGAGGGCTGCCAATAGAAATTTCTTTTTATCTCTTGTATTGTCACACAACAGACCAAAGCCAAGCACAGGAAAAAGACATAGAAAACCACATGGCAAGTGAAACCATACTGCAATTTGGAACGCTTTAGGTATGCTGGCTTATTTTCCAGTTACGCAGGAAAAACATCCCTGTTTCTTCTGCTATATAAATTGAGCTACCAGGTCTTCAGGGATGGGACCCTCTTATTAAAACACGGTTTAATATGTTAGCATTTTGTTTCAGCGTTGTCCACAGAGAATAATTGAATCTGAACATTGTGTTTGTCTGTGCAAATAGACACCTCGTGCATTCTCTTTGGTAGCACTGCAAAGCCTCCACTTAGTATGCAGACGCTGCAATGGTAGCTTAGCCTGCCCTCCCCTGCATGGAATATGTATGGATCCTGGATGCATTTGCACGCCCTTACGTCAAGCCGTGCTAGCAGTTTTTTATTTTCCACCATTGCTGTGGGCTTTCCAGGCCACGAAGAGATGGCTCTGTGGATGAGGGAAAACTGATATTTTTTCTGCTTCATAGCAGGTGCTTACATGTAAGTGTTTAACCGTTGCTAAGTTTGAGATGTAAAAAGTTTAGGTGCTGTGTGAGAAAATACTTGGGCCAGTAAGGAGCCGTGGGCTGTGCTCATCACATCTGTACAGGCGGGGCATCTACCGACAGCTCCCTTAATCCCTGAGAGCATACACCAACCACTTGCTGTGGAGTGCTGTGACCTCTGTCCATTAGGTGAGTCCCTGTTGAAGGTGCAGCTTGTCAGTGGATCCTTCAGCTCACCAAGGGGTCAAGCCTGGAGCACAAGGTCAGCACAGTGCTGCAGCCCAGCATGGCTGGGTGCTTCCCATAAGGCTCCAGAGCTTTTTCTTGTCATGTGAACCAGTGTGTCGCGCATCCTTTATGTTAAATGCTGGAGCAGAGGAAACGAGAAATCTGCAAGCGCCCAAGTTAGAAGCACGTTCTCTAGTATTGCTCAGAAATGGAGAGGACGTTCCCACAGTACTGCTGCTTCCCATCTTCCACCCTTCCGCCACATTTCAGAAAATGCAAAGCTGTCTTCACCATTTTCACTATGTTCTCTCCAGCTTGTAAATGTCAAATCTGTGTTCCCATATTCTCTTTGGGCTCTAGCTATGTTGAGGTCACTGCCCTCTTGGTCAGCCGCTCATTAGGTGGTGTGAACACTCCCTGCTGTTTTAGTGCAGATGAGCTGGGTTAGGGTAAATAGTATTTCAACTCAAGTTAAATGACCCTTCTGCTTCCACTCTCCATTTGTTGATGATGTATGGCTTTACTGCTCCCATTGCACTAGGAGCTCATGGTGAGTTCCTCGTTTGCTCTGAACCCCTAATTCTTTTCCTGGAAAACAGTAGTTCTGCAAGCAGTTCTTTAGCCTTCAGGGATGGACTGCATTCTTGTCTCTAGATGAATGATTTTGACTAATTTAAATGTATTTTTTTTTTAGTAGAATCAGCATGTAAAGAAGCCTGGAACACATTGTACAGTTGCCTAGACTGTGGAGACCAGCTGAATACATCCCTTCTTAAAGGCAGCTCCTGCTTTCTTTGTATTCCTTAGCTAGGCAGCTTTTTTAGCTTCAGTCCCAATCCGTTCCTCAAGAACTGAGAATATTATCAAGTTCAAACAGTTAATATCTGTGGACCTAAGTGTTACTATTCCAGATAAGGGCCCCAGCTCCATGTTCCAGGGTCCTCTTTGGCATATCTTAGCTCTGCAGATGTTCTCTCTTGTCACTCTTTGTCAGATGTCACTTGTCACCCCAATCAGCTCTGGGCGATCGGGGTCAGACAGCTCACACACTGTGAGGAGAGCAGAGCTCAAACGCTGCAGTGGTCAAAAGTGCATCTTTGAGATGGGCTGAATCAAAACCATCAGGGAAAAAGGGACCTGATGAGTGTGCAGATTTGAGAGGTGTCTGTCTTCTCTCTCCGTATTGATGAGTAGAGCTCTAAACTCTGTAGCTCTGATGTGTTTCTGGCATTATCAGCAGTATCACAACAATGTTGGTAAGTTAGGAGCTTCTTTAGGAGATGGAGATAAATAGTTTTCCTTTCCCTAAACTGGCATTGAGCATACCCAGTAGAGATAACTCACAGGAGCCTCACTGTCAATGCGACCACAACTGGAACAGATATTTGCAAATCAGTTCCTGACTTCCCCATGCATGTCTTTATCCTCTACCATTTCAGCGGTGTAGTGGAAGCAGAGAGTATCCTGAAGCTTTTTTTCTTCTTTCACATAAAACATGCAGGATATTATAGACATCACATTAGAAATGCATACTAGCATATTTTATGCACAAGCTAGCTCGCTCTCTCTCCCCAAGTAGGAGATATTTAAAATAAACCCAACATGTTCAGAAGCACAAATGCAGCAGTTAAAGGGAGTTGACCGAAGTAGCTTCCTGAGGGACAAGTGTAGCCTCGTGCATTTGGCCCTGGCCTGGGGCTGGGGAGCTGAGGTGCTACTTCTGGCTCTGCTATCAGTTTTTCCTGTGCAGTTTCCCTGTTTGTAAATACAGACACTTATCTCCTTCAGGAGAGATTTAAACCCAGTCGAGGAAAATTGTGGGAGAGCTGTAGGAGCAAGGAACCCACTTGGCACTGGAAAAAAAATCTGTTATTTAAAATTTTTGTGCTAATAGTATGTAATATCCTATTATGCCTTGCCTGAGAGGCCTCTGCTAGTAGTGGGGCTTCAGCATATGGGATGCCTTTCAGACACGCACTCTAAGTCAGACCCAGCCCTGAGCAGATGGCAAAGTACTCTGTGGAGCTAGACCTCATGCCCTGTTGCAGTGAATGGGACACTGCTGCTATAAACAGCTTGCGGGATGGATGCCTAATTAAAGAGAAGAGGCAGCAAGTGAGCATCGCAGTAGCAGGGAAATGGGGAGGTAACTGGAATAACTGGGAGTGGTTGAGCAGTCTGGATTGCACACAACTGGTTCTTGAACTCTGGTTTCACTTAGAAAAATTCAGCTCTCTGTGCTTGTGCTTCTGCTTCCATTTAAAACTAAAACTATTTTTTAAACCTCTGTTTATCTTCAGAAACCTCTTTCTGCCTGTTTCCGTTTTGTCTTTTAAATTTACTAGTTTGACCCAGTAAGACTTACCATGGATTTTCTTAAGAGGAAGAAATGGATTCTGCAATTTCAAGCCAATAATGATCTGTCTGTGTACAACATGAAAGAAAGAAATCGAAGGAATTTTTTGACAAGGAACAGACGTCTCCATAAAGTAATCTTTTCTAAGCCAACTGTAGAGAGGTTTAGCTTTCTGGTGTTTCCCAGGAAAGCATAACAACAACTCAGTGCTGTTCAGCAGTTGCAGGTCACCTGATGGGATGTAATTAGCATTCTGTAATGAGCTGGCGAGTCCACTAATGGTCTTGCCAGGGAAATGTTTAGGAGTCTGCAGAATGTACTTTGTACATCGCACACAATTGTTCGATCCATTAAGACATTTCTGCTCAGCTCACAAGGTGCATTTGATGCGTGTATACAGATGTGATGTGTATATGGGGTACGGTGCAGCTCCTTAGAAGACTTCAATGATATCAGAATCAGTGGTTTCCTAACAATTCGGGTTTTTTGAGCTGCCAGTACTCTCACTGATGGCCCAGAAAGGAGAAGCTGACAGCGTATGATGGGGAGGAGAGAACCTGGTGTGTAGAAGAGCTGCGTGTGTGTGAGGGGGGCATAAAGCCTGAGATAAGTGATATAAAAACCCACTGTGAGTATACAGGGAATGCCTGATTCCTGCCCATCATTAGAGGGAGATGCTCTGTGGGAGAGCAGATGTTTACTTCAGAGCTAGTCACTGGAGTTTGGAAAGGATCTCAGGGAAATCCACTTTAGGCTTGGAGAGCAGTATATAGCACATGTTTTCTGAAATACTTTCTGACTGTGCATGTTCAGCACTAGCAATAATTTAGGCCCCAGTCCAATACCCACAGAAGCTAATGGGTGTCTTTCCGTTAACTTCTTTTTAATAGACCAGACCCATAAAGAGAAGACAAGCATATTTTTAAGAGCCTGCTAATCTGTGGAGCATGTGTTACTTTGAGTGAGATCCCCTAGCACACTGTGAATGGAACATTTCCAAAAAAAAAAAAAAAAAAAAAANAAAAGAAAAAGAAAAAAAAGAGTAAATATTCATTTGTGGAAGCTAAGAAACTGTAACGGTTGAGAAAGGAAAGGTCAGCTGCATTTCAGGCTAAAGACTGAAGATCTTCACGGTTATAAATGTGCTTTTTCCATGTGTAGGAGTTTTGAAGATACCTCAACATTAATTATATAGGAGAGAAATTAAGAATAACAAGAAATTCATCCAAACAAAGCCCACAGCTCCTGACTTAGCCTCAAAATAAATTGCTTAAGTGTAAGGAGTGAGGGAGCCAATTTACTTGCATAAAAAAGGAAAAAAGGTTTTACCTGCTATTGAAAAAATGTATTCTAAATGTCAAAAAATAATTTGTAAGGTGGCATTATTACATTGCATGTTTGTATACCTCTATAACTCTATTTCATATTGTTTGTATAACTCTATTTCATATTTATTTTTAAAGCCAGAATGACCTATGAGCATCTAGCCTGATTTTCTGTTAAACATGGAATTTCAGCTGCTAAGTCCAGTATTAAATCCAATAATAGATGACTATATTAGAACATACCTATAGTAGGAAGAAATTAAAACTTAGAGCATGCAAGAAATGGACAATATATGACACCCCAGGTTGAAGGGGTAGGGAGGAGTAAAAAGCCTGCTTTTTCTGGTTTGTTTGTCTAATTTCATCTTCCAGCGCTTTGATCTGCCAGATTAAAGAACTGCCTAGGATCAGATACCAGATATTGTGTAGGTACTTACAGACTGTGATCAAATCTCCTCTTAACCTGCTCTTTGATAAGCTAACAAGATTGAATTCTCTAAATCTCCCACAGAAAAGTATGTTTTCTAGGCCATGAATCATTCTTGACCGTTTGTTTGATACTGTTGCACTGGTGTGAAGTTGGAGGTGTCCAGTGGAGAGTAGAGCTCTCTTGCTTTATTTAGTTCATAAATGCTCTTGTTCTTTGAAAAATATTAGGCTTTAAATACTGAGCTGGTCACATTTTCAAAGGTATTTCTGCCAAAGAAAAACAGACAGTAGTTGAGAAGCATCTCCCCTCCTTGTGTAAACTTACAATTGTAAGTATTTGCATACTGGTGAATGTTTCTTTAGCACTTCAGAGAGGCAGTGGTGGTGAAGTAATGCTCACTGAGCCCCAAATGGTACTTGAAACGCCTCTGAAAGAACCAGGAAATGTTATGGTTGGGACCAATGTGACAGCAATATAGCCAGGACTATGTTTTTATCATGTAATGATAAAATAAGTAAATGAATTGTTTGTCTTCATGATCCTGTTGCTACTGAAATTGGTAGGGAGTCCTCCACAGGCTCCTGTGGAAGCAGGAGAGTAAACACTATCATCTGCTTGGAGGCTGTACCTCCAGGCATCTCTTTTCTGTGGCTACTGCATTTCTTGGGAAACCTGAGTATTACAGTAATATGGTGCGATACATAAGCAGTGACTTTCAGCTGAGACCTGGCTGCAGGTTTTGCTGGCCCAGACAGAAGGAGGGCCCTCACACATTTGTTCAGCGTGCCAGGAAAGAAGGAAAGTTGGCTGTTGGCTGCAGTGAGACAGAGTCAAGACTAACAGCCATCAAAGACATCAGTGTTTAGAAGACGTTCTCCTCTGTGCCATTCACTGAACCTACTGCACTAAAGCCCCATTTCTCCTGATGTCTGTCTTTGGCAGCAGGCAGTGGCAAATGTTTGGGGCAGAACCTGTGCAGTGCATCACTAGATAGGGAATTCATCCCTAGAAAGCTCATCCTGCATCCAGGGCTGATATCTTCTTTAATGTTCCCAACTTAGCCCCTTTTAAGTTATATCATTTGAGCTCATCTTCACCAGAAGATAAGTCCAAATTTCCTAGCTCATGCCAGCATCAGGTTTAGGAATACAGGTCTGTCCAACCCACCTGTTGAGAAGCAGGTTAAAATTTTGACTCCTTTTAGTCTAAACTCAGTGCTACTTGTTGTGTGGTTCGGAAGCTTAATGGGAAGAGGGATTAATGGCTCATGATTTAGCAAAAGAAACAGTACATGTGCTCCCAAATATGTTAGGTGGAAAGTAGCTTCTGAAGGGAAACTCAGATCCCTTCTCTGAGTCAAATAAAATCAAAGTACGTTGTACAAAATTGTGCTTGTGATTTCCTGGCTGTACAAAAGGAATAATTCAACTGATGTCAGGGAAGTTATACCTGATTGATAACCAAGTAAATGACAGCAAAAGCTAACAGTGAGCCTCCTTCTCCTATGGACCTGTTCCCCAGAGGCTATTCTTTAAGAGCTTCCTGGAACTACAAGAAATTAGTGAGAGCTGAAGGCATTCCGGGTGTTAAAACTTATGTTACACGAGCATGAGGAGTTTGGTCAAGGCTTTAAGATAAGGTATAATTATCTGCTCTGAAAGAAGTTTAAATTCTCCCCCTGTAGGCAGGAACCTGCGATGCATAACATGTGCCTGAACACTGTCAAAATCCAGCTATTACAATTAGCACAACTGTAGCTGAAGCTGTATTGATCCTGCATGAATATATCTGTTTATGGCTGGCAGCGGCAGCTTGCCTGTGGGATTCACTGGGCTTGGCACATTGAGCACTGTTCAGCCTAAACACATGAACTTCAGCCTCCTCTGCTCCGCTTAGGTCTGCTTATATTTCAGATAAACCACCAGCAGATTGATGTTTATAGCGGAATGCAATCTGAAAATCAATGTTCCCTTGTCTGCTTTCGCCATTGTGCTCCGTTGCTCTTTGTGGTCTTATGTTATTAAAATTACATCAGGTGTGTAGCTCTATTGTATGATTTGGTAGTTGGAACGCAGATAACACTTGGATTATTGGGTCAGATGTATTTATTATCCATTCAGAGAGGGTGGATATCTGATGTGAATTTCTGGAAGTGTCTGAGTCGATTTTGTAAGCTGAGAACAGCCTCCCCATCATTGGCTGCTGTGTGCAGACAGTCCTCTGGCTGCCGCTTACCTTTACTTGATCGTATGCTCCACTGGAGCGTAATGAGCATGTATATTGGAAATTGCTTGTTGTGTGTGTGGTGAGAGGAAAAAACCAGCATCCGCTGATTCCCTGGCAAAGTAAGAGAGGAGTGGGTGTTTCTGCTGCTTTGTGGGGCTGGCACTTGGCTTTGGGGTCAGACCCTTCTTGCTTCTGGGCACTGAGTGAGTGTCAAGAGCCAGGGCGAGGCATGTGCAGACAGGAGAATAGCCCCAGTGAGCGAGGCGGTCGTGAGCACTGAGCAGTTGAGTGTGTTGCAATGACCTCTTACTACATCTGTCTTACTGTTACGTTTTTGCTGTCTCTGAGTTGTAAGCACTTAGTGTCTCTGGATGCCGCCTGTCTTCTTGCTGGGTGTGTGTACTGGTGTGGTGGGATAGCACGTCCGTCTCTGCCTGCGCTCCAGGCAGGAGTTCTCAGTGGTGGGCAGCTGCAGGTGGTACATGCCAGAACGCAGCTTACGTGGTGCAGAGCTGCATTTCTCGGAAATGCCCAGGTGAGCCCTGGAGGTGCTTTTTTAGCAATCCAGACCCAGGTGATGACACGAGTGAGATGCCTCTTTGGGTTAATCAGTCTTCCTTGGAAGTGGGTTGCGTTAGCTTGGCAGAGTGGTTACACCACTCCCAAGTGCCAAACGAAAGTGGTTATGTTGCTCTTAAGGCTCAGCCTAGCTTGTTGAGAGCTGTCTTGGGTGTCTGCCCAGCAGTGCACTCCAGACACCTACTCTTGGTGATGAAGGCAGGTTGAAACAGACTTGTCCTTGCGTGATGAAGAGAAGGGAATCATCCAAGCCAGCTCCACAGCACATGGATGGACTTGTGCAAAGGAGTCAAAGCCAAGCTGAACAATCTGGCCTCACTTGGAAGCTGAGTAATGGAGAAGTACATCTGCATGTGGTGGCCCAGAACATAGCAGCCATTGCATAAAAAGTCCCCAGCTCCTTCCCTCTCTGCAGTCCTCAGTTCACAGGCAGAATCTTGCAGGTTTGGTTCAGAGTGACTGCAAGTGGGTGAATCTCTGCAAACTCACGTTCAGTTACCTTCTCCCCCCAAGAGTCAACTCCCTGCCTGGCCTTTTTTTGTAGAAAGATGCAGAGTTGTCCTGCACCTCAGCTTCTTCACTCAGGTGCCTGCAAGAAGAAGAGGGGAGGTACAGTGCCTTCCAAGTGAGGAGATGTGCTGAGCCAGCAGCTGCTGAACTTTGCTATCAGGAGCTGAAACTCACAGATATAAAACGTTGAACCCAGGTTCATCTGAAGTCTGGAGAACATTTTACAAAGCTATATGCATATTACTCAATAAACCAGACTGCACCTGGCCAGCCCTTGCAGCTGTACATCAAAAGGATGCACACACAGAGGAGGGGAGGGAGGGAACTGGGGGAGAGATTTCTCATTAGATTGTTATCTAGGAGATGATGCTTGGCTCAGCAAGCCTGTTCCTTCCATAGTTATAGTTGAGAGGGGTTTTTTTACTGCCATCATAAATAGTTTCTGGCTCCTGAGTCAGATCTTCTCCCTAGGATCAGGTATGGTCTTTGTCATATACTTATTTGGCTCTTCTCTGGCAAGGTCCAGTTTGCAGAGCAGCTCTTTGCATCCCAGCCAGTTCATCGGGAGGGACCTGGCTTCCTAAGGATCTTGTTTGTAGAGAGCTGTCAAAATCAGCTGGGATCAATCCATGCTTCAGTATCTGGTCCGCTTGGGACTATGTGGTCCTTTGTGTGTATCCTTCAAGATTTAGTTTTCTTTCTAGTCATTACCGCCCTTGGGCTTCCATATAAAATGCTGCTGATTCTGTCCTTCTCTGGCAGTTCAGATGAGTTCTCCTCAAAACCAGTTTGGTAAAAATACCAAGCTCTTGGTGCCTTGTGGTGTTAACACTCCTTTCTGGGCAGCTGCAGAGCTGGCTGCCTGTGGGAGCTCTCAGTGTCAGGGAAGGAGCTCAGGCTGCCATATCCCTGTCTGCAAGCACCAGTAGTACTGTAAAAAGGAGGCTCACACATGCCTGGGGAGAGTCCAGATGTCGCAGAGAGGATAACTGGCAACCCAGGGTCTGTTAGGGTGCCATACACCTCAGCAGTTATTTCTGTAAGCAGCAGGACCTACATTCATTTTGATTTACTTTGGTTCTGTATTAAGCTTTTGCAGAGTTCCAATTTTCTTTTTTCTTTGAATCCCAGTTTCCAAAGCAAAGGGAACACCTGGAGTGGAAGATACTGCAGATGTCAAAGACTTAGCCTATAAAATTATAGGATATCTTATTTTTCTCAATATGGGGTTCAGCAGCAGCTATGCATCCAGCTATTTAATTTTAAACTGCTACCACATAACATGGATTTGCAGCTCTATTTTTGGTACAAATATTTTATAAAATATTGAAATTTAGCACAGCTCTATATTCCTTGTTACAGGATAGTTAAACCTGTAACGGCAGTTTCTTTCTTTATCAAATCCTGTAGAATCCTATTAGCTGTTGAGCTATAAAATCCAATTGGCCTTTTTCCCTTAAGATCAGCTGAGAAGATGTGATATAAATTCAAAATATTAGCACAGACTTTAGCCTAGGGCGAACACTGTTCTCTGCAAGGATATAGGGCCTTCACTGTACTTAGACTAATATTTGTGACATACCCTTTACCCTCAGCTTGAGACTTTGCTTTCCCAATCAACAAACCTGTCTGCTTGAGACTTACTTGATGAAGCAGTTAATGCATCCTGCTGTGAAAGTAAGCATAGCATTCAAGGGTCATTTGAAGTCCAACGTGCCCAAGTCCTTTCTTTAAGACCACTTGAAGAGGGGGAAAAATTGGAAGAAAACTCTCTGAAGAGGGACTTTGCACTGAGTGAACAATTTGGATGAGAATGTTACACAGCCGCATGAAGCCATGGGAAGAGATGACCACACAAGGTTAATTGCATCTGTCAAGTGTTTCCAGATTTTGAAAAAGAAGAAAAATGTTAAATCCTACACATTTTCTTGTCTGCCAAGTCCATTAGTAAGCTTCTTAAACTAGCACGTAGCTCTGTGGATTCCTTCAGGCCGTAAACATGTTGCAGGTGGGAGTAGGGTGGCCCACAAGACACTTCGGTTTCTTGCAGGAGACAGGAGGATGGGTGCTGTAACCACCACATTGATCACAGGGTCAGCAATGGCTCTGGCACAGCTGGAACTCCTCCAGGGCTAGGTCCACACCAGCAGAGTGCTTGGGGAGCTCTGTGGCCACAGCCCCCGTGACCACAGGGTCCGTAAGGGTTTGCTCACGCGCAGAGAAGACACAGGAGTGGTGTGGAGACTTGAGCCCGTAAGCTCAGCCTGGTGAGAACTGGGGAGCTGGCTCAGATCAGACAGGGCTTTTCAGCTTTGTCTCATAGCTGGCCATGCTGGATCTCTACTGATTCAGTAGCAAGGTATCTCTTTACTATTTTCATTATCTTCTTTTTTTCTTTTTTTCCTGCTACCTGGGATATTCCAGTTTCTTGCTACTTTGGATACCAGAGCATGGATTGTATATGTGATCAGGTTTTTTTTCACTTAACTAGAACATAGGCATTTAACACACACCTTATAATTGGCATCCGTTATACCAATAAAAACAGCAATTAACCTGCTACCCTTGTCTGAGGTTGACAAGGAAGAAAGTTGCATACAAACGGAAGTTGTTGCCCAGCAAAATGGGATCTTACTCTCTCTTGCAGAAATAGGAAAGTTTCAAAGGCTCAGTTGACTGAGATCAAAAGAAAAACTAACCATCCAGGGGGCTTGCTCCAAGTAACTGGAAAATACGTTGATGGCTTTATTGCAAAACGTTTTCTCTTTTCACTGCATTGTGATAGAGGCTAAATATGTAAAAACAGGCTTGAATTGCTGAGCTTCTTGCTCATTGAGTTCAGTAGCATAAACATGCATCTCAGTTCCTCATGTTGTAGATGAGGTTTGGGAGTCTTCTGGTTGTACACACTTGGTAGGAAGCAACTTGAGGATCAGAGCTGGTTCTTGTAGGAGACTCTTACTTCTTTGGCAGGATGTGAGTCAGTCACAGGTAATCTCTACAAAGACATGACTGTAGGGGTGAGCTGGGCCATCCTGGGTTACCAGTGGGACAGAAAACCTCACCTATCAGCAGCACACATTTGTAGCCTCGGGGGCGTTGTGCTCTTGCCAGATCTTGGCTAGGAAATGATGTTTGAGCAGGCCTGGTCCTAAAGAAAGACTCCTAGGGTTGGCAGATGATGACTCAGGTGAGAGAGTTGTTCCTGCTAATTTAGTCAGGCATGGTGTCACCAGTCCTCCAGGAAAGATTAATATCTTTCTTTAAATGAAGTTTCTGACATTTGAAATCATTAATTATCACTTGGCGCTATTCAGAAGTGAAGAGGTGCCGGTTCTGTTTTGCACGGTTATTTCTTGGCAGATTTAATAGAATAAGAAGTCATGTAGGATTTTCTCCGGCGCACCATTAAACAGCAACTGTGTGCATTAAGCAGTGGCCACAGTGACCTCTAGTCCCACTTCGCCTAAAATTCATCCCCTTTTTCACACATGAAGCCTGAATATGTTCAGTGTAGAATTGTGGCCAATTGTGGTGTGGTAAGACACCAGCATATCCTCCCAGGAAGAAAAGTACATTAGAAATTCAAGATCAGTATTTTAAAACACCCTGCGGGTCTGGACTCCTGCCTTAAACTCTATCTGAAAATAAGCAGAAGTGCCAGACACTGCCTGTTTTGCCCTGCCGCTGGCCCCCTTCCTTCAGAGCAGATTAGGAACAAATGTGGAACTCACCAGCTCTCTTAAGGGCTCCAATGAATTTAAAACCAAACATGACGATAAAAAATCAACAACCTTTTCGTCGACTTCTAACTCTCCCTGATTCCTTAGTAACAATGAAGATGTATTACACAAAATAGATATGTAATATGTAATAATTTCTTCATCTCGTTATTAAAATTCTTTGTGATGCCTCTTTATGGTTAGTAAAAGAGTAACAGGGTAATTGAGGGGAACTAGTCACATATTGTTGGAGGAGAAGAACGAACTTTTTTCCTCATTGCTATTTCCTCCTGTGAGAGAAAACACATTCCTTCTCTGATGATGTTGTGACTTTTGTCACACTCTGCTTCTGAGTGTGTTTGCTAATTGGCACCTCTCAGATGAACCTGTCTGTCAAAATCACATGTAGCACCTGGGTGCGTAATGTAACAGAATACTCTCAATATTTGAAAGGAATTCAGATTTAATATCATAGTCTATAAATAAAGTCTCCTTGTTGATGCGAGATTGATGTGATATGCCTTTAATCATAAAAATGAAAAGTCTTCTGTGCATTTGCTTTCTAATGTTGAAGCTTTCAGATCCCAAATCAAGACATAGCTTAGGCCCGTGAATAAGTGCTGTTGAAGTCAGTGACCCCAAGGTATATGTTTAATTTTAAGCATGTGCTTCTTAAATGCTGCACAAAGTCAGGCCTCACTTTTCTTAAAATTAATCAGATTTTATTTTCAGACTTTATTGGTACTCTTATTTCTGTGGATGTGGGAATGTTGCTAAGAATGGGGATAGATGATTCGGTTTCCATTATGTTGCTTTGGCCACAGTCGTGTGGGCAGATCCAGAAGAGTGCGAACTGTTATCAGAGGAACAGAGGTTTCCTGTATGCTGTGCAAATTTACTTCACTTGTAGGAAGCTAAAGTTATGTACAGGAACAAATGATCGTGCAACCAAGTTCATGGAAAAGATCATTGACATTGAAGGAAGGGACCTCTGTAAGCATGTTCAGTTTCCCAAATGGATTACCATGTCTCTTCTCACGTGCTGTGTTCTACATCAGTGGCTTTGCAGGTTGCAAGGTATGCTCAAGCCTCTTCTTTAGCAATAATGACTGTAAGTAACTGAACACAGAGAGCCTCAAGTAAAGCCTGCTGGGGTCAGTGAAAAGGTCCTTACTGACTGGTTTTGATCTTGCCCTTGTTTTCTGTTCAGATCCTGAAGTAGGAGCTGGGTTTTGGAGAAAACGTTCTGTACTTCATGTGAAATCTAGGTGTGGGTTTGGAGTCCTTTTCCTGGGAGGTGGAGATGTATGCATTTTGGAAAGAGAAGCGTTTCACATTCTTACAGTCGTGTACACAATGCAGGAAGGCTGGAGGAGCACGTGGCTGAGCATAAAAATGAAGGATAAAGTGCTTTCCTTGCCCTGGCGAGAGTGAACACACAGACAGAGAAATGCATACAGACAGAATGAGCCCTTTCATGCGGGGAGCCATGATTTACTGATGCGCTGACTGCATACCAAGTGCCGCCGTGCGACGGGAGCCAGGCTCTGCCCCTCGGGAGGCCAGGGGGGCTGACACCCAAACACCTTGAATTCTGTTTTCTTCTTTACACTGCTATTGTTCCACTGACTGCATGAATTATGGCTGACCTGTACCAGTATGTATGTTAAGATTTAAGCCCTCTCTCATCTTCTCTTCCCTCTATTTCCAAGCTGGTATAAAAGGCGGTAAGGTAATATCAGCAGTTTGCATAGGGGGTGCTGGGCTGTTGGCATAATGTGCTTTGCTCAGGTGAGAATGACTTTGGTGGCCGAGATATGGGCCTATTTCCTTTATTACTGATGATCACTTACGTCGCTATAGGCCCCGCTGGGTCCCATTCTGCTGGTTATTGCAGAGACTCAGAGGAAGAGACAATCCCTTTGCCAGATCAAGGGTCTGATTCTGATTTCATGTCCTCCATGACAGGGTAAATGGATCGAAGTCAATGGAGCTGTGCCAGGGTGAGGAGAGAACGGAGCTTTGAGCGTGATGGATCTGCCTGCTTAAGGAGTTTTAATGGCTCCCAGGGCTGTGATGTTTGAATGCCTCACAAACTTTAAGACCACTCCTGTGAGGGAGGGAAGCAGTGGCATCCCTGCTTAACAGCTGGGGAGCTGAGATACAGTTAAGATGAACTACCTTGGCCAAGGTTGCTCTGGAACTCTGTGACAGAGAAGGGTCTGCCAAATAAAACCTTGCCAGATCTCAAGCTGCTATGTGGACGGCTGGGCCAGCTTTCCTCCTAGCATGGGGTGAATGGGCTGTCCTTGCCTTCTGTCCCCCTCTGCCCTCATCTTCCTCCCTTTCTTGTGTTGCGGTGGCAGGAGCTGCCTACCTGTGGGCCATCGAAAAGCATCAGGCAAAGTTTAGCCTCTGGGATGCTCTCCCCGGCACAGGCCACTGCAATCCCCGGGGCACAGGTGGAGGACCAATGCCTGTTTCCCAGGAGTGTGGGAATCCAGGGTCAGCACACCACCGAACAGTTCATTACCCGGGTCTGAACTGTAGCACCTTCCCCTCTCACATTTGTATTATTTAGGGTGACTAATCATAATAACAAATTGATTAAGGTTAACTGGATAAAGTCATCTAAGTCATATTTACTGCTAAACTAACTGCCCAGGGAGGTGAATTAATGATCTTTACAGAAACCTTTTATGGTTATTTGGCCACAAGGTGCGATCTGGTTTGATCTTTTATGCAACATAAATCAGTTTAATGGTTAAATCTGTGCAGCTAGCTGTTGAATTTAAATGAGGGCTTTTTAAATGAAGTATGATGCCTTTCCACACACAGAGGGACATTGAGCAGGTGTATATTGCAATTAAATGGGAAAACTTACAATTAGATAATGCTAAGTTTGTGACACTGGCTGACAGAAGCCTGGAGATTCATGGTGAAGGTCCATGATCAATCATTAATTCATGCCACTGCACAAGGAGTAAAATTGCAAATGGTTGCAGTTGAGGTCAAAGCAGTGTGGGAGAGTGATGCAGGTCGTGCAGCGGATGGCTGATAACAGCCATTCATTTCAATAGACTGGAGTTCAAATACTTTGTTGAGTCACAGATGGAAATTCTTTGCTCTTAGGAGTCAGCTCTCAGCCTTTCTAGCATTTGTGCTTCTTTAGGCAATACTCAGGAAGGTCCAGCAGAGACCAGGGACCTGCTATAACAGGCAGGCTACGAACGTGTCCTGGGAGATGGCTTCAGACAGTTGCAGATTTTCTAGGATGAGATAAAGCTAAAAAGGCATTGGCAGCTCTCCTGGTCTTCATGCACTTTAAACCTGTGCTCCTAAATTGCCTGATGTGGTCACAACCTCTCCTCCCTCACTTAGACAGCAGTGGTATCTCTCCCAAGAGCTTATTGTTTAAACAGTGAGCGCACTTTGGGAAGTGGAGGCTGACAGACCTGTGCTAATACATCCCAGGTCAACAAACCAGATCTGAAAATGAAACCACAGCTTCTGATCTACACAGTCTTTTGTCCAAGCCATAAGACCACACTGGCTCCCAGGTCTCCTATCTTCACCCCAGGGTGGAAAAAGGGACCAACTATTAGACAGGACAGCTTAGCCATGAGCTGCTTCCCGGGGGATCTGCTGAACTGGAGAGGACCTGTTAGACACACCTGTTTACTCAGCCTTTCCTGAAGAAAGGGAGAAGTGTTTGGGATGTTGATTGAGCACTGGTGAAAGGTTGTTTGTAGTTGGGAAGGCATGAAGAGGAGTGAATGGTTCCTAGTTAACTGACTTCTGTTCTGAGTGCTCCTATGTTAACCTTTTACTGGACATATTAAAGAACAGGCTTTGGGGCAGGTGGTGAGTGGAGGTGGGTGAAAGGATTCATGAACACTCTGGGAGGGATCGGTTCAGGCAGCATGAGACACTTTTCCCATCTATAGTCAAAGTGGCTGATATGGCATGGTCCTCCTAGTCTTGCCTCCTTGTTGAGCAGAAGACAGTTGCCTGTTTTTTCCACAGGGCTCTGTCCCATTGAGTAAACAGAGCTCAAACACTCAGTGATTCCGCGAAGCCTTCCTGGGTGTTTGAACTCTGTGGTGTAACCCAGGGGAGGTAACACAGCTACATGCTCACAGTGTTGAGCAGAGACCTGGGAGACTTGGGTCATCCAGTTACAGCCTTAACTCTTCTGCCTGAATGACTGTGTGCTTTCTATGTGTTTCCAGATCATTTCTCATTGTGGAACACAGTTCCTGGTTGTATGAGGATGAAAATGGCTGTGTAGGAGTTAAGCCTGCTTACCGGTGAAGTGTGTTAAGTTTACTGCTTGAAGTAATACGGTCTCTGTTGAAGACCCACCCATGTGCAGGATCAGAGCACATTGTGGGCGCTTCTTGGGTTATGGCTTTTCAGAGCTGCCAGCCAGTTTGTTTTGTTCCTCCCCAGTGCATCATCTGTGCTGAAGTTCTCTCCCAGCAAAGTCAGTAAATAATGTTTTGACACTTACAATAATAATTTACATCTTCAAAGCTCTTTGCAAACACAAACTAATTGAAGAATTATCGTCAACCAAGAAATCACAATTTTGTCTTTTTGATTTTTAACTGACTCTGTTACAAAACCCACCTGAATGTTGTGATAAATGCTGCTTATAGGGCAAGGAAAGGAAAATGTCATGGATTTCCTTTTCCTTTCTTTTTCTGGTCAAAGCTGTGATTGATGAAGTTTTAATTCCTTTTTTCTTTATTAACCGTCTCAGATCACAAAAGAACAAGAAAAAGAAATTAACTTAATTCCCTCCAGCCTGCATCTACTGTGAATGTGCAGTATTTGAAACTGGGGCTGTTTGGATCCTAATGCTTTTACCTTTTGTTTATTACCCTTTTGCGCAGAACAAAATAGAAAGAACATCACAAAAATATGTGATTTTTAGAGCCTGAAAAACTGAAGGCAGGGGGGCGGGGGGGTAGTGGTGTTTAAGATAGTGCCTGAAACTACTTCAGACAGTATCTTTTTGTATCACATTAAAATGCAAGTCGGTGCATTGAGTCTCCCACCACTGGTGAGGTAAGTAAATATTATGATCCTATTTAACATATGCCTCAAGCCACATAAAAAACCAAATAGAGACTTGACATACTTGGATGTAAATCATTAAAACTGCAGCTACTTAAATGAAAACGGAGTTCAGTCCAAAGAGAGAATGTTAGGGCTGGAATTAAACTTGGTCCTCAACCCATCTCCTGTGCAACAAACTGTGATTTAATAACATAGTGACATATGAAAAACTGTACTGATGACTCTGATGGCATTTCATATTTTTACAGCGATGGTTGTTTTGTTGTTTTTAAATCAAAGCTCATTGTTTCTGCTGTGCTTGGGCTCGTATAAAGGGTAATAACCAGTCTTAGATCTGGCTGCTTTGCACTTGGAGGGTCTGTTGCCTGAAGCCGTGGTATTGTATGAAGCTGGTATCTTAAAACAAAGTTTGAAAACTTGCTTGGTTTCAGGTTCAGTCTATGTGATGAACAGTATAAGATTTCCACCAAAGTGCGTAAGGAGGCTTGGACTCATGCAGGAATTTTTTAAAGCATGAAGCAGGGCTGTTGTGGCAGGCTAGGAAAGAGATTTTGTTTGGAAACAGTCTGTTTTCTGCAGAAAGACAGTGTGAGGCTGGGTGAAGAATGCAGGATGCCAGTTTCTTTGTTTCTTTAGTCAAGTATTGCTCTTTACCACTTCACAGAGAAATTGGCTTATTTATTTTTGTTATCAGGACTTTCAGGATGCTGAAAATGGACATTATGATCACCCTGTGCCAAGCCTGCACTGGTCTTTCAATAACCTCCATCTGTGTTTCAGGATGGAAAGAAAACCTGAAATCACAGAAGCTTTGTTAACTTCCAGACTATTAGAGCAGACTTTTTCATGTGGTTCTATTGTGGGGTTTACATATGAGAAACATCGAGATGTGGTGGCTTAATTCTGTCAGCAGAAAGTGGTTGTTATCTAAAATATCTGGCCCTGACAGAAGTTACTCAGGAATGCATAGGCCAGTCTCTGCTTGGATTTTATGACTTGATTTTCTTGATTTGATATTTTAACTCTGATTTTAAGAATAAGGTTGGTCCATTCTGCCAAAGGAGAGAGGTAGTCACAAATCATCATAGCCTGGAAGGTCAAATCCATCTTCTTCTTTTTGTCCCACTGCTCAAGGAGAAAACTGAGAGGTGAGGACTGCATGGGGACTCTCTCAAATATAAAGTCTGAGCAGTTACTTGCTTTGGTTGTGTTTTCAGATTTGCCCTAGTTGAGTTGTCCATTAGGAATAAAAAATAATGTTAGGGCCTGACTGTGGTACCCAAAGAAAGAGACGGTTACAGAGCATTCAGCATTGCTCCCAATTAAAGCTGCTATAAAACATGAGGCTCTAAACATGAGGCTGCTATAAAACACGAGGTTCTGTGGTGATGCAGGTATTGGTGAGAAGGAAAGCAAGTGAAGGTGGATCAGCTCTGCTAGCCCAAGTGTCCGCTTCTCCATGACTCCGCCAGAGGTGCTGCAGGGAGGGAGTGGGGAAGTGGTCCAAAGAGTTCAGGAGGTGGAAGCAGCTCACAACCAGCATTACCCTCTTGACACTGCTGCTCCAAGTGCTCTGTCTGCAGTCCCACCTCGCTGTGCTCTCTCATCTTCTGCTTGTGATGCAGGAAGGAAACAAAGCAGCATTGCCATTTTCCCTGCTTTGTCCTTGAAAGAAGGTGCTCCTTCACAGGCAAGAGAGGAAAGGCGTGTAGTAAAGGTACTGGTATGGGATGTGGAGGATTTTCATGTAATTCTTGCCTTTGCCACATACTGCTTGTGTAACCCTGAGCAAGTCGGTTAATCTGCATGTCCATTCAGTACTGCCGTTGTAGGATAATCCTCCTCCAGCCTTTTCCATTCTTGTCTGGTGCGTGTGCTGTTTCAGGGCAGCTGTGATCTCCTTTTCTTTTGTGTAATCCGGTAACTGGACAGTGGGACTCCGTGGGCTGTGGGAAAAATAGAACAATAACACAGGCCACCACCCTGAGCTGATTCAGGCCAGGAGCAAATGAAATCAGAGGATGGAAGGCTGCTGCTTGCCAGGTTTGGGAGCTGGGCTGTGCCTCGTGGGTGTCTGCAGGAGTGGGGCACTCGTGTCTCCCAGGAGAGCTCTCATGGCTGTGCTAAGTGCTTCTGTGCTGATGTGTGCTGGAGACGAGGACTCTGCACGGTGACGTTGCAGCGTCGTGTCAGCCACGAGGGGTAATGAGTTGCTGTGCTGATAGGAGAAACTATGTGTGTGCTGTGCAAATTCCTGTGGGTCCAGATACCAGAGTCATTTCAAAGCAATAAAATTCCACTTGCAGTTTTTGTTTCATTTCCCAGAACTAGGACTTGCTTTACTTACCTGAGGTTCACAGCACCTCTAGCGAGGTTCAGAGGAACCTAGAGGCTAAGATGGGATTTGTAACTTTGTAGGACAGTCACCATTTGAGTTCAACCTCCTGGTGGATACCACACCAAGAGGCTGTGGGTTCTTAAGCTGACAAGTCACCCCCAAGCTGGAACCTGAACTAACTAGATTGTCACAAATCCCTATGTCCTGCTGTGGCTGAATTTTAATGGTTCAGTGATGCTAGGTTGCCCTTACATGTTGTTGTACCTTGTATGACATTGTGGGGCTGTCAGTAATTTGTGGCTGAACACTTCTGGAACAGAAGAAAGCTCCGTAGGATGGCTGCTCCTCAGCAAGATAAAGCACAGAGCACAGAGGGTAGGAGAAAAGAAACAACAGTGTGGAGAGATGGCCAGTGGCTGGGTTTGATGATACAATTCTTGGGAAATTGTGAGTGTGTAGAGAAGATTTCTTTTTTTCTGACACCCTCATGATTCTTGTGGCTCCCAGGCGTTTGAGTGGGGAGGCACCTTGAGGCTATTCAGTTCTGTAGGAATAAATGGAAACCGTGTACTGCTGTGTGACAGCCCCAGCCCTTCTTCTGCAGGGGAGTCGCTACATCTGAGTAACAAACCAGAAGTGGCCCAAGCCCGTGCTGTGAGCCATCAGAGCCCCTGAGTGCGTTTTGAGGAACCTCAGAAGGGTTTGTGTATTTGGTTCAGATCTGGCACTACTTCTGTCGCAGCCTGGATCTGCAATGTCCCTGCAGTGACTGGGGCCCAAGCAGCACAATTTACAAGGGAAGTTACTCTGTTAAAAAAAAGTTACATAAGGAATAATTTACCCCCAGCCGCGGACAATAATGCTGCTGTAATTCCACCAAGGCGCTCTGCTGACATCAGAAACCGCACGTGTGAAGTCGCAGTGTCTAGTTAATCTCTCCGGGCCACACGGAGGGGCTGGCAGCCACAGGTCATGCTCCGCCATTGCCCGCGGCCAGCATCTCCAGCGCGGGAGGCACGGGCACGCAGCCCCGCCAGCACGAAGCCCCACGCCTCCAGCACCAGTCATCCCCCACGCGAGCTGGTGTGGTTTGGTGGGGGGAATTACCCCCAACCCCCACCCTCCTGGCTGGCTGGGTTCAAGTCAGCTCCAGCCCAGAGGCTGTAACTGGAGCCTTGGCATGGCGCGGAGCAAAGTGCCTCCTCGGGGCTTATTAACTAACTCCTCTTTGATGCTCTCTGCAAAAACAGTTCTGCGGCTCCTGGTCTGCATCCAGCAAGCCCAGGGCATGGGTAGACGTGGTGGGAGCACGCACACCTGACCTGCAGGCATGGTCGGCAGCGTGCCAGAGCAATGGCTTCGTGGGCCCAGAGAGCAGCTCTGCCACTGGCCTTGCCGGATCCTGACATCTGGCTGCAAGTCCCGCGATGGGCTGGGAGCTGAGCTGGGAGCTGAGCTGGGAGCTGAGCTGGGAGTGTGGCCGCCCCATGCAGAGAGCAGAGCTGGAGTTGCTGAGCCTGGAGTGATTTACACCACTCCCTTCCTCAGGCCCCTTGGCCTGTTTGAATGCTGGTGACCCCCCGGACCCTCTCTGGTGGGACTGTGAGCTATAACGTTTCAAGTGAGAGAAGGATGATGGGGGGGATAAAGAGAAGCGAGGGAAAGGCACCTAATACGATTTCAGAGAGCCCTCTGGCAGTCTGTCCGTGGGAGGCTGCCATGTATAATAAGGAAACGATTTGTCTGGGAATGATTCAGCGTGTAAAACTCTCCCTCCCTGACCTCTTCCTAAGTCCCCAGCATGGGATTGCAGGAGGTTTCCAATGGAGGAGAGCCGATAAGGCACAATCGTTTTCATATGCTCAGAGGAGAGGTCGAAGTGTCCGTGCTGAGGCAGCATTCTCACTGTGCGCGGGGCTGCGTGGAGCCACATTTCACCTTTACCCCGCGGAAGGAGGTGGATTTTGCCCTGCTTGGAGACACGTTAGCCATCGGGGAGCTTTCTCTTTCTCCCCAGCTGGCCCTTGGTCTTGTGCTTCCCACAGCCTCTCTCCCTGCCTGGGGACCATGGCTAGCAAAACCCCACCAGCAGCTGCACAGCTCCTTCCCCACCAGTTTTCACAGGGCTGCCTCCACACTCTGAGCTGGCTCACCAGTATTTCCTCGAGATTTTTACCCCATTTGTGGGTGACCACAGGAAGAGCTGCCCTGCGAGCAGCTGCCCTGCGGGAGCCTGGCGATTCAGGCTGATGTCCAGCAGGGGAAATTTGGGTGAATTTTCTGGAGCTCACTCTAGACATGAATAATTTTTGCTCCTCAGGTGCTCTGGGAGTTCCTCCCGTCCAGCACTGTAAGCCTCTACCTGACTTGCACAAATGATTACAAAACTGCTGTTTCTTGGGAGTTAAGCTGGTTTTATAGGTTGTCAGGCTCTCCCAGCAAGGGTGGGAGGGGGTGAGGAGAGACAGCAACACAGTAAGCTCAGTGGCACTGAGTTTGCAAAGCCTGACTTTTAAAATCGTAGCCGCTCGTGTGTGCTTCTCTGTCTCCTGATGTTTTTTGCAGCTTATTTTCCTTGAAAAGCTCTATTATCTCTTGAGGTGGAGTCTCCTTTTGCTGCTTGCTTTCTGCCGTGAGTTCTACCACTGCAAAGAGGATACAAGGTGTGAGCAGATCAAAATGGGTAGGGATTTGTGGGCAGCCTGAGGGGGCTGCAGGTCCCTGCCTGCCACCACTGCGGTGTGTGGAAGGAGCAGCTGTGCTTCTGTGCAGTTCCCTCCCAGAGCAGTGCAGCTGTCTCCAGATCTATCACTGCTCCTTTCCTTTTCATTGGCTGAACATAGAGATGGCCAAGATTCCTGACCCTACAAGTTCTGGGCAGTCTAAACTCTCCATGTGGCTGAAGGCCACGAAATACATACAACATGCTTTGGGGAGCTGGAGGGGGAGCTGAGCCTAATTCAGAGATGGGAGAAGAGATAAATTCTGCAAGGGTGCGACCATTCTGCTGCAAGACAAGGCTGGACTAGGCGTGCAATGGGGTTGGAGGGTGAGAAATTAATGACCTTCATCAGCTCACTTGCCCTACAGCAGTGACTTACGTTGGTAACGTACCCAGCTCAGCGTTTGAACTCGTTATGAGTGTGCAGTCAAAAAGCTGCTGGTGGGCACCACAGGCTTAGTGAATTCACAGGGTGCAAGGCCAAGGTGAACAAGGCACCCAGTGTTCACCTGCAGTGAGGCTAATGCTCAGCAGTGAAGGAGATGTCAGAAGTTCAAACCAGTTTGTGAATTCCCCTTCTGTGAATGCATTGCTCTCCAGGTCCTTCAGAGATATCAGCATGGACTGCAAGTGAAATAACTCCTTCCCGGTTATTAGGTGATATCTATTAGCAGACAGCTCATTTTCTGTTCTGTTCCTGGCGGGGACATTTTGGCCAGAAGCAGTTTCCAATCTGGCAAGCACAACGAAAGCATTACAGGAAGGGAGAGAAGTTGAGATCCATGGAGGAAATATTTTTATTCTCTTTTTCTTGCTGGTTTGAAAATAGCCCCTAAGCATGATCTGTCAGCCAGAAACTGAATTGTCTCAAGTTGCCTGTTCCTATGCATCCGCTAGTAAAAAGTCCACTCTGCACTTCTGTCGCTTTGCTGATTTTGGTGGCAATTTGGGCAAAATTAACCTGGACTTCAATTCCTACCTGTGCTGTGTATCTGCTGGGTCTGACACTGGCTGAAATCTGCTACTATATGTGTGCAATAAGCTGTCCTTTGTGAATATCTTGTCCCATCTTCTAGTATCCAGAGACTGGCTCTGAAATGTGTAGCATTTTATCAAAAGCTTTTGCCTCTGAGCAGTTACAGTTTGCTATTACAATGCTAGATAGACTTGTTACCAGTATGAATGCCCAGTCCCAACTTCGTCTTGGACTTTCTCCCTGTAGCTGCCCGTGTGAGTGCATTGCAGTCTGGCAAAACCAGTAACAGGAAAAACAGGGAATGTGGAGGAAAATCAGCATCTAACTGTCTGCCAGTCATCATCTTCCTTGCTCTGCTGTTCACTTTTTCTGTGTAGGATAAATCACATAACCTTTCTGTGTCTCAGTTCCTTCCCGGATAATGAGGACAAATATTAATTTGTCTCCTAGTGACAGAGAGAGGTTGCATTCATACTTACAAAATGCTTTGATAATCACAGGTATTTCATCAGTGCAATATATTGTTATCCTGCTGTCTGAATGATCAGTGTTTCCCAGCATCCGGCCGTTTGGAGCTCCGTCTGTGGGGTGCTGTGTGGCCAGCTTCCTGCTCTGCCCGTGTGCTGCACATGAGACAACCAAGAAACTGTGGGTGTGTCACTGGTGCTGGATGTGATGCCTGGATCTGTGCTGTTGCTTTTTGGCCTGGTGCATTGGTGGCACATGGAGCCATCATGGTAAGGACAGCATGTAGCTCCACGGGAAGAAGAGGCTTGGTGTCTCACTGCCTCCTCTGAGCAGCTTACATGTCCCTCTTTCTCTCCTCATCACCCAGCCCGAGAGCCTTTTTCACCACCTGCTCTGTGAGGCCCCTGAATTTTCTGGTCTCCACTCTCGGCTTGTAATGGGGTGGTCAACAAACTAATCTGCTTAGGCTCTGTGATTCTGCACCTTGGCATAGTGGTGAGCTAGCTCAGCAGTAATTAACAATGTACACTTCATTAGCACTTCCACCCTGACTTTTCTGAGCAGTCTGTAAATGCCACACCAGCCCTTTCTTCATTACCTTTTCACCACTTCGCTGGTAATTCTTTCAGACCTCATCTCAGAGGAGCTACTGCTTACTCATTGATGTATAAGCTTTCCTTATCCCCTGGCTTTCTCTGGTTTTCATACCTGGAATGTTATTTCCCCTCTTGCCCTGTCCTCCCTAGACACTTAACACTTTACATTTCATTTGTAGTCCCTGTCTGATATTTTCTCTCTGCATTTTGTTGTCTCAGTTGTGTTTTGTTGCTTTCCAAATCTCATTCTTGTATATACAGGAAAATGGAGTTTGGAGTCTTTCTAAATCATCCTGTGAAGCTACACAGAGAACAAGCTCCCAGTAGCAGCATTCTAGGTGCAGGCTAAAATTATTCCCAGAAGGCTTTCATTCTCCCTTTTCTTTTTAAATACATTTTTTGGGTCCCTTCTGTAGAGCATGGTCGCAGTGCTGCAGAAGCTGTTGGTTGCATTTCTGTTGAGAAGCCCAGGACTCCTGCACATGCACAGCTGTGCAACCAGAGGGGAAATACTTTCTTTTCCTTCTCCTAAGAGCCTTACAGAAGCTAATCTTCACAAAAGCCCCAGGGAATGGGGTCTTGTTCAGATAGGAACGCCGGCACACAGTCACTTAACCAGGGTCACCGGAGGAAATCAAAAGCAGAACCGGGATTGGGATTTTTACACTGATGCCTCCATTGGAATGTCTTTGACAGGTCTTCTACTGCCTCGGTACATGCACACCACCTACTCTCTGCCATGTGCAATGGAAATTGCCACCAAATGTGGACAGCTAACAAACTGTGATGCAGGAAGAGCAGACTGAGGCATAGCTTCGGGAGAAGCGTGGATTTTTTATGAGACATGATATGTAGGATATATTTTGTGAAATGTCCCTTTTAGTTTGCTAAAAAAAATCAATTACTTGTGTTCCAGATTCTTGCTTGAAAGGCTCCCGCTTGCAAACAATGTAAAAGTTGATTGCTCTAGCATAGTCCTCAAGCCTTTTGCCCTCTCACCCTGGTGTTGATATGAAGCATAGTGGCTTTGCATAGGGTGGGAGATCCATGTGGGTGATTTTTAGGATTCGCTTCTCGGAGTGTGAGCAAACCCATCTCGATGGGTTTACTGGGCTTTGCCTCTCTGGTAAAACGGCCCCAGTGCAGGAGCAAACCAGAACTAGCCCTGCCCTTGGCTGCAGGCAGCACGTTGCGCTCCTCCCGGACACCAGCTTGCTGCGTTGGGTATGTTGGGGTCTATCAAGTGCCACAGTGCTGTGGCTGAACAAGCCACAGGTTTCTCCTTGTTCCACGAGAGACCTGGCACCTGGGCTGGCCTGCTGGAGCTCACCTTGGACATTTCTGATCATTACTGCAGTGTGTTGCTCTGACCTATCCACCAGTGGTCCCAAGTTGCTGATTTATGGGCAAGGAGCCTGGGTGCTGCTGCTTGCTGTGTATTCTCTTGGGAACCTTGCTGCAGAGGGGTGTCGGGACCCTGGGAGGGACAGCGCTTTGGTTTAGAAGCCTTCCAGAGCAGAGATTTTCTGATCACATGGCTTGTGGATTATTACTTTTTAATCATAAATGAAACAAAGCATGAGAACTGAGATGTGATGTAGAACATGAACACCCAGCAAGTCTGGGTGTTCGGCTTTCCCAGCTCAAGCTGGTGTCTGCTGAACATAAAGGGTTAGTTATTCTAGCAGTAGCGTGATTAGGTGCTATGAACGCTAATGATCCAAAAAGCTGAGTTTTAGCTTATGTGAGAATTGTATCCAATGTTTTTATGCCTGTTAGCTTTGCAGACAGCAGGTTTCCTACAGGAGCCAGAGATCCAGGCAACTACATGAAAAGTTGCTGCAAATGCACGTAGTGTCTGACTGGAGCTGTGGTCTAGTGGGGAGTTAGACAAGGTGAGACTGTAAAAGGCCAGTAATTGTACACAGGAGATGGCTGTGATTGCTTTGAATGTGGAGCCATTGTCAGGAACACAGAGGGAAAAGCACAGCCTATTTGAGCGCTCTTATCTCAAACTTGTGACTAAGTGAAGCCAGGAAAGGACTTGCGGGTGGTGTTGCTGTCTGTGCATTTTCACCTCTGGGATTTGTAGAAACTTGGGATTTTGTGCTGCCTTTGGCATGGCTTTGCTACCCTTTGCCAAGTTTCATTAATCAGCAGCCAGGGGTTACGTGAAGGGTATGGTGTCTACCCGATGGGAATTCAAGGACCAAAGGAGAGTTTCAATACCGTTTGTTTAAAGGCACTTCAAGCTGGTTGGGGTTTTGGTTTTTTTTTTTGGCTCCTGAAACAAAACTGCCATCCTTTAACTATTATCAGTGGCATTAGAGCTTCACGTAGTAACAGCACACTGGGATCCATGAGAGAGTGTCAGACTGGCTTGCTGCTACATGAAAAATGTTGCGGCATCTCAGGCTTGATTTTTGTCTGAGTTTTAGCACTTTGGAATTTGATGCCGTCGTCTTATCAAAGGGAAAAATGTCTCAAATTAGATCTTGCTTTAAACAGATGCTTTGCAGTCTGAGATAAGTACAATTTGTAGCCATAAATGTTGAAGGCAGCTACAATCACTAAATTGCTGAGATCCAGCTAAACAGATGAATTTTTACTCCAGCTTCCCATTACCCCTTGGGCATACCTTTTCCTTCCGAGGTATTCCTCTAGATTTGCTCTTATCCCTGAGACTTTGGTCTGTCTTCTGTGCTGAGCAGCCCTGCTATCCCCTTGTCTTTGTGTCTCTGAGGCATCACTGTTCCCAGTCGTGTGACAGGGTTGCACTTCATACATCGCTGTGTGTGTACAAAAAGCCTTAATTACGGCACGTTAAATGAAACAGTATGTAGAGCGTGGGCTAAACTCTAGGATATTTTTAGTCTTTGTTGGCCTTGCCATGGCCCTTGCTGTATTTCTCTGGGAAACAGTTGCTGAGTAGCATCATTTAGCTTGTCCCACATAACTCTGGGCTCTTGGAAAGCTGGAGTTTCCTGCCAGGCTTGAGACTTCTGGGACTGCTGTTTTCCCACCGGGAATGTGCCTGTTTTAGCATATAAGACCTCATGCCTTATTAATTTTGATGAGCGTTTGGGGCAGAGAGGCAATTTCAGGGCTAGACGTTAAGTGTTGTGTTTGGAGGGGGTAAGCCCCAAAGGTCATGGGTTTGAACTGCGCCTAGGTTGTGTGTAGCAAACCTCTGTATCCCCGTGCTCCTTTTGCAGGGCAGTTGGAGACACGCTGCATCACTGCTGTTGAAGGTTCCTGATGCACAGGTATTCCCATGGAAAGGGACAAAAAGCATTACTGCCACTGGCAAATGAAGATACTATAGAGGACAGAGAGCGAAATCAATAGTTCCATGGAGAAGCAGTCACCTTATCCTCGCGGTGGCTGACTGCTGGCTGGGCTTTCAGCATAGCAGATGGGCAGCATTGAGTTCAGCAGATGTCCGAGAAAGTGAGGGTCCTGGCTGGGGGTATCGGAGAGGTTTCAGAAGAGGAATATTGGAAGGCCAGGGTGAGATTACAGGGGACATAGAGAACAGAGGTTACGGGGGTGGCCGGTCAGGGAGGGACACCCGACCTCATCCCATAGCAGCATTAGCATTACTGCTTCTGAAACAGCTTGCTTGAAATGCTGGGATCCAAAATGAGGGCTGATGAACTTGGGGCCAGAGATGTGGCCCCAGCTGTCTGTCCTGTCCTTTCTGTCAGAGCCCCTGTTTCATAGCAGAATAGGCAGAGGGGCAGATAAGCCTTTGCTGCTTCCAGCTACTGTGCAAAACCCGTCTTTTAGCTCAAGCCAGTGGGGATGGTGGGCATGAGCCACGCTCTCTGGCTGTAAGCTGTTGTGTTTAAGTGCAGCCACATGTTCCGCTCTGCTCATTGCTTCAGGCAGTGGTAACCTCTGGCACAGGATTGAGGTGGACATCTGGGGATGGTGATGCCTGAAACTGCTGAACGTGATTACCTAGGGTTCATCTGGTTTTTGAACCTATAATATTCACCTTTGCAATCTCCTCTTTTTAACCCTGAGCACTAAAAGCCGTTTTTTTTTTTTTTCTCTGGTGTAATGAGAACTTCATGTAACAATATGGCTCCAGGAACTGCGGCTTTATAAGGAAAAGAAAGTTATGAGACTGTGTAAAATCACCATCTTCTATTATATTACATAAAAATTAAATAATACCATACTTTAGAGACAGAGGGAAGTACTTTTATTAGCTGAGAAAACACACATGAAATTCAAGTTTTACATGCAACAGCACAAAAGATGGGTAGCAGGCCTGGGAGCAGAATTGACTTCTTCCAAGTGTTAACACAGAGAGTGGAAAAAGAGAGTGGCTGAAGATCCTGAGCATGGAGTTCTTCCTTTGCTGGGCAAAGTATTACCTTAAGAACTAGAGTAATTTATTTTGTGCAGTCAATATTCCTGCTTATAAAAAGATTTAGATATATTTTAGTTTAAAACTGATTTTTCACTTATAAAACTGCTAAGAATCTGAGGAGCGAATTTAAGAATGATTTTTTTGAAGAAAACATTGCTGGTCCCAAACTGAAGTAAGACTTAGATTAATCACAGTCTTCTGTGCAATAGAAGGCATTTGAGAATCCATCAAGTTCATGGGAAAGTGATCTTGGAAGAGCAACAAATAAATACTGTGACCTTTTGACTCTGCTAGCCCTGGAGCTGTGGTAAGTTTGCAGTCAGGCACTTGGTTTCAGACAGGAATTTTCATTGCTGCAGTGAAGTAAATCACCATGAGGAGGAGGCTTCGCTGGCCCTGTCTGCATGGAGATATTTTCAGAGCTCTAATTCCCTGTGGGTACTCCCTCCATCAGTTGACAGCGTGAATGGGAGCCGAATGATCGATCTGCTTGGGGAGCCTGAAATACCAGCATCTTAAACCATGTTAGCTAACGCAGTACCAGAAATGCTGGCGTTTTCACTGGTGTGGTCTGCAGTGGTGGTTCTGGCTGGACCCCAACAGGGTGGGACAGATTTGTCCCGAGGCAGATTTAGTGAGGGGACAGAGGGTGCCTTAGTGCTCTGCAATAGCACCATCTTGGATGGACATGGGAGATTCGCCATTCCTGTCCACATCTCGTCTTCAGCAGTTCAAAGGAGCTGAATTAATGATGAGAAGTAAAATAGCTTTTGGAAAAATCAATGGTTTTCATGATTATTAATTTAACGATCTTTAGAAACAAATGCTTTTTCAACCTCCTGTGAGGGGAGGGGAATTTCTCTGCAGTTAAATTGGCTGATTTGGGTTTTTTGGCTTTGCTTTCTGTAGTCTGGGCAGAGCTGTGTCCACCCCAGTTTGGACTCATGTCTCATGTTTTAGTTTTACAGTTAAGCTGCAGACATTGAATCAAGTGCCATGTTGCTAGATTGGTTTTCAGACCTTCTGAGATCAGGCCTGAAGAGATTTGATTTGTCTTATAGGGCCTGAAAACTGAAAAAGTGACTAGAGGTCATGTATAAAATTTATAATATTATAATTTGTATATTATTTCTGATATTTATATATATTATGGGGATGCAGATTAATCGTTTATTGTTCAGATTTTCAGTCTTCTCTCTCCATCTTTCGTTCCAAATGAATACTGGAAGAAGTTAAGCCTGTTTTCCTGCAGATTTATGTCTTGTGATTGGTTGTGAACCCTGATGAATATAGTTAGATCTCATATATAAGGCTGTTTCCTATGTGGTTTAGTGCAATAAGGCAGGAGTCCACATTTCAACCTTTCCTGGAGCTGTTAGTCTGTGTTGTCTCCAGAGATTGTGTTCGTGAAGTTTGTAAGAACTTATGCCAGAAACCTCCACTTATCTCTGGTCTGGATTAAAACTAGACCATGAGTTCCCAAGTTACTAGGATGATGAGACAGTCAGGCTGCACGTTGGGTCTCATTTCCTTAGGAACCAGGAACAGCACTGATTTTTGTGTAACTATAGGAACTAGTGCTTTAAAGAAATGAACAGCCAGTGCAAGACTTGGGATAAAATTGAGAGATGAAAGTGATGGTTTCTCCTGATGGGTCATCATGCCCAAGGGAAGAAAAGGCCTGATTACCACTGAGACTGCTCAGGGAGACAATATAACCAGACTGGATGTTGTTTTGTTCTGCTTGATTGCTGCCTTCTCCATATGAGCTCAGTGTGGCATGGCTGGGGTGTCACCGAGGAGAGGAAGGGGAGTTTGTGCTCTATGCAGTCATTATCAGCTTGTCCATTGAGAGTACAGCTACTACAGCTCTTCTCAGCATTGCAGCTCCTGCTGGGGGGCTCTTCTGCACCAACAGGCTCCTTGTAGTTGCTCCCTGATACAGCTATAGGAGCAGGAGTCTGTAGGGGATGCCCTGCTTTTGTCTTTGTCGAATGTTCTGAGATCCATTAAAATGAGTCCCTTCCTTCTAACGCTGGCAAAATCAGGGCTGTTAAAAGGAGAGTCCTGCTGTCATCGTGTCCAAAAGGCTGTTACAGAGCTGTGCATGGACAGTAGTGCTGCAGAGCAGTAGAAACCTCTGGAAGAAAATCACAGGCTTTACTGACCGCTGTAGAAACTTCCTCTCCTTCCTCAATATGCATGCTCCGTGTGAACCTGTGAAATGAACCTGTGAAACAATAGCTATCAACTCACTTCTCTGAAATACTTTCTTTCCCTCTTTTCATCCTCTCCCATCTGCTCTTTTCTTGTGTTTCTGTTCCTTTGGTGATGATAAAGACCCCCCATATTCATTCTGTGTATTCCCTCCCCTTCGGGCAGCCAGTGAAAAATACAAATGACATTTGATATAAATCAGAGTAAGATTCTGCTGGGTATCACGTCCGTTGGTCCCGTCCCCCCCTCCCCGCTCCCCCTGCTTTTCATGCTCTAGGCATTAGTATAATGAAGGAGAAGGCAATGATTGTTACTTAATTTACATTCTTTAAGGCAGATGCCTTTGGCAAGTGTGAGACAGGAAAAGACTGGTCAGTGTGGCAATGCGTGAATGACTAAGGCTGGACTGAGGGCTGATCTTTCCATTTTTTAGGCAAAGACAGGAATGTGCCCCCTGCCTCCCTTCTGCAGCTCGCCCTCACCTGCCATACCCTCCCTTGTTGCCTCTGTGAGCAGTGATTCACAGGCTTACCAAGAACGTAGCAGCTGCAGAGCACTCTGCTTCCAGAAATGGTGACGACAACTGTGATGCTGCTCCACCACCAGCTGTGAGATGCTCCCATAACTGGCCAGAGCAATCACTCAATGACAGGAGAGATCTTTTGGCTGAGAGCTGTGCCAGGGACTTTCTTGTACTATACACAAAAAAGCCAAACTAGAAGAGCTAGGTTGGCCTGACCTGTCCCTCTGCAAGGGGGAGTAGAGTCTAGGCCCCCACTGCACCATACACAATATTTCCTCCTACTCTGACCCATTTTGCCATGACCGAGCATGGTTCTGCCCCTTGTTTTCCCTGTAGGGCGGCTGCACACAGCTTTATGTTTAATGTTTCTTGCAGTGAAGCAAATACAGCTTTTCTCTGACAGGACTGAAGGAACTGGAACTGCCTGTGCGACAGTTTGTTCCCTGGGTCCTGCTCACTGGGAGAGCTGGTGCCAGCCTTTACTCAGAGCAGATGATGTCTTACAATCAAGATGTAAGTGATTGCACGATTAGGACTTTTTTCCAAATGAAAAATGGCTCTCAATGCAAAATGTTTCATCCCTGATCGTACTGTGGTGGGTGTGTGGTAGTTCTGCTAACCCAGAAAATCGTCCTTTCCAATAGACAGAGGTTCATTGATTCATTTATTTGCAATCTTTTCTCTCTTTTAAAAACTCCTTAAATTTCCATCACTGGGAAAACATTTAACTGCCTTAAGACTGCTCTGTGGGACTGAGTCTGATTTGTTGAGGCTTTGAGGCCAGACAACTGTATTAAAGACAGTTGGTTCCTTTTCAGATAAATCTTCCTTTACAGAGAACATCTTTCCTAAAGAGTTTCACAGCTGACTGTGGACACAAATAACTCATCAGAAAAAGTTAGTGATACTCAGTGCTTGGCAAGCCCTGAGTTATTACCCAGTTAATGCTGCAGCACTGTGCTTTTCCAGCTGTGTTGCAGTGGCACGCAGACCTCAGCAGCTGTTGCGGAGCTCATTAAATAGCTGTTGAGCATCATCCTTGATTTGTCATAAACCTAAAGGTTCCTCTGTGGAAAGAATGTTATCGCCTGCCACAGCCTAGCTTCACTAAAGTGATGCTTCGCTACTGCCGTTATCATAGGGATGCTGCTTGTTTGAATTCCTCCCCTCTCCCCTTTGCCTTTTTATTTTTCCTTTTTTTTTTGGGAGGGTTGTGCTCAGATTATTCATAGCCTTATGCTTCTAAGTGACTTGTCTGGAACTGCACTTTGGTGTACGCTTTAGGGCTACCTGGCTTCATCTATTACTAACCAGCTGAGTTTACATTTTAAAAAATGTTTAGCTGCCTAACAATACCAAGGGGCACGGAACAGAGGTCTTTTGTGAAGTGCTTGGGTATGTCATCCCTGTAGAGAAAAATGGAGTTTCGGATGTAAGTTGTGGGATGGACAAAAGCTGCTTTCTGCAGGATTTTAGTGTTTGCACTTATACCAAGTAGGAACAAAACCAGAACACTTGAAAATGGGAAAGGAAATTCTGAGAGGGAGGCAAAAAAGCTTTTTGGGGGGTCACAGAAAAACATTGTTTTAAGAAATGTTTATCTTCAGATGCATAATACAGAATATGCTGAAGAAAAACCTTAAGAATATTTTATGCTTTTCAAAGTTTTCCATGCCTGATTTCCCCAATTCCCAGTTTTCTTCCCTTTTCTCCATTTAGACACCATTTCAGCAGGACTGATAGGATTTCCCAAATTGTTTTGGGAAAAAAAGAACTTCCAAAGATCTATTTCAGTATTCATGTGCTTCCTAGAGACTTGAAAAATCAAGCCCGTGGTCTGGTGCAGTAGGTGTTTTGGAAATGCAGGAGATCACAGTTTCTGATCCTAGTGGCCAGATCACCTAAACTCTCTGTGCTTCTTTTCTTGATATTATGTGAACAACAATAAAGTTATTTTTCTTTTTGGGTTCTACAATTGTCTAGGCAGGGTTCGAGTTATTGCAGTCCCTAAATTCAGAGTCCATCTTTTTAACTCAGCCAACACCCCTTCAGGCTTTTAGTTTGGAAATACACTTTGTTCAAGTCACTGCTAAGTGGCCCTTATGTTTGTATGGAAACATTATCAGAAGAGACATGGAAGTCTCTCCTGGGCAAATCCCCATTTGGCTGTCTTTGACAAACACCTTGACAAACAATATTTTTCCTTCCCAAAGTTACAGAGTAACCCCGAGACATTTGCAGTTATCAGCTCCAGGGACACCCAAGTACTAGCGACAGGTGAAAGTGTTTGTGTGTTTTCACAGAGAGCTGCTGCTTTCGTGACTGTGCTTCTTGCAAAACTTGCCAGGTCACCACGATTGGGCTGTGAACGTCCCAGTGACTGTGCTCTATAAATATCCTGGATGGATAGAGACAGTGCAGAAAGCAAACAGAGCACTTGAGCCGTAAGGACTTTTCTGCTCGGCCTGCTGGGTTTGTGCAAGTTGTCATTGTGACTGTTTGTCACAAACAGGCTGCAAAAAATATTTTCAGCTACTTGAGATAGAATGGACAGAGGTGGAGGCTTTGTATTGGCTTGAAACAGTGAAATGCTTTAGGGCCAGAAATGTTCTTTGTTTTGCCACCCCCAGAAGACTTTTTTGGCCTGGAGGCTCATGTGTAACAGCTTATGTATTATTCCAAGAAAAGATACACGTGATCTACCTTGTCTCGTTATCGGTCTATCACCTAAAATGTTGCTGCAGCTAATGGTGGCTCATACTTGATTTGTATCCAGCGTATTTTAAGGCTGCACAACCACCAAGCCAGGATAGACGTCTGTCTCAGTGCTGTCCTCTGCCTGTTACTATAGATGTTTGTATTAATGATGAGCTATCCTGTATTGTTAGTCAATTTACATATCGAAAACAAATGTTCTCCTATTTCTCTGCCTTGGGGCTAGGAGTGATTATTTCAGCCTCTTCAATGTATATGAATCTGCATCTGCTAGAGGTCTCTGTTCTGCAGTGAGCCCAATATATGAACTCAGTTTGCAAATTCATCTGAGAAATGCTAAAATTGGCACCTAGTTGTGCAAGTACCTGTACCAATAATGTGTCCAATGGTCTAAATACCACATTGCTTCGGAATTGCTGTCTTTTGGACTGAGCCATTTGGGTCAACGTCCTTCTGTCTCTTTATTGTTTACATCTTGATGTTTCAGTGTCACCAGGATACAGTATTATGACCCTGGGATGCAAACAGCCCATTGCTGAGGGCTTTTTTTTTTAGTAACTTGGCAACGTTATCTAAAGCAAAGCAGACTCTTGAAATTGGGACATACCGCAGTACACAGGGACAATGAAAAGTATTGGCGGTACAGAGTATTTCTTGCACATTTGAAATCTCTGTTTTATCGATCAGAAAAGGAGTGACAGAAGCACAAAGAAACTTTTTCCTGATTAATATTACTGATAAAATCAGCATTTGCAAAAATTACAGTTAGAAATGGTGTAAGAGCTTCACACAAGAACCTTAACAATGTTTATGGTGCTGTTTATGTGTTTAGGAAAATACAAAATTGTAGATCATTGACCTGATAATGATATCATTTTCAGAGCTGTTTAGGTGTGTCAACTGAATGAATGTGTAGAATCGCAGCACATGTAGTAAAAATTTGCATGAAAACCATATCGATTTAAGGTGCAGTAGAAGCATTTCAATGCAGAATAGATAGGCTGCTGGATTTATCTGTATTCAAAGCCAGGAGCAGGCAGAATTTGCCCAAGGGACACCTTGTTGTCCTAATGTGAGGTGGCGCAATGCAGTGGGAGGCATTGCATGCAAGGTGTAATGAAAGACTGTGAGTTGCAGCTCCTGGGCTCAGCTCCTGGGTCTGTCCCATGTACCCTGGTGAAGCAGTCTGTGATGGACTCTGTCAAATGCCCTCATTTCTAGCCCTTGACATGAGGAACAGCTGCTCCCATGACTACAAGCAGAGAGGTAGAAGTAGATGCTACTCTTTGCCCACTCTTGACATGAGTCTAGTGATGAGTCCCCAGGACTTTCTGGCTGCTGCCTGCTGGTTTCAGCGTTTGGGGGCTACAGAGTTGGGATGCCATTGGCAGCAGAAGGCTCAGCCTCTCCAGAGCATTGGGTGAAGGAAGAGCCTACATCCCTACTGAATGGGCAGCTGAGAAGGCAGGAGTGCTATGAGTTGCAGAAAAATAACAGGAATTTCACAAAACTGATGCTCAATGTGGTGATGTGGCATTTATGAAGCGCCTCAATGTATCCAGATCATTTTGAACATTTTGTTTCTTCACGCCAATGTCAAGATCTTTTTGTATCCTGCAATCTGGAGCTCATTAAGTGCATGACGCATGGAAAACTGTGTTTGCCTCTTAATAATGTAATACTGAGGAAAACAAGTTCTTAACCCCACTTTCTGTTGGACACCTTCTGCATTCCAAATTCAATCAATTTTATATATGTGCACTTGAATGTTTGTACATATGTCTCACTGTGTCTGAGTGTGGATTCAAAAGCCACACTCTGCAAAACTCTCCCCTCATCACCAATCTTGGGCTGAAGGCAGGATAACAAAATACATAAGGTGCAGTGCTCCATCCACCCATCGTGGCCTGAGAGATGGAAATGCTCCCTTACTGCCAATGTTACACATGGATATTTCTCCAGAGGGAGATATTGAAGGATGCAGTGCATTTAGGAGTTTGTTGTTGTCTACTTCAAAGTGAGGAGAGGATCAATAATTTGTTAGGCTGTGAGTTGATGGCTTGTCTGAATGCCAGCTCAGGTGCCCTCCAGAATAAGCTGCCAAAGTGACTGAAGGAGCAAAGCGGGATGTAAATTCCACAAGTCATTTTCCTGAAGCTCTTATGTGGGAAACGTTTAGAAGCCTCTCAGTAAGGACAAAATCCTTCCAGGCTTAATTCTTGTTTGAGCAAAATTCCTTCTGAGGTCAGTAGACCTAATCCTGAAGTCTTATCACTTGTTTACCTCGATGGGATTTGAGTGTGTGTGTGGGGAACAGAGGGAGGGAGTCTTGGGACAGGGTGTGCTGAAAATGCTTTCCTGGGAGGCTGGAAGAAGCTTGCCAGGCTTAGGCTCTGCAGGAATGGACACATATGTGTAAGGAAGGCTTGCTTCAATAAAAACAAACTTCGCTTCCCACTTTCTCAGCAGTGCTAGAAAAAGCAAGTGAGGATTCCTCTTTTCTATGGAGGCTCTTTGGTGCCTGGGGTGGCCCTACCCCATCTCTCAGGGATGGTCCAGCTCACACTTCCACGTATGTGCTTCAGAGGTGGTTTGCATCTGGGACCTTCCTTCTTTTGCACCCTGGAGGAAAGAAAGCCCCCCAAGCTGGCAACCTCCTCTTGTTTTTTCAGTTGCAACGGAAGCAGATGAGAGCTGGGACATTGGTTTCTGTCATCCTCAAGCTGAGAAACAAGCTTTTGGTTTGCAGTGTGGCTCTGAGGAAGGAACCTTGCAGCAAGCCCTGGCTCTGTTTGCCCCATGTGCTGTCATAGTGAAACCCCATAAAAGGCTCCTGGTCCCTGCTTGGCATCACCACTGATGATGCCAACAGTGCCCTCAGCAGAGGTTTCTCCTGCCCATCCTTTCCCCCCCCTCTTTCTCCCTGCAAGTTGAAATTTAGGGAAATCTCCTTCATAATGGACTCAGCTTTTATTAACCAAAATCATGCCTCTTTATTAACCTTCCAATAAGGCTACATCAGCTGAGTGAAACACCATTCAGTGGGGCATATGGAATCATAAAAGTCACTGCTGGTGTCACACAGCTGTGTACAGCGCAGGAAATGGAGTCACTGCCTTTTGTTTTTTGTTTGGTTTGAGGCTTTTGGATTTTTAGTAAAGAGATGAAAATTGTTCTCCTCTTGTGCTCTCTGGTGAGTGACTTATAAATGGCCTGTGTAAAATTGGCTCTAGAAAATATAATCAGAAAAATATATAGGCTGTTGCTTTATTTTTATGAATCCCAGGTCATGATACAGGGGAGATTCCATGGTAAAGTTTCATTAAAAATAAAGGAGGAATGCTAAAAGCTCTGCTGCTGATCCAGGGAAAGTAAAACTTCATCAAGCCAAGCAACACTGGGCCATCTTGTACTTTATTCCCTGCTGCTTATCTAAAGCACATTTCTTACATTCAATAGATTTCTACTTCTGGCAGTTTATATCTCCATGAGTTTAAGAGCCTTTGACTAATTAAGAGCAGAGAGATTTTCACCACGCTGCCACAGCCCCACTGAAAGAATAATTTCCAAGTGTTTTGCTCTCTGGGGGCATGTGAGGCCAAAATTATAAATAAATAAGTGTCTGTGTGCATATACATATATATATTTAGATGTTCAGATTATATTTATATCTGTATACATGTTTGTTTTAAAAAAACCCTTAGAAATTGGCACCTTCAGAGGGCAGAAAATAAATACCGTAACGCATTCTTTTAGGTGGGTCTCTGGTTGTGTTATAAACTATTTGCAAGTTAATCATGGAAGAAATCAGAGAGTTTTGATCCTTGGGTGAAGAAGCATGTGTGTTTGTGTGAGTGCACGCATGCAGAGAGCGACTGTGAGGGATGCCTGTGCTTAAACTGATTAGACAAGTTTTATTACTTCTGTCCATCGATGCCGTTTTGAACTACGGCAGCCTGATCCTATGAAGATAGCTCAGAAATGTCTTTCCAAAATAGCTTTTGGGCCCCAGATCCCACGCTCATTTACTTCCTCGATTCACTTCACAATATGCTTCCCTTAGCATTTACTGCATTTGTTCGCACAGATGCAGTGAGAAATGGGTGGTTTTCTGTAACAAAAGGTGGGGTTTGGTCCAGATCCAGAAGAAGACATAACAGGAAAGGATAACAACCAAGGAAATGACTGTGTCAAATTGCACATGAACAATGAGAAGGTAGTACATATATAAAAGAATGCAGCTGAGTTTAAAAAATATACAGATGAAGGGAGAGGTACTTCAACTGAAACTCACAACTGGATTAAGCTTACTGGTGTTGGACAGTTTCTGAGTCCACAGGAGAATCATAGAATCAGAGTCATTTAGGTTGGAAAAGACCTCAAGGATCATCAAGTCCAACCTTCATCCAGCATCCCCCTGACCCCTAGACCATGTCCTGAAGCACCACATCTACTCATTTTTTGAACACCTCCGGGGATGGTGACTCCACCACTTACCTGGGCAGCCTGTTCCAATGCCTGACCACTCTTTCAGTAAAGAACTTCTTCCTGATATCCAACCTAAACCTCCCCTGGCACAACTTGAGGCCATTACCTCTTGTCCTGTCATTAGTTACTCAGGAGAAGAGACCAGCACCAGTCTCACTACAACCTCTTTTTAGGTAGTTGTAGAGAGCAATGAGGTCTCCTCTAATAAATCCTGTACACCAAAGTTCAAGATTCATATTCAGGAAAACATACAAGTTCTTAATTTCATGCCTTTTTCCCTTAACTTTGTTGGGCAGCATGATCCAGTGCCTCTTATATCAGTGAGAACCTGGTTGCCAACTCCCATGAGGCTTGAGGCAGCATTGGGACCCCATGGGTTCTTAATTGCATGTATAGATGTTTGCAGTGCCACGAGGGTGAGAGTCTGGTCTAAACTAGAGCCTCCAGCCAACGTATCCTGGGTATGAGTGATGCAAAATGAAAGCAGTCAAGGAAAGAAGGATTTGTTGATAGAAGTTAACAAAACACCTCTCATTTTAGTGTGATGTGTTTGAGAAAAACAAAACTGTTCATATGGCCTGAAGGTTGAAAAACAGCTTTGTCAGGAGAAGAGAATTTACAAATGTGTTATTATGTTGTTGCTGAGATCACACCTATAGTATCTTGCACCAAGATCGTGCTCTTAACTTTAGAAACCAGTCTCCAAAGTAAGACGGCAACATTAAAGGAGAGATGAGACTGGGAATGAATTTAGCCAATTTCATCTAAAGAAATATTTAATGGCAGGGTGATCATCTTAAGGGTCATTTAGTACCAGGAAAAGGAAATGACACATAACACAAGTAGTAACACAAAGAACAATGAATTCAATTTAATAAAGGGCAAATTCAAATTGGAAATGAGGCTAAACTTTTAGATGGTTAAGGGCAGGCAGAAAGGGAAATCATTTGCTTAATGAGGTAGCTATGACAAACTAGGTAGAAATATTCTGGATTCTGAATACAGCGAGCATGGAGTTGAATCTTGCCTGCCTGATACAGTGGGTTCGATCAGGGAGCCCAGCGGTGCTTTGTCAGCCTTCTCCATCATGACCATTAGTTGCATTAATAATCCGTTGAGTATTTGAATAAAGGCACTACAGTAACATTGGCACATGTTGAGAATTCTTCCTTCATCTCTAGCAGTGAAGAAAGAAATTACATTTTTTATGGCTTCACAATAGGAAACAAAAAGTTACGTGTGCTGTGGTTGTACAGGCTGAGATTTATAGACTGCGAGGAGATTTACAGCCTCACAGCTTTGGTGTCTGGTCAGAACCATGTTACAGAAAGGCTGCTGGGGATTTTTCCTAGGGTTGCAAGGGACTTGGGTGCTTTGCTCTTCACGGTGTTGCGGAGACAACTGGACACCCAAAAGGCAGCTGCTCAAAATCCTACTCATGTATTCCATTTCCACTGTTGCCATGAAGCAGAGCTGACTTGCTGGCTGTTGGTAATGTGATGGTTCATCTTAATTAACCACCTACAGGTCTTGCTGCTCCAAATGGGTTCTTAATCTCCTGCCTGCTACAGCACTTTTTAGGAGCATGACTGGAAATAGCCCTGGATCTGTGTTGCCAAGAAGGCTTTATGAAAAAGAGACTACGAATGCGTATTGCTAGAACCTTAGGTCTAAGTAAAAGTGGATCACATGTATTTCCCGTGTAAACTTAGTGGAATTAGTGATAGAACTGATAGGGATATTTAAGCCAGTGATTCTAATATGATGAAGACAAGTGATTAAGAAAAATGCTTATCTTTTTATGGCAGAGATATACAATTGATATTTCTTGCTTTACTTTAAATATATTGATAAGCACAAAGTACCTAATTAATGAGGTTTCATAGGGATCCCAGTTAATAGCTACTGATCACCAGCTGGTGGGCTTTGCAATGTCTGAAAACGAAGTTACAGCAGTCAGCGCATGGCTCATATTGTCCAACACAGCTGATTATTACTGTGTTTAAGCAACAGAATTCTCATAAGGATTTGAGCTGCACAAAAATTAATGCCATTTTTCCAGGACCTTGATAATGATCAGGAAGTGAATGTAAAACTGTGATCTCATGTCATTGGGAAAGTTAATGGAATAATCTGATGGGCAGAGCTTGCTAGGGATCTAATTGTACACTGAAAAAGAAAAAAAGTCTGAAGGCATTGGTCTCTGCCAGCAGCAAGGGAAGTGGAGAAGACAGTAGATTTTATTCCATAATTATCTGAAATAAAAATGGGTGGTGTCTCAAAGAGAAATAAAGCAGAGTTGCTTTTTGTGAGGAAAATAGGTCAGCCTATATACTAGCATTCGTTGTTACATGCTACTATGGATGTGTATGTTGGAGAGCTGGTTGGAAAATTAATTTATTCCTGTAAAAACATTGTTTTTATGGAAATCTTACTTTAAGCTTTGAGATTTTCATTGGAAAAAAATGGAAGTTATCAGTTTCCATCTTCTAGAAAGTTTCAGATGGAAACCTGGTTCCTGGTCAAACTTTTTTCCCCAGTGCAACACATTAACGCTTGAAGGAGTAGCCCTCTTCTCTGGTGTGGGCATTGTTTCCTCTACAGTAGAAATGAATCCATGTTTGCAATCTGTTCTGTTTTATCTCTTGGTTCTTAACATCCCTTACTAGATGTCCTGGCTGCCTTAGCTGCTAGCTCCTCATTCTGGTTGTGAGTTTCTAAGTTTGGCTTCTAAGTTTTTCTTCCAGTCATAAGTTCATAAGGTGCTTGGAGGGCTTGTCATCCCAGTTGCTCTCAGATCTTCTCTACTCTTGGCAGATGAGCTGAAAATTAGTAATAAAGTGTTTGTGATGTTCAGTGAAAGCAATGGCAGCAGTTGCACTGGCAGTCAATGTTAAAAGAAAGAAGCTGTAAAGGCTGAGGAAAGTAGATGTGAATTATCAAGAGTAAGTGCAAGACATTTTTCTGAAATAATTCAATCTTTTTGGCTGGGGTCAGAGAACGACAATCACCGATTTAATACACCCCTCACATGAGTCGTTGAAGTTGTTGAATAATAACCCATAAAATTTGTACTAGTAGAGTTGTTCCAGGGCCCTAGGAAAGGTAATGCTCCCTGGGTGTTTCATGGGAATGTTTTTTGGACCTATATAGCACATTACCAGGGTTCATCAACTAATACGTAGCACTCACTGAACTCAGCTGTGTAACTGGGGAAGTTGAGTTGTCAGCAGGAAGCCAGAGAAAATGATCTGTTGGTTTCCTCTTGCCTTCACTTTGCTGAGTAAAGGTCCTGAATGTCCCTGTTAATGTCCACAAGCATGTGTGTGTTTGCACTGAGCAAAGGCAGTATGGAGCGGCAGAAAGCCGTGTGATCAGCATTAAAACAGGCCTTCTTGGAGACAGTCCTCTCTGTTGTTAAAAGGTGAAAGCACAGATGTTCCAGAATTTTGGGGAGTATTTTATATAGCTTAGGCAGGCCGGTGTCATGTGTTGTTAGAAAGCGGAGTTGATTGGGAATGTGCTAGTAATTGCAGGTCACTACTGAAGATACAGATCTATACATCTCTCTGAGTAGCCAGTAACTTTGTGGCTTGGACTTTTGGCTGAGATGTGAAAGGCAAATGTTAGAGGATCTGGTTAAATTAGGCAGCATGGAGATTTAAAATATAGTCTTTTATGCGGGGGCATCAGGTTGGTTGTTATGGTGCAGATGCCAGGTGGTCTTTCCCTAGAAAGACATTTTTATCCGCATGTAAAATGGGAGAAGCTTTGTGGGATGAGAAAAAGCTTTCCTGCGTTGTTAAACTAAGGAGTTATTTCCAATATCTTCCCTCCTTTATGTAGGTGTCAGTCACCTTTTTTTGATTAGATACCATAGACTAATTCTTGTCTCTGCTCTGGGTCCATAGTTGAACAGGGTAGTTCATCACCAAGGGAAAACAAGTCTTTCTTTATAACCATTTCTCTTCATTTTATCTGAGCGTGTCAGTGTCTGGCAGATTCTCCATCCTTTACGCCTTTCCTCTTCAGCTCACTAGCAGAACCATTATTAGCTCTGCATATAGGGCAAGCTCAAGGATTTAATCACTTCTCTGAAGTTTCATTCACTCTTTCTTGGGTTTTCTTTGAACTTTATTTTCTTTATAGGTGAAAAAGGCCAGTTTCTGCTCTGAATCTGGCCTTCGCTTTATATATTCTTAAGACCTGTGATTACTACTGGACTGGAGTGCCCCGAAGTGGTGCTGTAACTGTGTCGAACATTTCTGTTTGCAAAAGCATTTATGATGTTGGCATATGTAGCTCATTTTGTTAAGTTTACTTGTGCTGTTTAGAACAATCTGAGGAGATTTATAATTGCTTGTTTTGTAGTACAGCCACAAAGAATTAAGTAAAGTCTTTATAAGTAATCTCTCTTTTCCTCTAGCCAAAGAAACACTGCCGTGTTTTCATATATCAGCTTATATAGGGTCAAAGTTTGGCTTCTCTCTGTATTTGATAGGCATATATAAGTGCTGCATCTGAGTAGTTCACAGAGGAATTTGGCACTTTGATTTTTAAATGCGGTGCCAAACATGTGGAGAGAACAGTGTAGCTTGATTAGAATGGAGCCCATGCAACAACGGGAGGTATACTTTCAGCAAAAATTACTACTAGAAGAGATGATGACTTAAGAAACCAATTGCAATTAAAATTTTAACTGAGTTGATACTGGAGACGGATAACTCCTAGCTTTAGATATTTGCTAGCTAGGCAGAAACTGAGAAAATAAAGTCTTTTCTGAGAACAGATACGGAGAAAAGATGGCTTAAGTTTAAGACTCTACACTGGGACTCAGAAAATTGACTTCAGTTCCTTTCCTGGCTGCCTCACAGGATGCCTCTGTAGTCTGGGGGACGATTACAAACTTTTCACCATATGTTTATGCTGCATCTAGTGATCTGGAGCCCTCATTTTAGTTGGGCTTCATGAAATTCTAGCCTACCAAATAATATTTACTCATCAGTCTCTACCAGAAAGTAAACAAGCGATCTTTGGAAAAATTAAACTGAGTCACATTTACATTGAATAGGGATTCTGTGTCCTGGTAAGTGATGGATGAAAAGTAGGGCCTTCGGAGATGATGACTATATCAGACTCGATGCTCAGAGCAGCCATGGGATCATTTGTTTCAACAAATATTGTGAGGAGGAAGAAGGGAGAAGGGACAAGGAGGGGCGATGCTTACCATGAAGGCTATGAGCTATTTTCCCAATATCTTAGTCACATAACTCAGGAAAGAGGAAGGACCATGTCGGGAGAAAACGGCCAGAGTAACGATGGATTCCAATGTGGATAGAATCGTCCTCGCTTTATTGTTCAAATCGTGTGTATTTATAGCACAAAAGCGAAAGCATGCGCTTAGCCCTTACACATAATTGGTTATGTTCCCATAATCATGCAACCCACCCCCTAACATAGTTGGTTCAGGCTCCTTGTTCACGCGTTCTTACGTTGCTCAGTCCAACCTCCTTTGCTGATAGAACTTTCCTGGGAAAGTTCTGTTTTCTTGCAAACTGCTGTATTCTTTCTTCTTCTTATCTCTCCTCCAAGGACGCTTCAGAGTTGTCAACTAAGCCTCGAAGTCTGGATTGTTCACTGTAATTAAGTCATGTCCTCTCTCACTCAAAAATTCCTCCACAGGACCATAACGGGAGTAGAGAGCCTTCTTTATAACATCGTTATTGTATCAGCCAAATCCAGCACACTTCTTTTTTAATGAAGGAAAAAAATGTTGCTTTTTTTTTTTCCAGATAAATCATCCACAAACAAGCTTATGAGAAAAATAGAAGGAAGAAGGCCAAAGAGGCATGCCAGAGAAGGAAGTCTGCAGAGTCCAAGGGGTTCAGAGAAGACTGCGGTGGGACTGCCTCTGAGACGGAGCATTTACATCACTAATTCTTGACGGGTTTACCTTCTGGGACTCCAGCCGTGGTCTGCTGCAGGAACATTTGTCTTGGACTTGGCCTCTGGGCTGGTGAGTTAGTGATGGAACGACACACATCTCTGTTGTGCTGAAACATTGTGTTTTCAGATAGCTCAGTGTGAGGGGTTTCAGTCTCTGATCATTCTGTTCTTCTGCTGTGCTGATGAGAAGATGTGTCAAGTAGTTAAGGCACAAATCTGAGGGCAGAAAGACTTGGCCTCTGTTTCTGAGGCTGCCACAGCCTGTTTGTGAATATGGACAAGTCAAAGAATGTTAGATGCAGGGTTTTCCAAATGGCTCAGCGCCCTCTGAACTCTGTCATCTTTGGACTCAATGGGACTTTCTCCCTTGACTTTGTTTGGAACAAGGACCTTATATTTCAGACTGTGTGTGATGTAGGTAGGTTTCTGTAATCATTTGGATACAAAAAATGTGTGCCTGCTGCAGTGCAGGGAACGAATGCAAGTTCTGCAGGTGCTATTAATGGGTGGGGAAGCACAGTTTAGCTGAAAAGATAGGTCACAGTCAGGCCCTAGTTTTACCAGTTCAAATCCAAAATAACGTCATTGGTGTGTGTCTTGGGTTTGTGTGGCAAGGTTTTGGTAGTATGGGGGCTATGGGGTTGTTTCTGTGAGAAGCTGCTGGAAGCTTCCCCCATGTCTGACAGAGCTGGGCCCAGGCAGCTCCAAAACAGACCCAGTACTGGCCAAGGCTGAGCCCAGCAGCAGTGATGGTAGTGCTGCTGGAATAACAGATTTAAGGAGAAGAAGTTGCTGCACAACAGCAACTGGAGAGAGGAGTGAGAATATGTGAGAGAAACAACTCTGCAGCCGCCAAGGTCAATGAAGAAGGAGGGGGAGGAGGTACTCCAGGCATTGGAGCAGAGATTCCCCTGCAGCCTATGGGGAAGACCATGGTAAGGCAGGCTGTCCCCATCCAACCCAGGGAGGTTAATGGTGGAGCAGATGTCCACCTGCAGCCTGTGGAGGACCCCATGCTAGAGCAGGTGGATGAGCATGAGGGATGCTGTGACCCTGTGAGAAGCTGAAGTGCTGGAGCCTGAGTTGTGGGCCTCAAGTTGGACTTGACCCGTGAATGAGTCACAACCTAGTAGAATGTTTTGTTTTTCTTATTGGCTTCATGTTCCAGAGGCAGAACCTGATCCACCTGTGTCTCTGCCCTCACCCAGGTGGCTGTGGTTGGGGGGCGAGGCCAGGTTTATATTAACCAGGAGCCAGTCAGTTAGAGCAGTTTCTTGTTGGGCATGTCTTCTGTTGGGGCTGGTTGTGTCTTGTTGAGCTCTTTCAGTGGTGTCCTTCCATGTGAAGGGCCACTGAGGAGCCATCTCTGTCTGTTGTGTCCAGCAGGTAATGCTGGCATGACAGTGGGAAGTGGAGGAGCTGGGCCTACAGGAACCTATGACAGGACTGTCTGAAAGAAGACTTGTGAGGGGGTGTTGCTGAGTTTGGTGTTGGCCTGTGTGATCAGGCAACTGATAGCAGCATAAAATGATGATGGCTGAACCAGAACAACAGAAGCCTGCACTGGCGCAGACTCCTGGCAGGACCTGTTGCTCTGTGGAGAGAGAAGCCCACACTGGAGCAGGTTTTCTGGCATGACTTGTGACCCTGGAGGGTACCCACACTGGAGCAGTCTGTTCCTGAAGGACTACACCCTGTGGAAGGGACCCATGCTGGAGCAGTTTGTGGAGGACTGTCATGGGAGGGACCCCATGCTGAAACGGGGGAAGAGGGTGAGGAGTCCTCCTATTCATGAGAAAGGAGCAGCAGAAACAATGACTGATGAACTACCTGCAACCCCCATTCCTCATCCCCCCTGTGCCACTGAGAGGAAGAGGTAGAGAAAATTGGTAGTAAAGTTAAGCCCAGGAAGAAGGTAAGGGTGAGGGGAGGGCGTTTTAAGGTTTGGTTTTATTTCTCATTACCCTACTCTGATTTGATCAGTAATAAATTAATTTTCCCCAAGGTGAGTCTATTTTGCCCATGACGGTGATTAGGTGAGTAATCTATCTCAGACCATGAGATCCTATTGTTACATTTTCTCTCCCTGGTCCCCTTGAGGAGGGGAGTGATAAAGGGGCTTCGGTGGGGACCTGGCATCTGGCCAGGGTCAACCCATCACCATGTGTTCAGCCGTGGTTCATTGTTACACAAATAGCTCCTACTTCACAATCACTCGGTATAGGTAGGTGGGATGTAGTATGGGCAGGGAAGGGTGAATGGAAATTTATTCATTTGGTCCTAGAATATATCCCAGACTAAGTAAACAGCATTGAAGGGATTAGCTTTGTAATACTGCTTTTCTACTGCAGCATTACAAGAAGATACAATTTACAGTTTGTGCCTAGTTTGTGCTGTCTGAAACTAGGAAATGTTTCCACTTTAGAAAGGTTGGAGCTTCTGTCTGGAAAATAGAAAGGCATTTTTAAGTTCCTTATGGAAAACTGATTTTTTTTTTATTTTGATGGAAATATAAAATGTTTGTCTCTGATTCTGTAGAACCGTGGACATTTTCCAGAATAACCAATCTAGTCCCATACTGTTGATTCATTACCTTTGGACTGTCTTGACAAAGAGATATGGGTCCACACAAGGTTGTTCCAGGGGAAGTGGCGATATTGGTCCTGCAGGCAGCTTCCAGCCTGGGAGTCCTCTGCAAAAGAGGAGGCACGAAGGAGGCTGCAGGACTTAATCAGGTGGTGCCATTTGTAAAGAACAGTGTGCAGCAAGGTGTTCAGTAAGCCCCAGAAATTCAGGATACACTGTTCATTTGCAGGTTGGTATACTAAGCCTAGATTTGGTCATCTGACAAGGGAGGACAGGACCATATGGCCTAAACCTGCTGCTGGAAAAAAAATACACAGCCAGAGGGGCTGAGTTCTGCTGTCCCTAGAGAAAAAGGAATAGTTGTGTGCTCCTTATGCTCTGGAGGCTTGTTGAAGCAAGTCCCTTCTGTACTGAGGGCATTCTAGAGGCAGAGGATTGTTGTCTTACTGAGACCTATTTGATTGCATATCAGGGATCTTAGAAGCCCTGTGAGTTTGATTTTTAAATCTGTTCGGACTTGAAGTACTTTGGTCTTTGTCGTGGCTGCTGCAAGCTTGGGGTTGCTGGCCTGGAGCCGTCAGTGCTGTAAAAGCACAGACCCTCTTAGCAGTTTCTCCAGCATTCTGCAGCATGAGCTGGAGGGGAGCCATGCGAGGTGCTGGTAGAGACCAACAAGACAAGCTTGGTCACCCCACACCTCTTTATAGATAGACCTGGCAAAGGCGGGATGTGTCAATGTTGACGAATGAAGCTTTACTGTCAGAAGAGAGTTGTGTTGGAAATTTCCTGAGCAGATATACTTACGGCATCTTGGAGTGAACTTTGCTCAGTGGATTTTACTTCTCTGATCTTCATTGCCCAGAATGGTGCACAGCAGCTCTGCTATTTGGAGGAGAAATAGGCATTTTCTTTGATTAAAGATGTTTGCAATTATTTCCTGTCTCCCCTTGAACTCTCTTCATATTCATATTTTCAATGCTAATGAGAATCATGACTATATGCTAAAAAGATCCACTGTCCCTTAAAACTTCTCTTGGAATAGCCAAAGACAAAAAAAAAAAGCCACAAACTAAAGCTCCCTCTGGATCTTTGACTCATCCAATCACCTGCATTAATCAGTGTTGAGGAGAAGTGTGTGGCTTGGTGTGACCACCCAGGGTGCTCAGTCTGGGCCCGTGACTTACGGCGCTTTGTCTGGGCATCACGACGTGCATATGGTGTGGGATTATTCTCTGTCCTCAGGTGCCCGCCACGCTTGCACTATGTAATCAGACTGAATTCGGGATGGTGCTGACTACAAGAGAAAATGATTTCCAAGTAGCTGTACGTTTAATTTAGGCCTTTTAGGATCAAATTTTCATCTCCAGTGTAAATCCACTGAGGGAAAGAGTTTTTGATGCACACTTGTTGAAAGTGGAATCTAGACCTAAATGTTGTCTTCATGCAGTATCCTAAGACCTGCCTCTGTGACCTTCCATGTATATATACATACTTCTGGTGACAGCCTTCAATTAAGTCATGACTGTATGTGGAATAGGCAAGGATGAAAATAGCGCCTAACTCCCTGGTGTTCTCGCTAAAAACATCACAAGCAAAGGGGACCAGCCCATAAGTTGGGGCTCCTTCCTTCCCCCAGCTGTGCCACTGGTTCACCGTAAAATCCTCTGCAAATCTCTCACCTTCTCTGGAGGTTCAGTTTTGGCTTTGTAGAGCAGGAACAATGATTCCTTTCAGCTGCGCCTCCACAGCAGTGATCGAGTGGGGCTAACAAGCACTAATGCGGTCTTGAGGGAGCAGCGGTGCTGAAGCTGCTCTGCTGAGTGTTTTGAACTAGGAGAAGAACAGATCCTTAAAATATTTAATCAACAATCTCTGGGTATATGTACCCCTACTTCTGCGTTAAATACTCTTAGTGATTTAGACCTTGATTATTTCTTTCCCTCTTTTGTTTATCTCATGTTCTCATCAACAGCAGTTTCATTTTAGACCATGACAAAGCTTTTTAACCATACTTTTGCTGGCTTTAGTTATTAGGAAATCTTCTGCATAGATTTTATTTTTTTCAGTAGTGACCCCATTCTCACTTTCTGAACTATCTTGACTTTTTAAAGGGAAGCAATAACGAATTTCCATATGGGCTATATACCTTGTAAAAAGATTATCTCCATTTATTCTTTTTATAAAGTTTTCAGAAGGGAAGGCACTGTCCCAATGCACAGAAGCAATTTTTCTTTTCAATAGATCCTGTGACTCAAATCTAAACCTTTGCTCTCAGAGGAACACTTTTCAAATGTTTACTTACTGCTTGATTCCTGATAGGCAGTCTGGAAAAAAAAACAGATGAGGTGTTGCTCCTGAAAGTTATACTGCTTTATATTGTTTGAAAGGCAGAGATTGAACTGATTTGTCTAGCAGCTTGCCTTTTCTCAACTTCCTTTGTAGCTCAGACTTTTATCAACAGTCCAGTGGAAGTATTATATAAAAATCATACAACATTTATATAAAGCCCTTCGTTTTGATGGCTCTAAAGTAGTTGACAAATTCATCAAGTGATTTGTCAACCTCTTTTCTCAAAAGTTGTCTCTTACTCCAGCACAAAAATGGGGGTATTTCTGCACTGGCTTAAATTATTCTTGCTACTAATAGCTTTTAAAAGTAACTATCAGACTTGTAATGCACGCATTACAAAGTTTTAATCGAAGGATTTTAGATACTTTTTCCTGGTCATCTAAAGGGATTTAATTAAATTTGAAGCCACCTTCTCGTTCTAGTGAGACCAAGGGGTAACTGGTGCACGAGGCATGCTGCGCAAGAAAGGATCAGCATTGCATGCATGCTGTGGGTAATGGGGAAAAAGATAATACAACACTAAAGATAAAACCAAGGTCTTAGAAAGATCCCCTTCTGACAGTCATTGGTGGCAAATTCTGGTTCTGCGACACAGCTGCAGCAGATTGTTGTGTATGGTGGGGACCCTGGTACTCCCTTACCCATCCCAGGCTTGGGAGGAGCCCCTGTGCCAGAAGTGGGTTGTCTTCCTGGTGCTGTTCCTCACAGCAAATCGCCCTTTACCTCACTGGTGACACCATAATGTCCATGGCCAGTATTTCCATATGAGTTTTACATATGAGCAGCGTTTGTCTCTCATGGAAGTGCTCTGCATTCGCACATCCCACATACATCCGCGCTCTGCATCTGTAAGGCTTCACCAGAGGATCCTCTTGGCTCCTGAACCTTTCCCATGTGCAAGTCATTGGCTACCTCACGAGCACACACGTTGCAAGGTGACTAAGGGTTTCATGATGGGATCTGTAACATGAGTGTGTTAATGAAGTCAAGTGCTATTTATTGGCTCCAGTGTATTTCACTGCACCCTTGGCGCGTTCATACTTCCTGTATGAAACTTGGCTGAAGGAGTCAGAACTGCAAGACATCATCCCAGATTCCAGCTGGGATGCGTAACTTGGCTACATGACACTGTCCTCTCTTTGCCCCCCTTAGCAACTTCCCATGTTAAATAGTTTCTCAGGACTCAAAGGGGAAGGGGGAGATAATCTCCAGGCCAGTGATTCAGATAAGTAGAAAAATTGCATAAATAAATTAGCCATGATTAATAGTAAAAAATTGTCACTTGTCTCACTTGCCTGGAAGTTGTAGCTTGCTGAAATGACAGCCCTAGTCTTGCTGTTGGAGGTTGGGATGCAGAGAGTGAATGCTGGGGATAGGGATTTATTTTACACATATTTTCAAATTGAAAAAAAAAAAAAAAGTGTGATTTATTTTCTTTTGCTGCAGCCTGCTCCCAATTTTCAGTTTACATTAATAGCTGTGGGAACAGCAGTTCTTTTTGTCATATACTTTAGCTATTAACACTGTGTCTGGTTTGACAGTACATCTCAATTTTTTTTTTTTTATCCCCTTGTGATCATAAAATATGTATCAGCCTTCCTTTTAATCTCCTTTGGCATGTCCAGCTAGTTAATTTGCGTCTTTCTTTCCTCCTTTAGAATTTGACTTTTCTAACATCATATACATAACCAGAAGAAACAAACCAACTCTCTATTAAAACTTCCTTTTCTTTTCTTTTTTTTTTAAATTAAAAATTTGTTTGAATTCATATTTAATGGAATGGTTTCTCCAGGAGCCCCTAACAGCTTTCTACCCCAAATGTTTGCTTCATTGATATTTTAATTGCTGTAATAATCAGCATTCTGAATAAGAGGTCTTTCTCCTAGCTCAGTAAATCCATACCGGCTGAGTAAAGCATGTCTGTGATTTATGTGCAGATAAACAGCTTTGGATCCTATCCAATCACTTCATCAGTTTTAATTCGGCTGCCTAATCAGTAGCAAACAGGAGGGTTGTTTTTTGTTGTTTTTTTTGCTTTGTTTTGTTTTTAACTGGGTGAGGGTGTTAATATAGGGTTTGGCATGTTCCCCAGAACAGCACAGATAGCTCCCCATTTCTCATCGTGTTCATGTCAAAGTCAGCTCTAACTTTCTGAAAGAGTTTATAAGAAGGGAGCAGGATGCCAAGACCTGCCTGTGGGCTGTCGTTGGTATCTGAGGAGCCATACCGATACGCAAACCGAACAAGTCAGCTCGTATCTCATGTTTTATAAAGGACATCCCTTGGATGCCTGAGGAAAGTGTTAAGGCTCATATAGAAGCAGATTTTGTTTCCTCTGTGTGTTTAGGGGTTAATGTCTTCAAAATTATCTTCAGAGCCATCATGTTACTGCTGTTGCTGTTTCTTAATAGACAAAATGGCTTTGGTGGGGTCCAGGAGGCAGAGGTGACTGGTGCCTGTGGGGTTCGTAAGGTAGGAAACGTATAGCCCACTCTCACCATTGCTGCTCCGGTGTGTAGGGTGCTGTTCTGTGTCAGCTGTGTGCTCAGTGCTGTAAAGGCCAGGGTGGTCCAGGTGACCCGAGACTGAGGCTCTTCTAACTTAAAGCTTGTGACCATAGATCCTGACCTCATTTTGTCTACAATAACCCAAGCAAGTGCCTGTTAAGGTTAAAACATTGAATCATTCACGTTATTATCTATTAGTGCCATGTGTCCGGAGGTGAAGTGTTCTCTGATTTATAAGCAGCCTCTGAAGGATTATGGAAAGCAAACCCATTTTGGTCATCAGATTTAGGGCAAGCAATACCATCTGTAATAACAAAGCTTGCCTAAAGAGCTTAGCATCGTTTGAGTAGTAAACCACGGCTGAGTGTCTCTGAACCTTGTCAGCTAACCTGGCTGCCCTTCATTTCAGTGTATAACTGTGCCTGGCCGTGTCCTTTGCACTGAAAGACTGCAAGAGATGTTAGTGGCTGTTCTCCTTTAGCTACTTTTTCACGTTTCATAGCAGCCCTTGCTATGTAAGCAAGCAGCAGGCTTGGGAAAGTTGTGCTAGGCTGGGTGGCCACCACTGGACTGTTTAGGAAAGAGGTTACTTGCGAAGGAGAAGACATTGGCATAGCTACCATACCTTCTTGGGGCTTTACATCATAACCCAGATGGCACATACCACTTTTTTTTCCATGTCATGTTGAAAGCCCACAGCTCTGTGTTTCACTATTACCAAGAAGAATCCCAACCAGAGCTGCTAAAACTTTCTGTCTCAGCCTTAATTTCGTGCACACACCCATAAATAAGCTTTAAATAGAGCTTTGAATCATCATGAAATTCAGAGAATTAGGCTGGGCTAGAGGGAAGGGCAGTAGGGTTGGTGGCAGTTTGAGATCCATTCGCAGTGCAGATGCGTGTGTCCCGAGGGACCTTGGGTGAGGTGTTTAATCCATTCACTGTGCTGGGCTTTTTATAGTTTGCAAAAGGGCAGTAATGCCTTCTGCCTTAGATTGAGGACGAAGAGAGGATAAAACCCATGAATAAAGAGAAAATTGTGGTGGTTCTGGTACAGTTCCAGCTCTGCTGCTGCAGTCAGCGGGCTTTTTATCTGCAAAGCTCTGAATATTTTTCAAAAATGGTTGAGAGAATTTTTGTACTCGTCCCGTGCATGGTCAGAGGAAGGCAACGTGGTTTGCCCAGGGTTGGGAAGCGGTCAGTGACAAGGTGGCAGTCATGCCTCTGCCAGCAGAGCACACTTAGCAGAGCTCAGCTGGCAGCCTGGGACATGCAAGCCTAGCCCTGGGGAGGGCAGAGGTGCCTGCCTTCTCCTCTCCACAAAGGTGGTGAGCTGGCTATTGCACTAGTCCCATGGGTGCTTTGCCTCAGGATGGACTGTTTATTCTTTTCATTTTGGAATTCCCTGCCTTTGGCTAAGACAGAATGGATTTGGAGGGCTGTGGAGGGAGAAGTTTTACCATTGTACTGTGCTATTTATATTATCCTACTTTTTAACTGATGACAGCACTATGGAGGGACTACCAGGTTTGGGATTTTCCTGCCTTTGAGTGAGCACAGTCTGCAGGTCGCATTCTTTTAACCTCGATAGGAGCCCTGAGCATCCTATTCCTGTTAAAATTAATGTGAAATGAACTTCCAGAGTCCTGAAAGATGAAGACTATCCCATCTGCCTATCTGTTTCTTTAATGGAGAGATAGGGAAGGTTTCTTGCTTGTAACCTGAGAGGGAATTCAAATATCTGAGAAGTAATTTCAGAGGAAGGCTCAGTTTATTGCAGATCAAAGGGTGAGTTTAGAGAATCCTCTGTTCTCTGGCCAGAAGGGAGCTATTATGTTTATAGAGTTATGCAGTTTGCAGACCAAAAATCCTTCCTTCTGGTGATCAAATACAGGAGTTTGTGCTGACCAATGGCTTCCTTTTTACAAAAGTCTACTGGTCCTGGAGGTTTGAGCTGGCAGATGTATCTTTCTGACAACCTGGTATGCTGGGCTCTGAGCTGCCTCCTGGGATCTCAACAAAAAAGCACTGCAACTGCTATAATTTTAAAAAGCAAGAGTTAACTGGCAGCGAAGACTGAGTCCTTTTGTCGGGTGCTCTGTCACCGAGGTGACACCTTCAGGGTTCAGCCCTGGCAGAAGAGCTGCAGACATCTTTGCATCTTCATTCCTTCTCTATGATTTCTTCCACAAGGGCAGACTAACAGAAGAAGGAAGGAAGTGTGAGAGAGTATATGCATGTTAATCTTAAAATGTTGAAAAAAGGGACTTTGAACATTTTTTTTTGTTGTTTTATGAAGAATCTTCTTGGAAAAGAAGAAGCTTCTTGTAGAGAACAATTGCTTCAGTCCTCTCAGTGAACTGGGTGACGGGTTCCTCAGTTGCTGCAGTTTGCCTTTGTTTCAGATGTTGCAACATTTATTATGACTGTTTCTTTTATTATTTTTTATTTTAATTTTGCTTTTCTCTCTCCCTTTCCTCTTTCCCTTTTTGCCCTTTTCCTTTCCTCTTCCTCCTCCTCTTCCTCTTCCTGATTCACACTATTCAGAAGCCATTGTTCAAGGAAGAATTACCAGAGTGGTGAGAGGTCTGCCTGTGGCGAAAGTCTGATGGCCCGTCCCTGAGTGCGGCATCTTAACCCACGGGAGCCCTCTGGCATGATACAGGGTTTTGGCAGACCAGATTTTAGGTTCCCTGGAAAAAACATTTTGTCCTTTTAGTATCTTTATTCCTTGCCTATGATGTAGAGTTAACAGCATGTGCTGCTTCTCAGGAGTGCCGTGAGGAAAAACCCATCTGGTTTGTGACTGCTCAGACATTGCTCTAATGGAAGTCATGTAAATAACTAGCTAAATGATTTCACTGAGACCGTATGTCGAGCATAATAGGTAGCAGGGTCAGAATCTCTTCATAGCAAATAATTTCTTACTGACTGAGTGGGATTTGTGCTCACAAGCCATTGGGCAGAAGTGTCCTCTGATTTTTGCTGTCTCTGTCTTTTCCCTGCCTACGCTTGTACCTCCATGATCTCTTGCTGGTAGGCTCCAGGGAGCAGAGACTACTATGGCCAATGTCTGCACTGTGCTTAGCACAGAGAGCTCAGGGATAGGGTAGGCTTTGAGGTGCTGCCCTAATACATAACTAAAGATTAAATTATTAGAAAATAATCTAGAGTTTGTTATAAGTTGTTATAATTTTTGCCTCTTGACCTTCATCAAGTTATGGTGGAATTGAGGGTTTTGGGTAAGATGGAAGGGTCTTATAATGAAATTTACCTTTGAGGTATTATAATGAAAATTACCTTTGAGGTGCAGGTTTCTTGAGCAGATTTCTTCACTCTGTGCTTTGTTTTGGGAGCAATATCCTTGGTGTTTCAAAGAGGGGGGATATGGGTTCACAGCTAGCACGGAAGCTGTCTGCCCTGCCAGGCTTGCTGGGAGATCTGGGGCAAATCACGTAGGCTGCGTTCATGTGTCTTCATTTGGCTGCAGCTCCTGGATTGACTCAAACAGTTTAAATAGGTCTTTACTGACCCATATCTGACTGCATTTGTGAGTAGTTTGCAGACAGAATGGAGGGCACAATGAACTCCAGCAGGGGTGAAAGATCAGGGAAGGTGATGGGTAGTGGGGACAGGAATGTCCCCAAGCAGAGCACTGCAGCGAGGAATAAGATGTGTGTTCACAGCCTACATTTCTCACTGGTGCAGATCTCCCACTTGGAAACTGTGACAAGAGTGTTTCTTTGTCTCTTCCATGAGGATGAGGCATTCAGGATTGTGAAAAGTTCAGGCAGGGCTGCACAATTTCTAAGTTAGACTGGATGTGTTAAAATATTTATTGGTTCTACAAACATTTGCCGCTAGCAAATCTGTAGGCTAAGATTTTTGCAGAAAGTGAATATGAAGAAAACAATTGCAGCTGAAGCAAGTTTCAAAGCAACCTTCAGAGGAGCATTAAGGAAAATTTTTACACTGCTTTGTGGTTAAACTTAAATAATATGTTCTTTACATTTTGCTTCCAAAATAATGTCAAAATTTGACATGAAATTCTCTTCCTCATTGGGTAGAAGATGTGGTTAGAAATATCCACTGAAGACTCTTTCTGGTGTTTTCACAGGTTACTAAGGATTTTCCCTGGAACGTGACTTTGAATATGACACTTCAGTAATGCAGAGGCTGTAAGTAAATAACATAATGTTTGCATTATATAATGTTGCTATGTTTACATGCTTTCCAGACCTTTGCTAGAATCCATCTTTGCTAGGATCTACCGTACAACAAGCTTGCAAGGAAGTGACTGGAAGATGACACAGTTCTAAAGTGGATTGTACCATTATAGAGACTTTGCTTTATGAGCTTCTTGTTTCATTTGAGAGCTCCAATAATGGTTGCTTAATCTGCAGAGGAAAGCCCAAGACATCTGTCAGTATTGCAGGAAATGCCACAAGCAGACAAAAATAAAACTACCTCATTAGCATGAATGAAATGCAATGATACATTACCAAAAGCTGGCATGCATTTGGTTCCCAGGCACAGAACAAAGGCCAAGAATCTTATTTTGCTTGTGATGCCACTAATTAATAAGGTCTACTAGGAGCTGAATAAATGAACCTGAGGGGCTGCTGACCTGGTCATGTATTTGTTGGCCTTTGGTAACTTTGTGTCAGAGTTGGGTATCTGAGGAGCCCTATCACAGAGGCAAGCTTTTGTGCAATTCCTAGTTGTGAACGCTTGAAAAGGATACAATTTCCTTCTCTTCTGTAACTTTTCCTATCTTTTTCTAAGGTGAATTAGTGAGCTATTAATTTTGGTTACTCTTCTGCATTGTTTTTCCTAATCAATTCTCTCAGATCTTCTCAATCACCATTTAATTCAGTGATCTACTCAACATCCAAACCTTTTATAATAAAGAGAGTGATAATTTTTCCTTTTATTTCAATCTTGGTTGATGGCTTTTGTCAGGTGTTATCATATAACTCAATCATCTGCCATTGGAATTTATAATTTAATCAATAAAAGACACCATTTTTCTCAAGGAGATCAAAAGAGAAAGAGCTCAAGGAAAATGCATGGTAGAAGGAAGGGGAAGAACAAAAACGGGAGATAGGAACTATGGTTTGCACTTAATAGCTGCACACTCTGGTGGCTGTATCTGCCTGGCAAGTAGCAAGCAAAAGAGATACTGCTATTTTAGAATTAGTGAGTGTTATGATTGCACCTATGCACTCATCTTGTGAAATCTGGAGGGAAAATCAGGGATGTTCCTTAAAGTTGCTATGACAAGTACCCCATATCAACCCCACCACACTGAATGGTGTTAACAGCCCTGTACACGAGCAGTAGTGTTCACACTACCAGTTTGATTTCAAGAGGTGAAGCTCTGTGCTATGTGAGATCCTCCAACCTTTCTGTTCACACGCCTTTGTTGCATTGCTGTTGCTTTAGACAAGGGCAGAGAGTAGCCACAGCATCTGGCCACTCTTGATGTGGTCGCTGGATGGTTCAGGGCTTTGCAGCACAGGGATCTCCCAGGCCTCAGTAGGAGGTGACTGTGGCTTGTGTGCCTGCTCTGTCCCCTGCCTCTGTGTTTGCTTCCAGTGCTTCTGCTGCTCCAAAGGAAGGAGTGGTACTGCGCCAGTTTGGCAGGATGGGGGGATGGCTATTCAGTACTACCAGTGAGAGCTCTCTTGGTTTTATGCCCTGGCCCATCTGAGACTTGCAGTGTCTGGAACAGCATCTGTGCCAGTTCTGCTGCAGAAGTGAATTTTGCCCCAAGGATGAAGGTTTATTTTGTTCTCAGCCTCTGGAAGGCAACGTGGCTTTTTCACACTGCTAAGCAGCTTTGAGCAAGGACTGGGAGGGAGATTGAATGCCCCACTGGAGAAGCACTTGTGCTGGGTCACAGCTGGTAATCTTTCCTTGGCTCCTTGACTTCAGAAGGAGATTGCCTGGGCAGGTCTCAAATATCAGGCCTCTGGAGAGTCAGCCATGGTTTTGCTGATAAATTGCTGATAAGTATTATGGTCTCAACTTGGCAAGGTCTGCAGAACTCAAGATGAAAGGTATCAAAATTATTTATTTGGAAAATGTTAATATTGAGTAAATCATTTGGTGTTTAAGAGACATCAAAATGCTGATTTGCTTGTGTCCCTCCCAAAGCCCCGTTGCTAGTGCTGTAGCCACATTTTCTGCAAATCGGATGTTGAGCCAGCCATTGAAACATGCATCTTGAAGGACTTTTAGGACATGTTTTTTAATTGAAGTAAGCACATTAATTACAAAAGGCTTAAGAATACAGTGTTTGGGGGAAATTTTTAATATGCGTTGTGTGGCATTTGTCTCAAATACTTTAGTACTCCCCTTGAGTGCTACTCCAGATTGAGTAAACAGGTATTTAGAGAGTCTCCAGGTGCTTATTTTCAACCTGGGTTGACAAACTTTTCCTGTGGAAAGAACATCATCTCATAAGCCAATAAGACAATCAACTGGTGAACTCTACAGTAAATAATCTTTCAAAAATCCACCCCAGGCACTCTGCAGTAAAAGCTATCGCTTAATTGCGATAGAGACTTACCTCGGGGTTTGTTAAGTATTGAACACCATGAATTGAATGCCTGCACAAGTGTTGCATTGAAATGGCTTGGTCCTAATTTCTCAGCAATTCTGGCTTCCTGCAGCCCTCTTGAATTCAAGTCCTGCTGTTGTTTTGCACAACTGTACGAGAAAGTTTTGGACAAGGACTATGTGAAGTGAGCCAATCAGATGGCTACAAAATCTACAAAACTGCAACTGGCTGACAGATCTCTCCCCCTGCCCTTGGAAAATACCACAGAAGCCTTTTCTTGTATGAGCAATATTATAAATATTGGTTCATCTTTTTTTCATAAACCTCTGTTTAAGTCTACTCTCCAATCTTTCAACAAGTGCCAAAGGATTACCAAACATGCACCATATGATTGCTTATGATCCCTGGTTCCTTCTGGTGCACACCAAATAATGTCATCAAAGTCAGCGCCGTTCTGCCTGTTGTGTTTGGCCAAATATGACAGCAGAATTTCTCCCACTGAGTAGCTTAATGTGCTGTGTTTGACTTTTTGGAGCAACCAGACTTTGACTGGCCAAAGCAATCGGTGTTTTGCCTCTCCAGGCAGCCTAGGGAACCTAGTGAAAAGCTTCTGATGAGAACTGGGGTTGAAAGCATTTCTCGGGGTTGATTTAGCACTCAAGAGCTCAGTGCTTTGTGGAATTGGAGCATCCTCAGAAATAAGCAGTGGCACATGCAGACTGCCTTTCTGTCCTTCCCACTGCACTGACTTCCTCTTTTCACCTAAAAAGGAAAAAATAAATAATTATGCTTTGCCCCTGCTTTTCAGTGGTATTTTCCTCAAAATCCTTCCCACTGGGTGGAATAACTGAGGGGTTGAGAATCATGCAAGTGTCTAGTATGTCCAGACATGTTTATGTATATGTTCATTATTTCCCCCCACCATATCCCTTGCTTTTAAGCCACTAAAACATTTTGAAAGACCTGGATTTTTTTTCTGTCCTACTTGCAGCACCAAATCACCCATTTTAGTGATTCCACACAGATTACAAATTTGAAAAAAAAAAAGAAGGAACATTGCAGCCACTTTTAGCTCATCTCTTAAAGGACATTGAGTTTTGCTTCCACCGTTTTTGAATTCAACAGGCTACAGAAGGACTGGGTGTCATTTAGCTATTAAAGATTTTTGTTTTCCTGATCATTGTGAAGTAGCATCATTAACACAGGCAAATTACCATGCTTCACTGTGCTGTGTCCATGGTACATTAGAGGCCTTTTCCCATTGGTAAAGCTGGGTCTATTCTTCTGTAAAATGAGGGGCCCATTGGCAGTTCTTTGGCAAGTGAGACAGAGAGACTATTTAATGAGAAGAAGAGTGGTCTAATAAGAGGGAAGAAGTTGAACATGACAAGTGCAGGGAAAGATAACAGAAGGCTGGTTTATAAATCACTGCATAATTGGGCCAAAATCTGTTTTCGTGGGGCCAGGAAAGAAGGGAGCTGCAGTTTTGGGGTAAATGATTAACATGATTTTTGCAAAGTGCATTTTAGAAAAGTCAAGCACTCCGTTCCATTTCTCTTCCCCATACCAAGTGCTCTGCTTTCAGACTAATGGAAACTGGTTTGTATTGCTTAATTTTCTTCTTTGAAATGGCGTATTGGCTTTTAGTGAAGAAATTGGACTTATGCTTGAATATGTCTGGATTTTACAAATAGGTTTTTAGTTTAATAAGATGAAACCAATTAACCAGAAAAGTCATTGCAAATGGATTTTACAAGTACATAAAAATATATTGCTTTTTCTTGAAACATTTCATCACCCTTTTAAATGTTCCTTTTTCTTTTCTTTGCCACCAGTGACAAAGCACTGTGATGAATTTATCCCCTCATGCCTTTTCCTGAAGACATTGATCTCTGGCCCTGATTGTGTGTGTGTGGGGTGTGTAGGCATGTGCATATGCATCTATTTATTTCTGTCTCACTTTGCTCCTGGTGTTGTTCAGTGCATTTAACTTGTGGCCTGAGGAAAGACAGAGCACACAAGCTATAAAATGGTGTTCTTAAAGGGTTACTTAAAGTGGCACAGGACCCAAGGGCTAATGAGCAATCTCTCAAAACCAGGTGTTAATTCAGGCACTGAAACATTTGGTGCAGCAGAGATGCTGAGGAATGCAGTAGCACCTGGTTGTTACCCCACTGCATCTCTGGGAGAGGAAATGTCTCGAGGAAACGCTTCTGAGGTCCCTCATTATGCCAGCTTTGCCTTGCAAGTGAGGGTGGGGACAGGGACACACTGTCCCAGAGCAGTGTGGAGGTCTGTGGAAGTGAGGTCTGGTCTCTATCTGCGTCTGCCTGTCTCCGTACAGTATTGCTCATTTAATCACTTCTAGTGATATTTTACTTCCATTCTGAATAATTAAGTTGGAGGGAATTTTAATCTGAGGTCCTGCCAGCCTCCTCTACCCCTAAATTTCTGTTGACTGCCTGCCTGTCAGAGTGCTAGGTGACACACAGAACATGGGTGCATGCTGAGGCACTACAGGGTTTCTCTTTCCATTACCTCAGCCCCCCATTCCCTTTTAGCCTTCTGCTTAAATTGCAAAGGATGTTAACTTCCATGAGCTTGTGGGGTGGTAACCCAGGCAGGCACCGCCTTGGGATGACGAGGTTTTCCCTACTCTGATCAGTGCTGTGTGAACTGAAACATAAAGACTCTGCTTTGATCCCTAACAACTTGGCTAGTTTGCTTCAGTTACCAGCTGATATAAAGATGGCTAAAACATGGTACTTTGGGGTAAAATAGGGTGTCTGTCCAAGCACATGGCATATGACACAGAAAATTAGCTGTTGCAAACAGACATCTCTGTCCACATCAGCTTTGCCCAGTACTTCAAGAGAACATCTGTATCATCTGAAAGAATAACAAACACTAAATTTTGGCAATAGGAAAGGCTTTAATTATCTTCTTCAGGAAGCAATGGGAGTGCCTCGCAGGGCAGTACCCTTTTTGCCTCCCTGCTTCCATTTAGCAGTGTTCTCATATTTTAAAAATAAGTCTAGATATTTTACCAGCAGCCTGACATCATTGCTAATGCTCTGCATGGTTACCGTATAAATGGTGATCTAGTTGAAGGAAATGATCACATAGAGGGCTTTAAAGGAGCTACCTCTTTCAAAGGGATGTGAACTTCCACACAAACCAAACGGTTGCTTCAAGTCCTCCTGGATTTGTGAAACTCTCTCAGTTAGTTGTGAATGATGCTGCCCTTTCGAAAAGCCAGGACAGCCCAGCACCCAACTCCGGCAGCTGTGGTGTGAGCAGCATGTGCTGGTTTACATCCAAGCTCTTCTGCTGCTTATTTAGTTCTCACCTTTTTTTGGCCATTGTTGGGTTCCTAGACTGTCCCTCATATTAAAATGACCTTGTTCCTCCAGAGAAACCTCTCCCCATTCAAACAAATGGTACCACCACCAAATAGCTGCTTTGTGGTATCCAGTTTTGTCCTGCATTTGTTTTAAAGCTTCCCAGGAACCCTTGGCTACTTCGCACAAACTGTTAACTTGAGGGCAATAATTTTGTCTGGGTTTTGTCACAGAAATTCAATTAGGGAGGATTATGAACACAGTTGTAGGCCTGTTTCATTTACAGTTGCAAATGAAACCCAGGCCACACACTGATCGTTTATATAGGAAAGGAGATGCTGTGTAGTTTTGAGTGGCTGAATTACCTGCATGTTCCTTTGTGTGGCTTCACTTATTGCAGAAGGGAGGGGAGGGAGACTTGAAAAATGAATAAAGGAGTGACAGAAAGGCGGGAAAGAAATCACCAAGGGAAAAACTATCCCCACTGCTTTTCCCTAGGAGGCACACTTCCCGTCTACACAGGGAATTTCTTCCTCCTTAGAAAACATATCCCAAAGGGCAAGAGTGAGTAGTCCTTTATTTATTTATTTATGGTTAACAAAGAGTAATATTCTGTTTTCACGGCCTTGGTTTCGCTCCAGGTCCCAGAGCCACCAGGGGCAAAGCGTACGGTTTCACATTTTTTTCAGTTCTTATTTCTGGGCCATGCAAGCCAACTTTTTTATTCCTTTTTTTCTCTTTTCAAGTTTTTCTGCAAGCAGCTGAATTCCCCAGGTAGGAAAGGGGAGAGGACGTTTACCAGACTGGAGCAAAATGATAGCTGCTGCAGAGGCTGGCTGCTGGTGGAAGCAGAGTGTTTGGAGATAATGAAAGAAAAAGGAATTTTGTTTATTTTGTGGGATGCCTGTTTTAGTTATGAAGGGCAAAACTTGTCTTGATGTCCTCTGATTAAATGTCTGTGTTTGTAAAGGAGCAATATATCTCAGCTTTGCTTTGCAACAGTAAACTTGGAAATTACTTTGCACCACTCTGGAGATATGCGAAGGGCACAGCACTTGGTCACCTCTTCTTCCTTATACAGGCTTTGTCCGACAGCTTTGGCCTCTGTCCTCTAACCCTTTCACTGGGAAATCCCACACTGATTTCCCTGGGGTGTTGCCTGCCTGAAGACACAGAGGATGTGGCCTTCTGTGGCTAATAAGGCTTAGCTCTCACCACTAAATTTTATTCATAAGGAGTTATCAGCATTTTGCAGGTGGGGAAGACAGAGGTGCCCAAAGGTGGAAATGCAGCCCCAGTTGAGTCAAGAACATGAACAATCCCGGTCTATTTCCTGTCCTAAGTACCTTCTGCTAGTGAATGCTGAAGGGTCTGCTATGGCATCTCTGCATCACCTTTGACTAAAGCTGTCCTCAAGTATGTATTTAATAACTCGTTTTCCTCTTGTTTCTTGCTTTCTTCCTGATCCTTCGATTCCAGGAAGGGTTTTACTGTCCTTACTGTGATTTCAACTATGTGCCCGAGAGGCTTACTGGATTCTTCACCAGATAAGAGGAAATAAGGTCTTTTGTTTCTGGCTTTAGATCAGATACTGTTTCCATACATCTCTCTGTATACAGCTTTGACACTGTTGAAGACTGAAAGAGAAACAGGCAGCTTATTAACTCACAAAAACTTCAGCAAAATTCACTGGAAGTGAGGCAGTGAAGTGTGAACAATATCTACTTTTGCTCCACATCCAGGGCAATTCATCCTGTGGTGAGGGGCTCGTACAGCGATTTATATTTCTCAGTTGTTTTGTGGTAAAGTCCTCTTGCATCAGACCAAACTTGTTGTGAGTTTGTTGTGGAGGCAAAACCTGGATGAAAAAATGAAAGGCCTTATGTAGAGGATGATCTTGCTCTTTGGGCACCTCTTCTGAAGGAGGTGGGACAATTGAGTTCAGCGTCCTCAGCAGCTTTCAGTCCAGGCGAACATGATTTTGGAGCAAGCATTATGACTGGATGGATTTCAGTTTGAATAACCTTTCAAAAGTCAGTGGGTTCATGCTGACACAAAAACAGTGGAGGCGAAGAGGAGAATCAGGATTTTGCATAACTATGAGATTACTTTGTTACAACTGATTGGGACTGTCATAATCCAGGTTTGTTGTGTAGCGAAGGAAAAAGATGAGCATCTCCAGTTGCCTTCATCAGAAGGGCATTCCCACAGGCAACAAGAGATGATCCTTGGGAGTGCTGATCTTCTCCTGCTGACGTACCAAGCACCTCACTGCCTAGCCTAGCCAAGCTTTCAGGTGAATAAAGTAGGGTGTGATGAATTTCTGCCTGTGTTTCAATCACATTTTATATTTGGTAAGGCATATAAAAATCACCCTTTTTTAGCATCTTTCAATCTGTAGATAGCAGAGTTAGATACTTAGCCAGCATAAATGAGCTGAACTTAAGTGCTGAAGAGCAGATTTTGATGGAGTAACTTCTGCTTTGCCCCAGTTCGAGCAGAGTCAAATCTTTGTGGAGTTTTTGGGGGTTATTCCAGTAGTACCCCTCAGCTTAGTACCTAAACCTCAGCAAAGGGTCAAGAAAGAGGCTGCACAGTAAGGTCCACATGATTTCATATGATGCCTTTTGTTTTGCACAAAGTGCTTTTAGATTCATGACATCTGGCAGCAATGCCCTTTCAAAGTGTAGCGAAGAAATAATCCTTTCAAATCAGCTCTGATGGATAGTGAGTTGTTTTTCACTAGCCTAGATTGAAAATCGTATCTGTGTCTTTCCCTCCTGTGGCTGCTAACTGGTTTAGCACAAACGATGCACACAGGCAGTAGCCATTTTGGTGGCTTCCCTGGAACTTGCTGTACACTTTAAATTATTTTCTTTCTCTTTTTTTTTTTTTTTTGAGCAAGCTTTTTATACACAGAAGGAAGAGTGTGTAGTTGAATCATAAAGCTAGATGAAGTATTGTGAGCCTGTGTTGGCTTGAGGTCCTTTTCAGCTCAATAATGACTTTATCTGCTTATAATGGAAGAATTGAAAGAGATGTGGGAAAGTAAGACTGAAACACACTCAGGAGCCTATATTTCAGTAGTGAGAAGGAGGCTGACCCTTAATATGGGAATTAATAACCCTCCAAAGCCACCTCTCTTGAGCAGCTGCAGTAGGAACTGGCAGTGCAGAATGCACAGACTAATTCTCTTTCAGAGCAGCTAAAATTAAATGTTTGTTACAGCTTTATGTACGTACACTCTCAGCAGGGGCCGTTTTCCTTCCCTGTAGGCAAACTCAGAAAAGGAAGAACATTTCACAGCCTCGAACGACCCAGTCTGTGTGCCATATGTATGTGCTGCTCAGCCACGTGCAGTTGTCAGTGCTTAGACCCTTCCTAGAAGGTGGAATCTGGGCTGGTTGGTAGCAATCCATGTTGTTAGAGGCACTGGAGCAAAATGCTAGTGTTGATCAGAGGGGGAAGGTTTGAAATTGTAAGCAAATAGAAAAGATCTATCATGCATTTTCACAGATGATAAAAGGCTGACAGTGGCAGTCTGCTTATCAAATAACTAGATTTATTGAAATAGCCTGTGCTCTCATTAAATAGTTTGCTTTTTATGTTTTCATTTTATTTCATCGCACTGAAGGTGTCTGGGGTTTTTTCAAACCTACTATTACTGCCGTGACAAACTGGCTAATTTAGATAATTTCTTCTGTTAATGCTTAAAAGAAGCATGGACTGCAGTGTTCTCACTGACGTAGGGGGACCTCAGTGCAAAGCCAGTCCCTGCCATGGAATCTGAGCTTCCTGGACAATAAATTATAAAATCAATGTAATAATTATAAGTTTGTTCCTTCCAAGATGATAATGCTAGTGGAAGTGTGGCTACACATTTCATTTAGCGTAAGCCTAGTGCCGTCAGCTACGCACAGAAAACGAGGTAGTATCGATCATTTTTAATCACTAGAGAGAAATAAAGTACAGAAACAAAAATGTTGCTAACATGATATGTCATCCCTGCGCTGAAGGGACCATTCCTTTCATAGCTCAGCAAGGTACTGCATTTTGTGGTTTTGTTCCCAGGGGAACAAGCTGCTGCTTTCCTCCTTTTCTGAAAAAGTTTGTAAGATGAGAAGTGGAATATTAATAATTGAAATTGCAAGTTGCAGTAATGCCATTTGCATAAGGATGTTTCTTGACCCATGGAGGATATTCACTGCTTGTTGGAGAAAAGATCAGCAGAGGAACTGTGGGAGCCTGATGGATCCAAAAGGCTACCTGGCAATAAACATTCTCAAATGAATCTTCATGTGGTTCCCAAGAATGGAGTTCTCTATTTATAGCCTGCCCTTTTTCTGGACGACCTGAGATACTATCAAGAGAATCAGTTCCCCCTAACACTGGGTGTGGTGGCAGTAAGTAGACATTTGCATGGAGAGAGTGTTTTTTAAGGGCATGGACACAAATCCTTTCTCCTGCAGAATTTGCATTGTGAAGTTTAACGTCCCAGTGACCTTCACTGAGAAAGTCCTTCTCCAATGAAAATATCATGGTGAAACTGCATGGAGATCACCTGTCTGCTGCAGCAGGGGTTAAGGCTGAGTTAGCTCTGCTGATATTTTAACCTATAGTCTCAGGAATTACAGTGATTTTTTTTGTTTGGGCTTTGGGGGGTTTTGTTTGTTAAGCCATATGCTTATGCTGCAGAGCCATCCTTCCATGCTGTTTTGAACGCTAGCGGTACTGAAACATTACTCATGAAGTGCACACGCTGTTACGATTCCTGACTTTAACTCTTAGCATATTTATAGGCCTCATTTCCATTTTTTGTGGTCTCATTAATGGAACAGCAATAATAAATTGAAATGTTAATGGAGGATCATTTCACCAACAGCCCACGGTATTAACGAACTTGATAAGGTAGTTGAAAGGAAAATAACTTTTTAGTAGTGTAATTTTTTTAACCGTAGCCCCTGATTGCATCCTTCCAAACATGTGTAATTGGGGCAGTTTTGAAATTATTAACATCATTTCATATAGATATTTTAAAAATCACCCTCCTGGGTGCATTGCATGGGATATGGACTATCTGCAGAAATTCCAGTGAGGGCAACCATTCTGGAAGCTGAAGCATGAGCAGGCTTCACTGTAATCATGGTGGTAATGATAGGAACCCAGAAAGCACCTTTTGTCTGTGTGAGTTAATGACCTTCATTAAAGTGGTGTGGAAAAGTGGTCCTCCTTGCATGAAGTGGGCAGTTCACATCCTGCTGTGAAGTACTTGGAGATAGCACTCAGATATGGTCTCATATAGGAGTTAAATTCCTCAACAGACAAGGGAATTGTACCCTTATAGTCACAGATTTGTGGAAGGACCCTGAGAAGTCCCTTGGCGCCACTGCATATCACTTTTCCCATTGGTAAAGTGGAGGGCTTTGAGTTAATGGAACACAGCAGGATTTTCAGGCTCGGTCAGTTAATATCTGTGGAGAGTTAGTATCTTTTGAGGTAGAGGTGGTACACATGGGGCAATCTTCAGCTGGACGTAAACAGTACCAGACACTGTCCAGGGCCTTTGTCATTGCTGTACCTTGCTGAAGACCTCCGTGCTTGAGTTAGTTACAGCTGTAAGGACAATTTAAGATGCATATTCAGAATTTGAAGGCTAACATTTGTAATAAATTTGCAGTAAATTTGCATTCTGGCCCTGGTACAGAGCACCTGTTTGAGTCTTTTGTTGCTTAGCCCTAGAAAGCTTCTTCCCAACAAGTTTTCATCTCTCTATGCACATGCATTAGTGCTTTTTGGGCTTTGCTTACCCACAAATACAGTAGAAATTTTGAAGTGGCTTGGCAACTTTTCTCCACCCATCTTTCTTTCTTTTTGTTAAACAATAATTTTAAAAGTACTGGATTGGGTCAAGAGTTGCATATTGGAACTGGTTGTTTCCTGAAGAGAGCAGAGATTGGCATTTAAGTGTGACATTCAAGTTAATAATCTCATAATTGGGCATCTAGTGACCTAGAAACGTAATGTAGTCTTGTGAGTACAAGTAAGTGCAATTTTTTTGAGAAAACAGAAAAAAATACTATTTTCAAGTGGGGGATGTGATTGGTCTGTTTCTCTCCTCTTTTGAAGATATCATTAATTTGAAAATTACTGCTGTGCAGCACTGTTGTCTTGCTTCTGTGCAGGCAAACTGTATGAGCATGAGCCCACTGAGCTAAGCATGGGGCAAACAAATATATATGGAAGTGGACAGCAGATAAATGCCAGTGCAGAGGCATTTGAAACTGGGGGTGGAGGGGAAAGATTATCTGTCTAGCCTTATTTGCAAATAATCAGAAAAGTGGCTGGAAGTATTATATTGCGTATTTTCTTGCTTAGGGCTTGATCCAAAATGAGTGGGAAGCTTTCTCCGATGTGCTTGAGCTCTGAACTGGGACACCTGGGCCTCTCTTACTCTTCCTCTGTCTCACTGCATCAAATTGCTAAGCGCTGCAGGCAAATAAAGATATTTTCAACAGCCAGCACTACCAACACTACCTGGCACTGGTGAAGCAAACTTAATCTACTGTGGCTGTAATGATGCTTCAGCATGTAGAGAGGAAAACAGTTGCTTTGAGTAACATGACATGGATATGGACGTGGATATAACCCAAGCACGTGGCATGGGGTTATGTGTTGAGTAAGTTGTCATTTTTACATAGACAAGTGACCTTAAAATGCTTATACCTGTTTGCTGCATTGCCATCTTTTAAACTTCTTACTCTTTAGCTTTAGTTCAGTTGCATTTAATTTTTCCCTCATTTTTTTATGTCTTATACCATGTATGCAGATTTGCTTTGGGGATGGAGGTGGATCACAACTGGTGGAGTGGAGGAGCAGGGAGGGAGCAGATCTTTTTAAAGGAGCTAAACTTGTAGCCAAAAAAGATACTGCATTTATAATGTTCCCATTCTTCTCAATACTTAACAAGAAAAATGATTGTGTGTGTGTGACGTGAATATTCAGCACAGAGCTTTGGTAGCTGACCGCTCTCTTTTCACAGCCATCCAACCGCACACACATTCCTAGGGGATTACCTCACTGCCAGCGCTCCTCAAAGTGTGGGATACGCCGAAGCTGACCAACTGCAAAGCTCCTTTATGCTCACTGCGGTGCTGATTTTAGGCAATGACCTTTAAAACCACAAACCTAACCCTACATCTTCCCCCCAAAAGATTTTTCATCTGTTAGCTAAATGGGAGAGATGCTGGGAGCGTAAATAGCATAGAGTCTGTAGGTTATGTGTAGAAATTCCTCTCTGAGCTTTCCACTCCTCTTTGGCTCTAAACACTCAATAACTTTGCAGCCAGAGAATGTTTGTCCCTTCCTTCTCTCTCTCTTTTTTGTGTTCTTCCCTTGTTTTGCATATTCTGACAACACTGTTTACTTCAGCCTGCAGCTCCCACTGCTTTGTGTGCTTTCTCCCTGTCTCACAATTGCACCAATAAATCACTGAGGAGAATTTGCATTTGATGGGAATTTTTAGGTGATATTAAGTTTTATGGGCGGAATATAATGTATGTGACTTGGCTTAATTAAATGGAATTTTCATTTGTGACACAGAGGTCTTTATCTGCACAAGGTCTTTCATCTTTTTTGCTATTAAACATGCCAGTGGATCTGAAAACCCGAGGATGTCAGGCCTCAGAAAGTATCGTCTCTCTTCTACCACAATATCTGCTTATGCCAAGTGGAGCAAATCAGCATCATCACAGAGCTGAACAGTTAATTTATGCCAGGAATTTCTGAGTGCCAGGCGGTCAGAGTCCGAGGCCCACGAGTGTTCTAGCACCCTCTAGTTGCTCTGTTGGTTACTTGCCTCTCTCTAGAGGAGAGATGAATTTAGAACAAGTGAAAGTTGATTAAAAGTTTGTCCAGAGTTTCTGTGCCCTGATACACTGCATAGGTTAAAAGTGGCTCCTTCCCCCCTCCCAAACAGCGGTGCCCCAGAGCCCTGCTGGATTTGGCCTTGGAGAGCGCAAGGTCTCTCTCTTGGCTGCCTGTCCTGCTGTCACAGCAAGGCTTGCAGATGGGGCACAGTTCACCACTGAGATTGCTGGGGCTGCGAACACACGCTGCCTGTTCTGCCACCTGGGTTGATGTCATAAAGCCTGCAGAGTGCTGGGGTCCACACGGAAAGTTAATCTCTTCTTTGTTTCAGAGAGATGAGGAACCGGCCTCCCAATTCCCATTTTCACCCAGCTCTTAAATATCTGAGTTGGAGGAAAGGGCAGAAATGCCCTCACCTACCAGAGAAGGTTTAGTGCGTACTACTGTCGAGGAACTCGGTCTGTGATACTTATCCCTCCACAAACATCAGGAAGGGTTCTGAGCATCCCGCAGGATCCCCAGATCCCACCTCCCTGAGTGCAGGTACTTGGGAAGGCTCCATACATGTTCTGACTTTTTGACTGCTTCTCTGGAACGAGACTGGCAAATTATAGCTTGAGATTGTCACACTCATTAATAATAATAATGCTGGTGCAGCTCCTCACAGTGCGTGAGGCACTGATGAAAGTGCTATTTATTTTTCAGGCCAAAGATTTCCACACTTGCACAACTCTCTTCACTGCCATTTTCCATGCAAAGGGTCTGTGTGCCCCTGAGACTGATACTGCATCTGCTCCTCTGCAAAGACAAAGATAAACTGGTTCATGGTGTGTTGTTATTTCACTTGCTCTTCAGCATAAGAACAAGCAATAAGAATGCATTTAAGATGTTAATGAAATTAATGAAAGCCAGATCTCAGAAACAGCTGAGATTGTTGACTGTCTCAGGCAGATTTCTACTTCATTTTAATTACAGATGAGCCAGAACCAAAACCCTGATTAGAATTGCTCCAGATTTTGGATCCACATCTCTCAGCTTTGCAGTTTGGACTGGTTTCCAGTGTTTAATTCTCTTCCTGTTGTTTTTTTTTTCATTATGGTTTTACTCCAGGTGTTTTAATGTTCTCATTTTGTCTCTGTGAAAGACTGGCCTCGGTGACGGACATGAGACCTGCTGCCACCAGTCCCATTGGGGCTGCAGAAGCATAATTTGGTAGCAGGATGTGCTGATACGCGCCAGGGGAGTGTGTACTAGGCTTTGGGTTGATAAACATTTCTGTGCCATCGACGCACGCAGGTGGCTGCCCCCACTGACATTCTGGTAGCTCAGAAAAACACAGTCCCTGGGAAGTCCTCCTTCGGGTAAACAGCAAATGTCTTTCTCTCTGGCCTGAAATGGCCACAACTCTGGACCAGTCCCTCAGCCGTGAATCTGATTGATGGTTTGTTGCCATGCCTTCGCCCGTAATGCCAGAGGACCCCGTCGTCAGCGTGGTGTTCTCAGTTTGCATGTATATCAATTCCATCCCAGAATTTATACTTTGATTAAAAAAGCCTCTTGGAGACAGTGTATTAATAATGAACAAATTCCTTTTTATGTCTCCTGGATATAAGGGGACTGTGAGCCCCTCCCTGGGGAGAGGGAATGGTCTGAACAGCCCAGTTAAAAGCCTCAGAGGCAGCAAGCACATGGGAAAGGCTGGTTTATTATCTTTGTTCTTTCGTTGCTATACTCAAATCCCAGGAACAGCTTTAGTTTGGGTCATAGATATTGTGCTGTGCATTTTTAGGGGAGGTTGAGAAAAATATTTGATCATAAGGGCTTTAAAAACAGGGATAAAAGAGGGAGAGGAAAAAATAATTTACATTAAATGCTACTGTGCTTCATTTACACAATATAATAAAAAGCAAATTTTGTGATTCAAGTAATGATTGCAGGTTATTAAACTAGGCTTTAAAGAGTTTATAAACGAAAGGCTTTTAATAAGTGATGAACATGGATGATAATGTGCTTGAAAATGGAGAGAATCTTTATTAACTTTGACACATTTGTTCTCCACCCTTCCACTTCCCTGCTACTTTTCTTGGTCCCTGGATCACTATCACAGACACGTACCAGTGAGACAAGACTTTAGCCAGGAAACTATGTAGCACCTTCCATGGCTGCCATGGCCTGGAGAACACGACATTTTGGGAAGAGGCTGTATCACCATGGATTCCTGCTGATCGGAGCAGGGGTCATGAGGCAGCTAAAGCAGGTGGGACTCCACTTCCAGAGCCAAATTCATCACTGGATGGTTTCCATCAATGTGTGTAAGAGATCTCTTCTATGCTGATTGTTGAAAGTTTAAGTAGAGAGCTCACTGAGACATGCAAGTTGCTCTCCCTGGACAGCCGTTTAGTTAGAAAATTGGCAGCTGTAATGCTAGCAGGCGTTGGAGCTGATGGGCAGAACTGAGCTGTGCTTCGTGAGGGCCTGATTCAGAGCTTGTTGACATCAGTGGGTGCCTTCTCACTGGCTTGAAGGGTCTGGCCTGGGCAGTGCTGGGGCGAGAAAATTTCATGGTCATTTCACCGCTTCTTTATCTTTTCAAGGATTAGTTCTGACCGTTGTCAGATGGGGAATTACTGCCATGGAGGGGAGGTTGCAGGGGGAAAGGCAGCGCTGCTGCTGAGCCATGCAGCAGACAGCAGAGCTTTCCTTCTCCCAGCTGGTAATAAACTGATGCTGGTGTAAGGGGAACTGTTCCCGCAGGTACTGCCTTTTGATTAGATACCTGAGAGTCCTAATAAACTTCCTGTAATGAGGGTGAGCGTATCAGACAGCTCTGCCCAACTGCAGTTTTGGATAACTTAATTCTACCTGCTCAACTTGCCGCCTCATTTCAGTGGAATATTCTGCTCTATTTTTCCTAAATTATTAAAAGACTGATGAGGTTTCCAACCTAGAAGTAGCTGCATTTTGGTGATGGATGAGTTGATTCTTGTGTGGATATAGTAATCAAGGCATTTTAAAGCATTTTCAGTACGAAAGGCATAATATAAATGTGAAATATTATTTTGTGCCATGCAGCTGCTCAAATCTGAAATACACATTATGTCTCGGTAATATAGACAGTGCTTAAGACTGTTAAATTAAACTATTAAAGCCTATAGAAAAAACAGAGATGACAGAGTGCAAATTAAATCTGAATTATCGTCAAATTGCTGTGCCAGTAGTTTTCAAACACATTCATAGTGACCTGGAAGAGAGCAGGGAGAGTGGAATGACATTCACACCTCCTAATTGGAGTCATTATCTGTACTTTGTTATCATGCTGCCCACAACAAGGGCATCACTGGGACAGCTGAGACTCGGGTAGGGCAGAAGGATGTCTGGGGACCACAGGGGATACACAGGGATGTAGGGAATGTCCAGCCATCTTTCTGATTTAAAGTCAGAGCATGGCCAGGCAGCCCCTTTGTCAGATAGATAGTTTTTAAAGGGGACAAATGACTGCAGGCTTTTTCCTGCTCAGGGGGACTGAGGCGGGAAAGGAGGGGCACAGCACATGGCTGGGTTGTGGTTGTGAGCAATGTTGGTGTCTCAGAGATATGCTGGTCCTTCCTCCCCTCTTCTATCCCCTGCTGACAGCCCAGGCTCAGTGGGGGGCCTCACTGGACCAGGGGCTCCTAGTAATTCCAGCTATGGGCCTTCATGGAATATCAAGTGGAAAATGAGCTTTTTAGGGTGTGTAAATGATCTGCCTGCCAAAACATGAGCACACCTGAGTGTAAGTTCTCAGATGCTTTGTCCAGCTCATTTATAGCTAGTTGCAAGTAATGCAATTTTCAGAGCTTCCTTTGGAAGTTTATCCCTGCCCCGTTCTCTAATAAACACTCCGCAGTGCATTTATAAGATTTCGCCTTTGTTTTCCTCATTTCATTACTCATGATGTTATCTCCATGTAGCTGTAAAAAATCCCTTTCCATCCTTAATCTTCACAAGTGCTTGCAGGCATGTGGGTATCTGTTTATTGTGAGTCAACCTCATGCCAATCCATCAGTTTGCCTCTTGGAGCACTTTATGACAGCAGAAAGTGATTAATTTTCAAAGCAGACACAACCTTTAATCTGCAGAAAAGGAAACAAACTTTCCCCCGCTCCTTTGCTGATTGAATCTGGAAATGAATGAATGATACCCGACTCAAATGTGTTTCTAAAATAGTTTTCATTAACTATAATCGGTCAGTGCTGATCATCAAAAGTGTCTTGAAGATTGGCCTATATATGTATACGGTACTAAAGTCAGAATGAGCTCAGTGATCGAGATTCATCCAACATCTTAATCTGTTCAACAGTATTAAATGGATTTTCCCAACATCCCTGCAAAGCAGGGAAATAATGTAACTCTTGAGCAGGAATATTAAAGCGGAGAGGATAAATGTGATGTCCAAAGCAATGCCGAGCAGCTCCTGACTTGTGTCTTCACATGTGCTGTTTGTCATCATCAACCGATGTAGTTACAGCTGGGGAAGATTTCCCAAGGATGGTCAAGAAAAGCCAGAGTTTGGCAAAATTAGAGGAAACATCTCAATGTGGCTTCTCCTCTACATGCTTTTGTAGTTCCAGGTCTGTCAGTTGCTCGTTGCTAGTGGCTGAATTGGGACTAAGCCCAAGTGCAAGCACAGCCTTAGTTCTGAGTATAGATTATTTGTTTTCTGGGTGATTTATTACTTGTTGGGCTCCTGTACAAATGATGGGAACACAGATCCTTGTCCTCAAGTCCTTCCCTTGCTATGCTGCTAAAATGCATTTCCTGCTTCCGGCATGGGGCTGAACCTTGGTCCATGAGAAGCTAACTCATTTTACATGCTGCTGCACTATAAAAATCATACTAATTTTATATACCTATACAGTTAGCTCAGTAATGGGTAGAGATCTGTGTTCCTCCCTAGACTTACAGTAGGAGATCTTTTCAATTTCCCTGCTGCAAAACGAGAGGGTAACTAACAGTGTATTTAATTTAGTTATTTAAGGCCATGCCTGCTATGGGACATTTGTCTGTGGCTATGACTTCTGAAAAGATTTGAATGAATGACCAAGAAGAATCTGAATCACCCAGTCATGCAAATTAAACTATTTCAATAATATGAAGGCTACTTTTCCTGATCCATAGTAATTGATGAGGCTCATTATATGTTAATATCACTCCTTTTTTTTAATCTTACATGTAATTCACCGCAGTGTTTCAATGTGAAGGTATAATTAAGATTCAGATGGCAATTTCATTCTAGACTGCTCTCTGTAGTTGCTTAAATAAAAATTAGAGCTCGGGATGCTATTTTCTCTATATGGAGCAAAAAATACCCTTTTTGATACTTCAGACAGAAATCCATTCAGCCACTGCTGAGTTTTCTAATTGTGAAAAAATGCAGAGTACTGCCTCTTCCAGGCAAGCACTCCCCCTCCATGATTGGATGCCCCTGCTGAAGGTCTTGTGTTCAGTGCGGCAGCTGGGGCTAAGTTCCTACATGCACAAAACCTCTGACTTCCATGTCCGCTGGGAGCCGTTCCTCCACCTATACGTGAACGTTAAGTGTCAGTGTGCGTGGTGTGGTGGGTACCACAGCCAGCCGCTCCAGGATTTGCACGACCAAGCCAACGGTGCACGCATCCTGGCGTGAACCTTCATGAAAGGTCATTGAAATTTTATTGCACACGTTAAGGGTTTATGTGGGGCTTAAAGTGGGCAAAAAGCTTTGGTAGCGAGGGCAGGAAAGGTGCGTGTGTGTCTGTGTGCTTGTGTGTGTCAGTGCTTTGCGCTGATCCTCTTCTTCATGGCCAGGCTCTGGCTGTACGTGGGATTTGATGACTGCCTACCCATTGACTACACGCGTGAGCTTATGCTGGGAACGCAGCTCGCTGTTGACAGGAGTGCTTTGGAACACAGTATATGAAAAGAGCAAAACGAAATGTTTCTGTGATATTATGCGAGGAAAGACAAATGTGGGTGTACATGAAAACATCCAGGCGAGCCTGCTGACATGGGCAGGGAGAGGGGGAGACGGGAGTTTCTTTTACTTTGTAAAGCGAGTAAAATAGTCACCACGTGGCAGTGGGAATTTCTGAAGTGCATAGCAAAATCTCATGGTTTTTTTATAGTAACCATTTTTTAGAAGCCATCATTTTGCTGCTGTTTTGTTTAGGCTGACATCAGGTGCTTCCTGAACCCCATTTCAGAGGGTTTCTTTGCTGGCTGCTTGAAGAGAGCAGGGTCGTGTGTCCAGAGCACAAACCTCGTGCCGGAATGAGCTGCGGCTGCCTGGCAGCCGTGTTGTCTGGCAGGGCAGACCTGGTCATTTCTCTGCCTGAAGGGAGACGTGCATTTTACAGCGCTCTCAGTGCAAGGTCCATGAGGGTTTATAGGCTGTAACATACAGAAATGGTCCCACCAAAGCAATGCAGCTGCCCCAGGGGTAGAAGAGGAGTGGAAGGGGGGAGGCTGCCCGTGTCAAGGGCTGCAGCCACCATGTGGGCAGGAGAGCAAAATCCCACTGCCACCCCACTGCTGGTGTGGATGGGATGGTGTGTGAACACCTTCTTCAGTGAGGTAAGTATTGCGGGTCTGTCAGAGCCAGAATAATCATCATCCTGCTCTGCTGTGGGGAGCACTGTGCAAAATCACTGAGTGGCTTTCTGACTCAGTTCCCCCTCCTGTAAATTGGAGGAGATCTTTCCCAAAGACACTGTAAAAATGATTACGTTAGAGCAATGCTGTGGTGTAAGGGACTGTGTGTCCTTCAGAGAGACAGCTTTCTGTCTGACAGCTGCTTTAAAGATGTAGAAGGAGATGCAAAGATTTGGCTTTGCTTTGCACCATGTGGAAAGGCAGGATGTGTCTTTCAAAAAAGGAATTTATCACAGCGTTCTAGTTTTTGAAGGACTGCAAGTGGTGTGGGTCCTATTCTCCCGTGGTGTAACTGCAGCTCCCACGCCTGGCTCACACAACAGCAGGGATTTGGGGTTGCCCGTCCATGCAGGTAGCTGCGGTGGGAGTGTGCTGTCTCTGTGCCATGTCTTGTGCCGTAATGTGAGTTTTGGAACGGAGCCTGTTTTTAATAAATTGTACCTTTTCCTCTACTGCTTCCTGTCTAAATACTGTGCACTAACCCAAAAATGAACAACCGTCACAGCAGCTGTCAGAGGATTTTTGTATGTTCTCAGCAAAGACCCTCTGAGGAATTTCCTTATTAAACAGCCGAGCTATCAAAAGCGCCTTTTCCTGCCAAAAAGGGCAAAAAGCACTGAGAACTGAATGAATGTTCAGTGAAATTCTGTTGCATTTTAACGAGACTGGGCTTTGGAAGAGATCTCTCCTGGTTGGTGCCTGCTGCAAAGAGAGTCAAAATAATACGCTAGAGTCTTGAGCATAAAACCTTTATCATCATTGCTTTGACCCTTTCAGGGTGTACTGATATTTTTGACCTCTTGCTAATGGATACGGTCACCCCTGGAACTGAGCTGGTCTGGGGAGTGTTTGTAGGACATCATGTGCAGTGAAGTCCTGGCTACCCGTGGACAAATTCTAATGTGGGAAGCTGGGGAGTGTTGTTTCAGTCTTCAGCGTGTTTCAGACTTGGTCTTGAAGAGAGAAAGTACTGACCTCAGGTGTAAGAAAACTAGTGAAATTTATCACCAGATGTGTCTGTAATGTTTAGTGATTGAGAAGAATGGACCAGGACTCTCTAGCCTGGAAGAGAGACAGAACAAGTGGGCAGGTGGTGGAGATCCAGTGGACAGGAGAGAGCATGGAAGCAGGCAAGGAAGGGGGAAAGAGGAAGGATGTGGCTTCAGACATCTGGAAGTCGCTGTTTCGCTTGCTATGTTGTTTTCTGGCTAATTCTAAAGGAGCATTGTTTAGAAAATTGCTGTTGGAGGGAAACTTGTTAGAAGATCAGGGCCAGGGATGATAATGGAGGAATTGGCCTAGAAAAGCACTGGGACAAGGCTTGATAGAAGCAGTAGAAAGGCAGAACCTGCATTTTTCAAAGACGGAAGCAAAATGATCTGGTTTGAAACAGAGGGTGAAGTTAAAGAGAAATCCCATGTCTGAGAGGCAGATGAACTGATCACTTGAATTAAGACTATTCATTTTAGTGGTAGCACAGAAATGTGCTTTCTGCTTTTATTCCTTCTCAACCTGGTTCTCGCCTTTTTTTAATTCTAATTCACTGCCAGAGGATGTCCTTTAGTGCTGTCTTCCTCTACAGAATTCAGGAGTAGGGCTCTTTTCTGGATCTAAGTCTTTCCATTATCTTATTTCTTTCCTAAGGGAGCAAAATTGATTCCCAATAAAGCAGCTGGTTGATTTTTAAGATTCTAGCACATGCCTATTTGTTTGGTCTTTTGGTTTTCCATTTAATGGGTTGCTCTCTCTACCGTGCCTCTAAATGACTTCCACCCAGTCTGCGGGCACGGACTGCAGCACGCTGCACCCCTTCTCCAGGGATTCCCACCACACTGTCGGATATGAAAGCTAATGAAAAATATTGCTTCTCCTTTTCCGTCAGTGGATTTGGTTTTTATTCATTTTGTCCCTGTCTGTCAGGCCTGGATGAGTGGATGGGAAGGAAGAGTCACTGGAGCTCATTCTTCACAGACCCTGAGCACACTCTGTATCACTCTCCCCTTATTCTCTGGAGTAAACCACTTTTTTACAATACCCTTACATTTTCTTTAAGCTTGTTTTTTTCCCCTCCCATCATAGCCTTTTATCCTTGTTGCCTTGACTCCCTCTTTTGGCACTGAGAGATCCTCAGCTTTGAGGCATTTCCTATTGTAGTGAATATGTTTGGCAGTAATAAACCTCAGAGCATGGTCCAGGCCACCAGTGCAATGCATACCTTGCTATTTCTTATTTATATCTATTAGTGTTCACACACTCAAGCCAGGCAGTTTCCAAGTCAGAACATTTTTTTTCTCTGTCTCTGGCCACGGCAAACTCTTCCTTTTATGTAGAGGAGAAAATGTGTTTCCCACCTGCTTTTCAAGGGATGCAGTAGCACTAGGAAGGCTGGGTTAGGAAGCTGCCTGGTAACTTCACACGTTATACGCTGGGTTGAATAGGATAAAGTCTATTCCGGAGAATTACTTTATTTGTGCAGCCCTAGGCATTTGTTGGCGAATGATGCAAATACTGGGCAGATGACAAAGTGAGCAAAGCTTTGTCTGGTATCCAGCATGATTTTTTAATACTTTTCTGAAGATAACTTTTATTCAGCAGGAAACTGGCTATTTGACACACCATATCCTTCTTGCAAGTAGTACATCCCTACAGGGTTCCAGAAGGCTATTGGCAGAACAATTAAGGATGCATATTTTAAGCAGTGCTTTCAAGAGGTGCTTATGACTCCCTTTACTTGCTAGGAGAATAGGAATTGCCATGCCAGATAAAACTGGTGATCATTCTTCTCCAGTGTGCTGCCGGTGACAGTATCCAAAGTCAGATGCTTTAGGGAAGGTGCAAGAAACTACGATGTGCCAAAAAGGAGCATCCTCTGACTTACACCCATCAAGAGCTAGCTGGTGCCCCAAAGCATGCTGATGTAGCATAGACAGTGTTTTTTAACTCATGACTGACGTTAGGATTTAGTCATCAGGGTGGAGCAGTGGTGGAAGCAAAGGTCGCCAGAGTGGTGTGGCTCGACCAAATGTGGAACCACAGAAAGTCAGGGTAAATTGAAATAGTGCAGTGGAAATTCTCAATTTTCATTACATTTATCATTTACAATCCATACCATTTAGTCTTTTCCTTTAATTGGATAAATTCAGTAAATCTTTTATGCAAGTCCATATGCAAATATTACAATAATGTGTGTCTTAATTTGCTCAGAATTAGAATAAGCTTTGCTAATGAGTTCTCTTCTGGTCTATCATGAAGCAGCGACGACTTGTGAGCCTCTGAATTACCATAGAACTTCAATGAAAAATAGGTGTGCTTTTTTCCTCATTACTTAACTAACCTATTTCTGCTTTCACTTTTAACTGCTTTTATATGTTTGAGTGATTGGGATTTTGCTCTTCTTTCCTCATGCATTTGAGCCAGCAGAGCGATCACTCAGTTTTGATCTAATAACCATGTAGGAGATGTGGGCCATTTGACTTGCTGTAATTTGTTGACCCCAGCACCTACTGAAGAGAGAAGTAACACGGAATTGATACAGATTACTTGGCTATGAGATCTCAATATATAGGATGTCAGCATCAACCTGAAATATCCTGCCTGAAGAGCGTCAGATGTGAGCGTTGCCAGCCCTGACATCACCTGCCTAGGGAGGCTGCGCCGTATCAGCTGTTCTGGCAGGTGGTTCCCTGGAACAAAGAGAGATTAAATATCCCAAAGAATTTTACTTAGATGTGTAAAACATTACTAAAAAGAACTTTCAACTAAGGTTGTGTGTGTCTTGCTCTCTGGCTGTGTAATAACAGGATGCCAGGCACGGCTGGTTGGTTTCGTAGGTGCAAGAGGCACAAACACTGGTGTGGTGGCAAGGCTCTGCTCCTGCATTTTTAAGACAGCATTTGCTGGAGAAAGGCCTGTGCAAGCTGCAGAATTGCATCAGCTTTAGCCATGGTTATGTGGACAAATCCATTTTCATCCAGCGCTATCAGCAGAGTGAAACTGGGTAGGACTGCAAATTGTTGAGTACATTGGCCCGTGGTGTAGCGGCCAATTTCACACTGCTGCCCTCCGGGACGTGCAGACGTTGCTGCCCAGGCAGGCTCATAGGCACCGCAATTCCACCTCCTGCTCTTCTTGGAAATTAATCAACTTGACTTGGTGGGTTTGGATTTTTTCTCTTGTGTTTCAAAGCTTCAGCACATCTCCTGGGTTTGGATACAAAATAGTCCCCTTGTATGTTAACACAAGGACAATGCTTGTTGCCCTCTACATTGAACTGCACTCTGTTTTTCTGGGAACTTTGCTGTTTGGGGGATTTGCATCAGTAAAGATGTGAAATGCAGAAGTCAGCTAGTGCTGAATCGCCTGAATTTGGTGGCTCACCTGTGCTGATGTCCACACCGTCTCAGCTTGGCTGCTTTCCTTTCCAGATGTAGCTAGAAGAGAGCTTGCCCATTTCTGTCTACACTGTACTGCAAACACTCTTGCAGTTTCATTAAAGTGTGTGATGATGAGAGCACCTATTTTGGGTGCAAAATGATGCTTAAAAAAAATTAAAAGGCAACTTTCAAAAAAGGAGAGAAGAAGGAAAGACCAGAGAAAGGAAATAAAAAGAGCATACTTAGGTCAGCTGCATGCACAATTTTTCACCTTTCTTGAAAGAGAATGGCAAATCTTTCTTTCCTTTGCAATTCCAAGCTGCTGAATTGCTTTGCTATCTCTGATTTATCCAAATATCCTCTCTTACACTGAAATCAGACTCTTAATGTTGCTTTTACACTTGTCTTACAGTTGAAAATCATAAGTCACTTTAACATTTCATCTACTGTCTTTACTCCATTGAACAGAAATAATGGAAAGAAGATAGAGCGATAAAGAAAAACACCAATGGGAAGTAGAATGAAAACTGATTGATGAGACATAATGTAGTTAAGCAACAGATGTTTAAGCACCGTTAACTGATTGTCTTATTATATTCTTCCAAAGGCTCATCTCCCCCGACCCTCACAGGCCCAGCGATCTGGATGTGCGTACAGCAAGCCAATGCAAATCAGAAGCAAAACATTTGCCCGCAGACTCATAAGGAGCTTTTCTGTTAGGCAGTGGTGGTATAAATGCCAGCCTGGTCTGATCTGTTAGTGCAGTCGAGTCTAACCTCTCTAGCCTTTTAAACATGGAAAAACAACAGCTCTAAGTGGCTGTAAGGTTTCAATTACATTTGCACCCCAGAGGGACACAGCGGTGACCTGGTGCTGATGGATTTATGAGTATGTTATCTGACAGGAAGGCGGGTTTAAAAACAATTGCTGTAACACGTGCTTAGTTATTACACTAAACTGCTTGCCTTGGCTTGGACATCTCCGTTTTAATTCTCTTTGCAGTCTCAGGTAGTCCAGAGGATTCCTACCATTGATATGAAAACTTAGTTGTTCCAGAAAGCAAAATCAAAACAAAAGTCATTAGACATTAAAAAAACCACACCAACATTTGAGTCACCAGCACGGTGAGAGGCCTTTTACTTTAGATATTTTTTTAAAAGCTGAGAAGATTATTTTATCTGACTAGTTTGAGCAAGAGTGATTTCAAACGTGAAAGAGTATGTTCGATTTTTGTGAACGCTTTAATATTTAAACTCTTAGACTAAACAGGCTTCACTAATATATTGTCTTGCCCACATTATATCGTATAAGAGCTTGGTTTACTTAGCAGGAAGCCATAGAAGATTGTTCTTGAAATTTATGAATTGCTTTCCTTATTCCTCTGGAGCCTTTTATTCTCTTTTGGGGCTAATCCTTTTCAAACAAAGAATTAAATATTGATGGGAAATAATAAAAACATCTTAAATGGGCTGAAAAACATACAACTGTTATGACTATGAAAGTGTTCAAATTAAATAGCAATATTTCAGCATTGTCTAGTATGTCACAAACCTACATGTGTACATTCCAGCTCAAAACAACTGTCCTGTGTAATGGGTTCAGTTTTACAGGTGTATTCACCGTTAGCTTATGTGTGAAGACTGCTAAGCAGTTTTTAATTAACTTATGTCAAACGTTGTATAGAGGTACATCAACAAGAACTTACAAGGAGAACAAATCTTCATTCAGCTCAGATCAATACATGTACATAATTCATTACACCTGTACAGAAATATCCTACAAAGACACCTTAACTCTGACCCATGAGGCTTTGCAGACAGCAGATGTCTATTTTAATAATTATTGCAGTAACAGTGATGAATAGGAATATACCCTCAGATGCTTTTGCGTGTAGTAGTGCTTAATGGTGCCTATATGTCATCTATCTGCTTGCATTAACTTCTGTAAGTTGCCTCTTGCAGAGCTAGGAGCCGAACCAGGTGTTCCAGCCATATTAGCCCAAGTTAACGTCCTCTTTGATCTTGTAATAGCTTGGTCCTATGGTCCATGCTCAGGCATGGACCTGAGCTTCACCTGGAAGTGTCTTAGCTGGATTCATCTGAAAGTCTGTCTTCTTCAGTGGCCTCTTATATTTGTCTTTTCAACTCCTCAGAGCCTATCTACCAGGCAGTGTCAATGTGTAGCTGTATACTATGAGTTTGGATCTTTTCAGTAGCCTTATGGCCCAGATATTCTCAGGCAAGTTGCATAGCTGAGCTCCACTCTGCTGTGGCTTAAGTTGCTAACAATACCTGCAGCACGCGTTCTGAAGATGGTGTGAATGTGTCTACATCTGGCACAGAGATTCCAGGGTAGATCAGCCCTAAAATGTGAGGGGCTCCTCACTTGAGCTGGTGAGACTGAAAAACATGATTGGGCTATCCAAAAGAAGGTGGTACTGAAAGTCCATAAGCTATTATTTTTACACTCCAGTAAAAACTACACTTTGGGAAGAAAAAAGCCCCAACAGTGTTCAGTGTGTAACATTTTGGAAATTATTCCTTCTGTTTTGCTACAGTTTTGTCTTGGTCATTTGCTTTTTCCTCTACTAGAGGACAAGTGATTGAGTGTCTGACAGGCTCGGCTGGTTCAGACATCCCCGAGTACCACCACCAAAGTTCTTGCAGTGTCCTGTGACCAAGTGAAGGTCGCCACACAGAGTGAAGAATCTGACGCCTGAAGCAAGTACTGTAGTTGTCCATGGGTGGGTATTTTCTGATGATAGCTCATCCTCAGAGCTGCAGTAAGAGGAGGAGAGATGTGAAGAAGTCAAAGCACCGTGACGGACAGTTATGTGGCCCTTGTCTCTGAGTTGCCCAGAAAGTAGTTTGACATAGCCAACAACTTCCCTGCATAGCAAAACTTCCCTCTTAGCAGCCTGTGCATGGATCCATCAGGAACATGGTATCTGCTTTAATGATTTTTCCTCATTCCTTTTGCCTTTCAAGTGGTCACTGAGGTACAAGGACAACAAAATGTAAATGTGCGAGTGGCCAGTAACAAGCAGCTTTTGGAAAACTCACTACCCTAATAGAGTTGTGCTGTAGCAGAACTTCCCAGTCCATTTTCCATAGCTTATCCCTGCTGCCAACCCTACTGTATAACCCAATCCAGCTTGGGTCAGACAGGAGTGTAACTTAAACATCCGTGCATGTCTCCAGCAATAGCCTTTTGATGCATTAATCAATGGACTATTTACTTGTTGAGGTGGAGAATATGGAGTCAAGGATTTTCACTTCACAGTGTGGTTCCTGTTTGAAACTTGTGTGACCTCCCTGTGGCTGCCAGGTTAGTGGCAGTAGCACTTTTAACTGAGAATATTTGGCAAGAAGTGGTATTATTTTGTGCTTTTCCTGTCTGACAGATGGTTTTTGGTTGAAGCAGGGGTAGAAATTCCCCATAGTTGTTGCAGGGAGACTTGGCCACATCCACTGGCATTAATTATAATAATTGTCCTTCGTAATTAGCTGCACACCAGAGCTGGAGGCACAACGTCACGTCTCTGCTGACTCCATCCGATTGTTGTGTCCTTTTGTGGATTGCTCTCTCACAACTGGGAAACAGATTGTTTGGGCTGGAATTAGAGAGTTGTAGGTAGGCAGCAGCTGCTCTTGAGCTTTTTTTATATGCTAGTTGGATGTGTGAGATCAAATTGGTTTTGTTCATTTAACAGCCTGTTCAATGGAGGAGGAAGAACAACACAAGCCCCTATAACTGGTAATGCTCTGTTCCGACAGAGGCTCTGCCTTAGATGACACTTAGGTGTATTTATGACTCTGTAAATGATAGATTCCAGTTCCCCTGCAAATGGAGGAAGCAACCCTACATGTACCTACTTCTGACAGAGAAACTCTTACTCATTTCATGTCATACCAGCCTGTGCGGGTGGCATTTGGTTTGACCTGAACTTGGTGTAAGCATTTACTTGGTGAATACAGTGCTACTGATGCAGGGATTTTTTGCCTTGTAATTTAAGCCTGGAGCTGACCTCACTGTCAAGACCCTCATATTTAACCTGTAAGCCTATGTACAAAAGGAGGGCTTTCATCTGAGCCCCGAGCCTCACTGATGGTGAAGAACGCAGGCTTACACATTTCTTTAGCAGGTTCTCCTGCTTTCTGGGTTAGCACACAAGTAGTATAAAGTTTAGCAACTTTTCCTAAGGGGATTTCACATCAGTGGGAACAAGGGACTTATTGGGCACCTATACAGGAGTGATAATCTTCACTAGGAAGTGAGACTATTGCAGGTGGGTTACTGCAATAACCCACATAAGCTAACACCAGTCATGTGGACAGCAAGGTTGGGATGATGGGGCTTACACTACTAGATTTTCCCCTGAAACTTAGTCCTTCATATCATGCATACTCAGTCATATCATGCTATGAAGTGCAGAACTTTGCTGTAACATCCTCCACAGCGTACAGCGCATTTGATCATGTCTGCAGCACTGCTCTGAATCCCCACGGTTTGTTTCACCTTAAAATCTCAAAACGTTTCACAAGCCTAAGTGAGATATTTTGATAAGGTGGACAGGTAACCTAAGCAGCACCAAAAAGAGAAGTTAGGAGAACTGCTCAGACTGTGCTGGGATTCAAATTCGGAGTTCTTGCTGGCTAGTCCTGCTCCTAAACATGAGACCTGCACCAGCTATTCTGCTGATGTGAATGAAGCACTTCTGCTTTTACCAGTGGACTTGGACTGTTACAAGCGTGCGAATCTGGCTCCTCAATGTTGTGTTCCAGTTGGTGCTTTGTGTTTAGGGTACAGCATCAATGCAATATTGAAATGAAATCCAATTTGTGTCGAGCAGCCTTGACAACATAGATACTGCAGTGATGTCGTGGTGAGTGAACAGGTAACCAACCATGCCGAGCCACAAGATGGATGTTTTCCAGAGACACTCCTGTGCAGTATGTTACAAAGCCTCGATGATGAAATGATTAACTTCTCAAAGCAAAACCAAGATACTCCATCTGGAGAAGAAATGCAAGGTGATTGCCAAGGCTGAACTATGGAAAGAAATTTGTGCTCATTGTGCTCAGCTAGGACTTCTAGAAATGGCAATAAAATCAGAGTTTCTTTTTCTTTTTTGGCCTCATGCCAGGCCAAGGCTGAGACCAGGGATGGATCTGACTCTGTTCTGATGAGTCTGGGGATGTGGGAGCAGAGTGATATGGCTAACTGTGGCGCCTAACCCTAAACTTTCAGAGAAAGTGAGAAAATTTACATTTCCCTTCTGCATCAAGTGCATCAAATGACTTCAGCTTAAGATATTGCATTACATTATTAAAGCTAGACTCTGAGGGAGCAGGTGGCCCAGTGATGTTATTTCACCTCCCTAGTCTGTTGGCAAGTCTGTCATCTTAACATCAAGTGAGAATAAATTTTGGTGGCTGCAGTCTAGAGATTTTTTCAAAAGCAGGAAGTTATTAGTGATAATGGCCATTAGTGTTAAATGTTTGCTTCTTGCAAATGAGTTGGCTGTGATGTGTACAAGTCACTGCAGAGGGGAAGAAGACAGTATTTTCTCTGAAAACATTCAGTTCTCAAACCATTTTGAAGGTCTGGGGGAGTTGGGACTATCTGTTCTCCAAACTCTAGGGGATGTGTCTCTGCCCAAGCTTGGAGGGTTATTTCTGCAGGCTTGACTGGAGGAGAAGGCACGGATCAGAGCAGAAAATCCTCACTTGTTGCCTGTCTGCATTATGCATAGTTTAAATCAGCTCCAAATTGAAAAGGGAAATTTAAATAGAAAGAAAACCCATATCCAGTGTTCTCAGTATTCAAGAAAAAAAAAAACAAGGGAAAGAATCTGCATCTCAATCTCATTGTTGCGTTAAAGGGGATGTACTGAATTTGCAGAACGGCTGCAGTGCATTGTGAATAATGTATGAAAGGGAAAAATTGCTTCCCTGTGCACAGAGAGAATGCAAACAGCTGTGCCGCGCTGGCTCTGCGTGCGAGGGACACCGATCCACCCACATCGCTGGGGACCTGCGAGGAAGACTGTAGCAAATCCAGAGTTCCTGAGTTTTCCCTCCTGCTCTGGCACCAGTCCTTAAGAAAGTTTAAAATTACTTTTATGGCTTTTTATTAATTTTTGTTCATTTTCTTTTCTCCTTTATTGGCAACTGGCCAGTTAAAGGGAGGGAAAGGGAATGAGAAACATAGACAAAGAGGCCGAATAAGGAAGCACAAGTCCAAATCCATTATAGCTAACATTTTCTCTTTTTAAAGCTCAGCCTTTTCTTTTTCAGTATTGTTTATTTAGCATAGATGAGAACACAGGATTAGTAGGCTTGGCAAAAGTCAAGTGTCTTCTGGTACTACAAACCAAACCTTGGTTTCTATTGCCTCTGCATTCACCCACTACCTTGAGCAGTTAATCTAGAGCACAGGTTTTATGAGGAGCAGCTGAGGGAACTGGGGTTGTTCAGTCTGGAGAAAAGGAGGCTGAGGGAAGGCCTTATTGCTCTCTACACCTACCTGACAGGTGAGGTGGTGGTCAGTCTCTTTTCCCAAGTAACAGGAGATAGGACAAGAGGAAACAGCCTCAAGTTGCACCAGGGACAGGTTTAGGTTGGATATTAGGAAAAATTTCTTTACCGAAAGGGTTGTCAAGCACTGGAACAGGCTGCCCAGGGAAGTGGTGGAGTCACCATCCCTGGAGGCATTTAAAAGACGTGTAGATGTGGCACCTGGGGACATGGTTTAGTGGTGGACTTGACAGTGCTGGGTTAATGGTTGGACCCAATGATCTTAAAGGTCTTTTCCAACCTAAATGATTCTACAATTCTATGATTCTGTACTTTGATATGACAAGTCAGAATGTGGTCGAAATAAGGTTTGTGCTTAAACCTTATAAATAAGTTATGTGGCATCTTTGTGGTGGTGCTAAGTAAGATTTAGGGCCAGCAGGACACCAGTCTTTTTCAAAAGATTGTCTGAACTCTGGTCTTTGGAAGAGAAGGGGAATGAATGCAAGCCCATTACTTACTTAGCTTTCGTTTAAATGAAATAAGCTTTTAATTTTTTTTAAAGCTTTAAATCCTACACTCTAAATTTTAACAGATGAGTGAGTAGTGAAACACAGCTCAAAGAGCTGTCCCTCACTGCCAGGAGAACCTTTTGTCTGATGTGGTGAAGAAAACACAGACAATTAGTCATTTTTATGCTTTCAAAGCATTGGTTTGATGGTGCCAAACTTTTTCTGACAGATCTCATCTACTAGTTCTGACAGATCTCATCTACTAGTTATCTGCCACTCCAGCTTATGTTTCTAGGGCAACTGACACCTTCATAGTGAACCACCCGCTGTATTCTCAGGATTCACAGAAGGCTGCTCTTAGTGGCTCCTTTTCCTTTAGCACTCATAGATTTCACTAGCTCAATTTCTAAAATCACAACAGCAAAGTATTTTTATTATTTATAAGCACAGGTGAATGATTTCTTGTCTTGGATTTTTGCAAGGCTGATGGTTAGGAAAGCTTCAGCTTTCTCTTTCACCAGATGTCTTCATAGGCAAGGGGTCTTGGCCAAGAATATTGCTTGTAACTCTCTTGAACTTTTTGGGAGGAACATTAGCTTCACTGCTCTGGAAAAATGTCGTTGTCTCAGCCTGAGAGCTGGGCTGCTCATCTGAGGAACAAGAGAGGTGAAGAGAAAGGCAGTGGAAACAAAGAGCTCTGGGCTGGGGTTGCAGAGAGGGGAACCTTCTGCAGATGGCCCATGGAACTGCTTCTATCAAAGAGTTAGTATATCTCAGTAAGCTGATATGGGATTATTTGTATTGGTAGAACCTGTTCCTAAAAGGAGAGGAGCTAGTTTCCTGGCTAAAGGAGATGGGAACCTTTGCTCTGTAAGTCCACAGCTTGGGGGGGAGTTCAATGGGATACTGTGGTTGCAGAAGACTTGTTCAAATACGTTTATTCTGTGGATCATGAAAACCATTAACTATGATACCTGGAAGAAATAAATAATATGAATAGTCTGAAATTCCAGATTCTGTGGGATAATGTGTGTACATATATCGATAATGAACTATGTTTGGCTCCGAAGTGAAGTCTCTGTTCTTAAAATACTTTCTTGTGAAATATGATCATTTTATCATTCCATGTAAGATGGATGGATAGTGATAAGAGATGTAAGGAAGCTGCACCACAGCTGGGTGCAGTCAAGAGGTATGGGGTTGCACTGCTGTATTCACAGAGGTGTTGCCCTGTGTCTTAATTTTGTGTTCCAGTGGTGTCTGAAAGCTCTTTGAACAACACTTTTAGGCTGAGTATTGTGTATTTGAAAAGCATCTAGCATGTTGGTGGCAGCTATTTAGGAAGCAATGTTCTTCATCGCCTGTTGATACTATTCTTCCTGCACTATTGGCTGTGTAGAGCCAGGAGCCGAACAGCATCGATCATGGCCAAAAAGTAACAAAGAGGCTGGCTGGCTCATCAGCTAGCCAAGGGTGAATGGCTACCATGCTTTTTCACCACATCTTCTCTATGAGGTGGTAAAGGGGCAAGGAAATGCAGAGTTAGCTGTGGAAAATAAATGATAAAGTTACTTATAATGCTTACACTTCCAGCTGGAGCCTGTTTGCTGACACCACCCACCCCAGCCAGTAATGCTTCCTGCTTCCCTGATGAGCGTCCCTTTTCTGCTGCTGGCTTGGTGTAAGAATATCATGAATAGGATTTTTTATTTATTAGCTGTGTTAATGTGGCACATAAGAGCTGCATTACGCTGGGCACAGTACACACACATTTATTTAGACTTGTGTGAAAATTACTAATGAGAAAAGATGGCTGGCCAAAGCTCTAGGCGTTCTGACACCTCTGAATAAAACAATGACATCCCAACAGTGTTTAAAGTGATGATTCCAGCAGAAACTCAGCCAGCTGCTTCCAGAAACTCCTCCAGCATACCATTAGGCTTCTCTAAATAGTCTATAAAACAGAAGACTTGACAAATATTAGGAGATGGTCTTTACCCTGAAGTGTTTACAGTCCAAAGCCTCCATCCTTCAGAGAAGTATCTACTTGTATGATGCTGTCCAGTGAGAAGATGTTGTCACCTGTCTTCTTTAAAATTATGCACATTTGTGGATGGTCAAGACAGAAAGCAAAGGGAGAAGAGAGGAAAATTATTTGCTTGAAAAGAAAGAAAAGATGGAGACTTAAAGCTGAAAGGACTTGCCTGAGGCCACCTAGAGAGTCAATGGCAGAGCCCAGAATAGAAGCCAGATGTTCCAAGTCCGTAACAATATTCCTTAACAAGAATTTAACAGAGAGATGTTTTTCTTCAAAGTCTGTTTTAATCTCCCTTTTGAATTGTCTTTTGATTTTCCTTTTGTTTTTTTCTTGTTTTGGTTTTTTTCTTTTTTTTTTTTAAATAGATATCTAAAGAATCTAGTAGATATCTAAAGAAGGGAGTTTCAAATTAAAGTGATACCCTGAAGAATCCAAGATTTGGGACATTTGCTTGGGTTCAGATTTACCATGAGCAAGAAGAGCTGCTCTGATCCTAATTCTTAGGCCAGAACCTCAAAGATTGCAAGAGTCTATAAATATTTGCTTTATTTGCAGTGAAGAGTACAGGAAGTTCTGAGTTAGCCTAATTTAGGCTTCAATATAGGCTATTTATGTACTACCTCCTGGGACCACCTCTGATTACTGAAAGAGTGACCTTATTGGAAACCAACAAGTAGGTCTGCAGTTAATTATAAAGGGTTCAGAGCTCACAGCAGATCCCTAACAAAGGTATTTTTGTGGATGATGTTACGTGTTTTTATTTAACAGCTCAAATCAGGAGAGCTAAAACAGATGGCGTACTTGTTACTGCACTCTGAGAACACCTATAGAAAGACACTGATAATTACTGAGGCCAAGCCTAATAGGTCAGGAGTAATGGCAAAGATCAGGCTGTCAGTGCTCTCTAATTACCATCTGAAAGCAATAGTGAACTGGTCAGTGGGGTCAGGAACAGGTGATGCTGTGCAGAGGGGGAGAAAGAGGGTTTTGTTTGTCTTCTGCATTTGGAAAAAGTGGTTTAAACATTGTTGCCTCCTTTTCAACTCTATGATAATGGCAGTGACTTAATCTAATCTAAATGTAGCCTTTGGAGAAAATCTGCTCTAGGACTTTTCCAAAAGAATTTCCTGAAGGAAAGACGGATCTCTCTGAGTAAACTTCAGAGTAATGTCTGAAGAGAGAAATTTAAAAAGCTGACTTATAGGGCAGCAAGTTTATACACGGGATGATGCTCCTCTGGGGCATTATAGAAAATGATTATACCAGATTTTGTTCATCAAGGCAAAGTAAGCTAAATCAGATACAAGGCAAAGCCCTTAGGAGGGGGAGGAACATATTCAATTTAGTGAGGCAACTGTGATAGTAATTAAAGCCCAGATGGAAACCTTTGAATGTGTCTGGCGTCTGTGTATCCGCTGTGTTTTTTCTGTTAACTTGACATTATAAAAGGGGCACCCAAAGAATAAAGAGATGGTGTTTGAAATTTCATCAGTCAAGCACTGTCCCAAATTTGATTTATTGTAAACAATCTTCAAAAATTGCTTTGGGTGTATAAGATACAGGCAGGGAGTTTTCTGAAGTGGTAATTCACAAAGAGAGAAATTGTACATTATTTCTAGATTTGTCTTCACTGAATTACAGTCAGGATTAATCACACCATTTGCCAGCTCTGACTGTGAACCTCTTGTACTTCGGACATATGGATAGAATTTTATTCTGCTGTTATATATTCTCTCTGAAGCAGAGTGCTATGCTATTGTGAACAGATATACTGCAAGATTTCAGCAAAAAAACCCCTATACAATACAATAATTAATGTAAACCTCAAGGATTAGAAAGGGAAATGTTGTCCTACTTTTTCCCTTACACGCTACACAAGCCAAAAGCAAAGGATAGTGTTGTATAGAAACACTGTTAAAGGGTTTAAAAATGTAAAGAGTGATTTGCTATTACTGCTGAATGAAGGGCTGGGGGTGGCTGTAACTCTGCTGGGCTGTCGCACACACCAGGAGCCTCCAGTGTCTCCTGCCTTGTGTTTGAGTCATTACTTTATCTGGAGCAGACAGACTGCTTCCAGTCCCAAATCCTCCAGCGTATGCACTACTTGATGTCTAGTACAGTCATGTATGCTGGGCTAAGATTTACTACTACCACTGGAGTAACTGGAGAATCATAGCCCGTGCTCACGTTTGTCCTGGTTTGATAGACCATGCTCAGGGTGCCTGAGCAAGGGGGAAGAGTTAGTGGTGTGGAGCAAGGAAAATGTACAACAAAAAACGAGGGGAGAGGGGAGATACTCCTCTTCAGGTGTGTTAGATCGCTTTTCCCCTGTCGTCTGTAAACACGTATTTGGGGTCTTTTGAAGAAGTCTGTTACTCCCTAGACAGACCAGTTTACTGGCAATTTTGTGATGTTACAGTTGCCGGCAAAGCTGTAGTTAAGCATGTGTAATTAGCAGCAGTATTAATGGTCTTTAACGCTACTAACTCCAGGCACTGGTGTTTTCCCCGACTTTTCATTACCTTGATGCTGATAATGGCTTATGTCCTTTGTACTGAATCTGTGTTGCCAAAATCCTTCTGGTGGTTTTCACTTTTAAAAGTATCTCCATGTGAGCATATTTTCCCCACATATGCTGTCAGTCTTCATTATCTTTTTTTTTTCCACTGAAGTACATGGGGCCTCTCTTGCAGTCTGTATTCTGAAATAACAACAAAAAAGCCACTTCTTAACAATACGAAACCTTTTAACAGAGATTTTTTTGAAGAGCCCTGCTTTTAATCCACCGTCTCTGTGGCTACGTTTGCTCCTGCGCTCTCTGTGAGTCTTTCGCTGCTCATTGACGAGAGCCCCAAACCCTGAGTCCTATGACTCATGAATTTGAGACACATTATATTAAGCTTCAGATCTCATTTTTTTTAAAATCTCCATTTTACCTCCATGTTTAATACTAGGGGTCATAACAAGCATACATGTCTGCAGAAGGTGTTTTTTACATAAGTCAGGTTGCCACCTATAACCTTGGAAGTGGAGTAGCAGCGTTTGTGGGCTCTGTGATCAATCCTCCGGAAAGGGATAAGAGACTGGCAAGTCGATAAAAGACTTCAGTGTAGTGCAGAAGAGGAGCCTATTCCCAATCACCTTTTCGATCAGCTCTTCACCTGCCATCCTGTGACTCTGCTTAAAGCCAAAGTAATTATGACAACAACAAAAAAAACCCCTTTTTATTCCCTAAGACCAACATCCTCTAAAGTTTCTAAGACCCCTGCTTATATTTATGGCTCTTCTACCTCCAAGGTGGCTGCGGTGCCTTTGTCTGCAGTTTCATTGCTGCCACGGCACTGAGATCTGACTCTTGCATCTGTCTATGTAAGAGGAGACTTGAGAGACTTACAATGGGAAAATACTGACAGCTCCATAATTTATTGCGAGGCTAACGGGCAGCACTGTATTCCTGACAGCTCCTGACCCTTCTTCTCCGGGATAGTTTGTTTCTAATCCCCTCCCTTTGCTGGATATTCCTCCCGCGTGCCCCCCCCCCGCCTCTCTGAATGAATGCATTTGGGCTGGTAAATACCTATATTGCTTCATTTTCCCTTGGTATTTTAACAGCCTTTCACTTTTAGGACTTCCTATTGTTGAAATTTGTAAGAGATTTCAGGAACTTCACAGCAGAAAGGTTTTTTCATGTATGTTGCCTTTTTTCTTGTTGTTCCTTCCCCAGCCCGGAGTACCTAAATACTCATTGTCACACCGGATACTCCAGCGGCAGCTTTACATTGCGAGCCCCAAAAATGGGTAGACACTGAACAATACCTACTTTTTAACTTATTTGAGGAGAATGCCCTGAATCTGCATTATGGTCTCACACAGAAAGTGCTTTATCTTCACGAGTTAGTGAGTCAGTTTAGGGGTATTCTATTGGCAAAAGCTTTCAGAGAAATTATGCATGGTAAATTAATGAAGGCCGTCTGAGGTATTATTGTGTGTGAATGCACATGCCATTAGAATCAATGGCTGGCTGAAAAAAGTTAACGGTCATTAAGGGACTGTTAAAAAGGCCAGTGGACACAGATTTACTCTCTTGCAGGGCTTTGGTTGGGTTAGGTGAAGACAGAGATTGCTGTTTGCCTCCAGGCCACAGGACAGCTCAGGCTTTGTGCTTTCCTGTCCCGGTTTCTCTTGGCTCCTGTCACTGGCAGATTTACAAGAGCCTGCAAGAGACTGTCGTCTGAGCAGGTAAAGACCTTTGCATCACTTTTCCTTATTTTACAAGTGGCTGGTAACAGAAAGCCCAAGTGGGCGAGCTTGAAATGGCATAAAACCTCTGACCACCTCCATGGGGGTGTGAAATGGAGCTGTTTATCGGAGAAATTACAAAAGAGAAGGTACTGTTTGGTTTTGGATGATGCCACTCTATCTGATGGTGAGTCTTTAAAAGATTGCTTGTCTGAGTAGTGGGGTACTGCCTCCAGTTTATGTTCAGATAGCAAGAAAATAAATCCAGCACTGTGACAGATCTAACCGTTAGCCAATGGTACAGGAGATGGAGCGCTAAATGGCAATTGAAGATTAGACAACTGTGTACCATTGCTGACAATTCAGCTGTAAATTTGTCACACAGAAAATATAAGTGATGCGAGCTATTTCCTGGGCATCTATATTCCCCTGGGCTGTGTCCTTTCCCTGGAGCACTGTAGATTTTTTTTTTCCCACATTGTATTTTGAATGCACTGATTCTGACTGAAATTAAATGCATGGAGAAAATTAATGATTTGATATCTTCTTGCTGCTGCCAAAAGAAATATAAAAGAGTCTTTTATCTGGGGGCTGTAAAAAAGTGAGCTAGACCAGTTACTGATACTTACTGACCTAAGTAAGTGATAAAGCGACTGTGTCGAAGTTTAATTAGTCTTGATCAAGATAAGTTTTTAAGATTTGGAACTAGTGGCCTTTTGAAGAAGAAAGGCTTCTCGTTGTCATTTATGCCACAACATGTCCTTTTATCATACTTTATGTGTCTCCAGCAGGAACAGTTTTTATTTTAGAGGAAAAGAGAAATGGCTCATTTGATGGAGATTAGCATGGACAAGCTTACTAATATTTGAAGGCAATTTCTCTGTCTTACCTTTTTCTCTATTTCATATCCCGCAGAGATTACCTCAGACTGCTGTTGTTAGTCACCGTTATTTATATAAAGATATGTAATGCGTTTGTGCTTGAGGGGTCGTCTGTAACGGGGTAGGCAATTTCAGATTGTAGAGACTGGCAGGAATTACTGTGAAGAATTGCTTTTCAGTGACAGCTTTATCCTGCCTGTAATATGTCATTGCGTGTGACTTTCAATTAATCACGCAATAACAAAACACTGTGTCTGGCGACAATGGTGTGTCCATTAATACCGAGAAATAAGTCTCGGCTTTATGAACAGAAATGCTGTTGCAGTCCTCTGCCCACTCGTGCACTTTAATCAGCAAGCTTCAACCCAGAAGGAACATTTCTCTCTTCTCCTCTCCCCCACCATCCTCCATTGCAATCTATTAAGCTGCAATCCATAATGTCTCGTGTCTCTGTAATGGTCTGATGGCGTGTGGCTTTAAATGATAGCATGAATTTGACTTTGTCTCACTCTGCCTTGACCTTGTCTTCAGTGGCTTCCCCTCCCTCTGTTTCCAAACTGGGAGTGGGGAGTTGGGAGGGAAAATGGAAGAGTGACAGAATGGACTTTGGAGATATTTCACAAGAGGTTTAATGTTGTTCTTTGAGGAAACGGGGGAGACAAGGTAAGAGAGAAACCATTACTAGAAGAAAAAATACAATGATTTGCAAATGTGCAGAAGAAAAGGTATCAGGCTGTTGAGCTTAACTGGTTGTGTGGACTGAAGCCTGCCGTGTGCAGGACCTCATTGGTAAGCACAGTGGACACCTTGCAGTGATTATTCCTCTTGCTCACTCTCCCATTTATAATGAGATGGCTAAGTAATAGATCCATTTAAGTAAAACCCCCAAATCTGACTGTGTTTTACAACTGTATCTATGTTCTGAACGGCAACATAAAGAGGCACTGGGGTGCTCTGTGCTTGGGCTGCAAAGAAAGAAAGACACCCTGGTCCCAGCCACTAAGTATGAATCCCTGTTACTATGTCCAGCTAAATTCAGGAGTAGGCTCTCACTCCACCAAAAGCCTTGTCTTTTTTTCAGTTGATTTCTTTTGGGATAGCGTTGAGGTTTTGCACATTGTACAACATAAGTAGGAAGCCTGGTAGTAATTAGTGTCAATGCTTTTCTTTTTCCTCTAAGAAGGAGATGAGCTTAATTTTTAAAAAGAGCATGGCTGGACAGTGTCGGAAGAATCTCCTGAGCATCCTGAGAGATTACAGCAGAGTGTTGGGACATCACATGAAACAGAGGAAACTAACTTTTCATATCTCTTCCCATGGATTAATATGCAAATTTGTGACACCTTTGACTGGTTGCCTTGGAAAGTGCCCACTGAAAGAGGCATTTGTGTTAGTCATGGATTTTGACAGTGGTGTGTTGGGTGCGTTGGAGTACTTTTACTTTTTGTAACTAAAAAGCAAAAGTCTTTGGGATTCTGAGGAATAACAGCAGAGTTTGTAGCTCCCTGGGGAAATCTTCATGCTGTGGCGTGCTGAATCTTCCCATTGTCTCTGAGTTATCAGCCAGACAATAAAAAAATAGTTAAGGGTTTATCTCAAACATGGTTATTCTGGGGAAAATGCAGTATTAGACCAGCGCCATACAAGGTTCTTCCTCCCTCTGGGCAATGCGATTTCTGCCAGTTGGCAAGGGTATTGGTTTTGGTTCTTTAATTAAGGCTGGCCCCATCTATCCTGCTGTACGAGCAGTGCATCTGACAAGATGCTGAACTTGCTAAACTATATAAAATAAAAGCACCAGCCCCCACATGGACTTGAGGGCATTCAGTACCACAGAAGGTGATCTGCTTGGTGATCCTTAGCAGGTATAAAGCAGCACAGCTCCATAAAGCCATTTACTGCCAGGTGGGAGGCCATCTATTTGCATCAGGCTTTTCCATCAGGTGAAGACTGTTGGTGCATGTGTTAGGATACAAGGCAACACAGGGGAGGCCTCCAAGAAGGAGGGTTTGTAATCAATTTCTCATTCCCAAATTATTTTTCCAGGATCCCCACAGTATGGTGTTTGAGTAACAGAATAATTTCCTAGCTATTAAGTGCCTGAAAATCAGCAGTAATTAACTTATTGCAAATTCTTCTTTTCCTCTCCCTCCTCTTTGCTCTAAAAAACAAACAAACCCCCTTTCTCAGCAGAAGAAATGCAGATGGGAGCAGTCTCTTCTGCCTTAGTGTAGCCGTGTACAGACTACCTCTCCCTCCCCCCCCCCAGTTCTGTGAATAACATAATTGCTTTGTTATCCCTCAGGGGATTTGTAATATTAACATTGGTTAATGACATTAATTCAAGTTTTTACCATTAATAAAATGGCATTGCTTAAAATTAAGTATTACATTTCAATTAGTAGTCCATCGAAGACTTTAATAGTCTGGAGCATTAAACTGATATTTTTTTAAAAATTTCTTATTAATTTTTTATTGTATCATGCTAATTTCCAAAGGGTGATTGAAAGCCCAGCTGATCCAACGAACAACCCTATCTGCCATGTTTCTTGGGGAAGCTTCTTTCTTTTATGGCATTATGCAAAAAGGTCACATTTCCACAAAGCAGGAATCTGTTTCAGTCACCTCCTGAATTCATTATCATCCTTTTTACTTTTTAACATGAGGCACATGATATACAGGCACCCCAGGTGGACATGTTTAAATTAATCTAGTAATAATTGATTCAGAAGAGATTTGGAGGACAGAATTTGCATAAAAGCCATAATGAGAGCAAATCCTCCAAGGCCAGACTGAACAGCTAAGTCCCTGAATAACTTACATCTCCTAAACTAATTTGGTTATATATGCAGGATGAAGGTGTGGGGGCTGGAGTGCCATGTGATTGGAATTCATTACAAATAATTCATCTTCTCCAGAAAGCCTGGACTCGGAGTGTATTAAAATGATATCAGCCTGCAAATGCTTGCTCAGACCCTGCCTCCTGGAAGATGACGACAAGGTTTCTGTCCAAGGGATTGCTTGGGTTTTTTAAAGCATTTCTGAGGAAGAGAGCTGGCACCCCAGGGCTGGGGCATCCACTGGCAGGCTGCTTCTCCTGCCTGATGGGAGAAGATTCAGATGTCCATTTTTGTCTGGACATCTGAATTTGTCAAAAAAGTAAGTGTGGAGGATGATCCCAGCTTTCAGTCTCAGATATTCCTCCCATTCCAGCATGGAGCTGCTTAGCTAAGTCATGGATCATAGGGTTTTCATTAAATCCTGGATCACCTTGGTGTCTTTGGGAATTCCGGGAGAGGGACACCTTACATGATGGGGACTGTACTGTGTACTGTTTAGGTAAAGTAAATCTGCAGACAGCAAAAATTACAGTCACAGTTCATTAAAAGAATGAAGCAAAGGGCTTTTTGAAGGTCACCTGTTCTGCTTCAGTTTCCCTTTGTCTATGTATAATTTTTGTGAAAAGCTCTAAAAGGATGTTGCTGTGACCCAGCATAGTAATCCCTGTGTCCTTAGGTGGGTGAGCTTCAGCTAACACGTAGCACAGCACCTTGCTCCTGGTGTCAGAGAACTTGCGTAGGATATTTGGAGGAAGAGGAAAATTCAGCTCAGCCTTGTCAGAAACTGTTGGTTAGCAGATAATATTTTGGGGACAATTGATGTCACTGCCATTTTCAGCAGATGAGACATCAGTCCTGTTTTGTTTGCACACAGCAGTTGGTAATAACCTCTCATTTCTGAGCTGTTTCCTGCACTGTGTCCCTTCAGTGCTATCCTGCAGCTGGGTAGCTGGAAAGAGCTGCTCTCCTCTCTGGTATCCCAAGTGCAGTGCAAGAGTCACGGCAGACCAAAGCAGCTCTGCAGCTCCAACGAGGGGAAGAGTTAACGGAGCCCAACAGGTAACTGCCGTAGCAAGAAATATGAGAAAAGCTGGGCGCAGCAGGAGAAGAGAGAGTCTGGCTGACAATTATTATTTTGTCTGTTCAGATTTGGGTCACATATAGGCTGTTTGAATGTGTTCTAGCCAAAGGTTTCCGTATGATAAATGATGCTGTGCACTGCCAAGAAGACACTGCAGTGAAACATATTCTTGTTTCCAAGCAGGCTGAAACTTGGAGCTGCGCTAGAGCGATGCTTTGTGCTGTTCTCCTAGAGTTACGATCAAGCCATGGGTGTGTGTTATGTGGCACCAGGTAATCACAAATCTTTGACAAAAACAAACAAGCTGTGGTTTCTCCTGCATGGGCAAGCATTAAAAGGTTCTTCTCACCCTGTCGTTGCAATGTAGCAGTAGAGGAAGGAGCTGCCAGGAAGGATGAGACGGGTTTGTGAGGTGCAGCAGCTGCCTTTGACCCCTGCGCATGGGGCTGCTTGGGTGACGCAAGGGGATTTGTGGGATGGAGCAGAAGGAGGGTGGGTGGCAGGAGCTGTAGCCCTGGAGCTAGCTAGCGCTGGAGTCTTTAAACTGGAAAAACAAGGCTTTAGGGAAAGCCAAGGCCGTATGTTATGGCTGACTCTCAGGCCGGAGTCTGATTGGTGTGATGATTTCATGGCTCAGTTTTCATCTGCTGGAGACTTCAATTCTGAGATTGCTTTAGGTCAGAGAATTAAGCGTGGTTCTTTTTTAAAATTTCATCTTCTTACTGTTTTCCCAACTGCATGGTCACAGGGTCACCATAGTGGCTGCTACATAGTTTATCAGGGTAGACTATCTGCTTGACACAATCTGGGGACTGCAGTTGTCCCTGGCTTGCCCTCACAGGGTCAAAGAGAGAAACTTTGCAAGTTACAACCTGTATTAGGTCTGATGTAATTTGGAACCATTGTCTCTAACTTCTTTACTAAAAATCCCATGCGATGTCTCCAGTGGACCCTCTAATTAGAGTTGAATAAAGAACTAGTGTGTCAGTAAAACAACAGTCAGTACTCCAATAAGTCAAAAATTCAAGAACACTTATGGTTTTCATATTAAACTGTGAAACAAAAGAAAGGCCATGCTGCCCAAAGCATTTGGAATAGTGTGGAGAGTTTGCTTTTCTTTCTTTTCTGTCTCTACCAAAAGCTGGCTGTAGTTACTAGTGACTGAGTCACAGAGTTGTGTCATGCCTCGGTTGCTCCAGCTGTGGTGTCACAGCTGCAGTGGGGAGGTGGGTGAGCAGGAGCACCACACCTCTGGAAGTCACTGAAAACAGAGGAGCAGCTTCAGAGTGTCAGGCACCAGAGCATGTTGGAGTGACATGGCTGCACAGTGTGGTGTTAGGGGCTGTGGCTCTGCTCATTTGCAAATTTACAAACCATTCCCACATTGCGCAGGGGAGCAACTTGAAGAAAAGCTGTTGTGTTAGTGTTGCTACAACAGTAACAGGCTTAAGGCGTTGGTCTATGGCTTGAGTACCAAACCTCAGGCCAGAAAGAGTCCTTGCAGCCAGGTGACTATTTGCAGTAGGTCTGATGCTGAATCTACTGTACCTGCATTATGTAACTGATCTGCATGTAAACAGCATGGCCAGCACCTTGGACTTACAGTGATGTGGGGAACTCCACATCACACGTACAGCAAGAAAGGGATGCTGACCACTGTAAGGGACACTGAGCCCTGGGCACACTCCTCTGCTGCAGGCAGGGCCTCTGGAGTGGTTATTCTTGCTGTGTTGCTGCTGTGCTGTCCTGTGAGCCCTGGGATGGCTCCTCTCTTGGGCTGTGTTACACTCATTCACACTCTTCTTTTGATGGAGCATCCAGAGACTTTGGCTGGGAGCTAGGAGCTCCTGATTTCTAACGTAGGCTGCAGGAAACTTTGGGTCTAAATTGCAGTTGTGCCAAGTACCACAGCAGCTGTTGCGTTCTGCTGTTGTATTAGTCTCTGCCTTCATTTCTGTGTTTCATGGATGGAGCACATGAACAATAATTCCATAATCAGTCCAGATCCCAGAATTACTAAAAACACCTCCACTTTGACATCTCCATTGACAGCCTCTCAGATAGGCCAGTCTGTGACCAGCGAATAGAACATCTTTCCATCCCCACTGTACAGTTAGTCTTCTAGAGAACGGTAGAGGCATACCACCAGGGAAATAAATGAGTGTAGGCCTTCATTGCCAAATACGATCTTTGGATAAACAGAAGACTTCAGACTCCAAGGCACCTTTTCACATGAGCTAAATTCATACCCCAAACACATGCTAACAAAACTTCTCATGTCTTTATATTATGTGTAGCCAGTAAAAAACAGATATAGAGCCCTCTGGGGAAAGCCTCTTGAAGCACTTGGGGACACACTCAATGTGTGGTCAGGTTAGTGCTATTCAGAAGCAGGTCTGAGTGTCAGCAGAGCACGTATTTATTTATGCCCACTGGGTTTGGCAGGAACCCAGCAGTACAGTATATTTTGCTCTGTTACACAGGCTTTTATTGTTGAATCAGCTTTATTTAATGGGAGCTTTCTATAATAGGTTCCTGTTCTGGAGGGCCTCCTCTGCAGGTGAGGAAACAGTTCAGTTGCCAGGACCATGCAGCCATTGACTGAGGCCAAGTAACCAAGTGGTGGCTGATGATGGCTCCTTGAGGGCATACACCAGTCCATAAAGAAGTGGACTGACACCAACCAATTCATTTTGTACCTAGCTGGTATTAAGATTTTTGTCTCTGTTACCTATCTGAAAGAGAACATCCCATTGCTTCTTGTGGGCTTGGTTTGAGACCTTGTTCCTGGGTGGGTTTGAACAGCAATCAGAAAGCTCCCTAGAAATCAAATGCCCCAAAGTGCACTGTCAGTCTTTTGTGGGATGTAGTCCTAAGAACATCAAGCTGTAAACTATTACCATTCAGCTCCACTACAGGCTTCACGAGCCGTGAACCCACTGGCGTATTAGGTTAAACTGATTTCTCCTTTGCAAAGAGTTCCTGGAGTTATTTATATAGATAACAAAGGTTACAATGAAGTGACCTGTGTTGCGAGATCTTGATTGTTTGTTCCTGATACAAAGCCCACCGTGATACTGCAACTGCTGCCTTGCAGACTGTGTGAGGCAGAAGCTGTGAGAGCGCCCCAGTGATCAGCAGGGAGCTCGAGCTTCTGCTTTGCCTCAGGAGAGCCTATCACCTCCACACTCCTGTGATCCACTCTGCTGCTGAATGGTAGGATTTTTTAAAAAGGTAACCCTTGGATTACAGGCATGAAAATGTGGTTCTGTTCACCTGGGGTGTTGTGAGCGTGAGTTCAGCATGAGGCTTTTAGATGCTGTTGCAGTGGAGGCTGTGGGAGGTCCTGAACAAGGTGGGCACATGAGAGCATGGCGAAACCCAGCCAGCACTGCAGTATGGAAGCCGTTGTGGAATTAGAGGTAAGCTTGACGATTTTTCAGGAGGCTGTAGGGTGGTTTAATTAAAACAAAACAAGATCTCTTCATAGATTCTCCTCTGTACAGTAGTTACAGAATCACAGAATCACAGAATCACAGAATTGTTATGGTTGGAAAGGACCTCCAGGGTCATCAAGTCCAACCTTCTCCTAGCATCACTCTAACCACTACACCAAATCCTCTCTAACCACTACACCATATCCTCAAGCACTGCATCTATTCGTTCCTTAAACACCTCCAGGGATGGTGACTCCACCACCTCTCTGGGCAGTCCATTCCAGTTATTCCATTCCATAGTAGTGATTCCATTCCCCTATGTTTCTCTCAAAAGTAAATAAATGAATAAACTTTATTATGCAGGAGTCCGGTCTAAGGGTGCCCATGAGACCTGACGTGTGGTCATGCAAGTGCAGAGTGCCACGTTTCGGCCGTGAGGCAGATCCATCTCCCCAGCGTGGGCATGGCTGAGGGCTGAGTGTACGGATGTGGCCAGGGGCAGAGGGAAACGTGCCTTTTCTTTGACAGTGTGAAACGGCCCTTGGAGCCAATCCGGTGGGATGAATTCCAGCGGGTGAGGGCGGGAGGGGACGGCAAGGACTGGTGCATGAATAAAGGACCATGGTTTTGTTGGCCTTGGAGTTTTCTAGGGCAGAGCTGCCTGTGCCAGCCTGTCATAGCTGCATTGCTGAGCTGTCTTGCTTTGTAATGTTTATATTTATTTATTTCCCTTGTTCTTCCAGTACTTTTTTTGAATAAGAAAATATTCACCTCTTTCCATTGCTCTCCTTCCCTCTGGTATCCCCTCCTAATAAAATCATAACTGTTCCAATCACAAAAGATCCCGAATAGAAGAATTAATGCTTTTACAGTAGGTTCCTTTTTTTAGTCTTTTTTAAAGGCATCTCTTTTCTTTAAAATGAAAGATGAAGCATTTTCTTTTATCCTTAAACTTTACTGTCACGTTTTATTAAGTCAAAATGATAGCTACAGTCAGAGGAAAGCAGGCTATGAATTCCTGGTACAGCCATTTTTAAAGTGTGCTTTGTTTTAAAGCCCTGAAGATTGATTGAAGGTATTTTTCTTTTAGACGCGGAGCTTTAGTCAAAGGGGGCCTGATCTGAGTTACCCTCTGTAAATCAGGATTAGTTCCTGTGAAATCAATGGAGTTACAATGATACAATACAGGGCGAGTTGGAAAAGACTCATGCCCCGAGAACGAATAAGGGAGGGACTGTAGGTGATCCCCTGAATGCTGCACTTGTGCGAGGGGGTGCAGCCACGAGGCAAAGCAGAATTATACGCTGTGCCTACCGGGCTGCCGTGAAACAGCCTGGGTGAGAAATGGGCTTGTGGCCGTGGGTTTGTGCTCACGTGGGGGCTGCGGTTGCAAATCTCAGCTCTGGGGACACACCGAGTGTGCAGACCTCCCGCTTTACGCAGAGGGAGCAGCTCTTTGCCCATCGCCTGTTGCCACTGCTACAGTCAGGGAGGCCCAGGAGCTAAGACAGCCTGATTTAAGAGACAAGAGGATGGTGGCAGGAGTGGTGCTCTACAAAATACCTCTCTCTGGAGCATATTTCACCAGATCCAATGAAGCCTGGATTTGTTGGCTTTTTTTTTTTTGGCAGAGGGCCAGAGGGATTCACTGTGCAAAGTAGGAGAGGGGAGAAAGGCACCCCATCATTGGGTCTTGGGACTGTGTAGAGGCGCAGAAGATAGGCTTTTGTGAGGGAGAGGACAGATAAATTTGGATAGATAATCTTACTGGACATTTTAATCCTTTTTTTTTAAACGTGTGTGCATTGGAGGAGGGAGGAATAGCTAAGGTGGCAAAGATACATCAAGATGGGTAAATGCAGAATTGAAATGGTATGTCCTGTCTGAGATTTGAGTTTAACCTGGGATTTGAGCTCTTGTCTCTCATCTGCACTGAAACCTTGACAGCTGATTTCTTGAGCTCTAAGCCATTTTGAGCAGAGAGTCTAATAAGAACAGCTCTTTTTATAGCATGTGACTGTATCTAAATGGCTTAACACTAGGGCAAGTTCCAGCAGTGCAAACCACTGCTACTCTGGGCTGCGCTTAGGACGTGCAGCGTTTTTACGAGTCTGCATGAGGACTGGTCATATGCACTGGTCATACTTCAGCCCTCACAGTGAAAATCTGCAGCTTGGGCATAATTGGAGGCTTGAGTTTGGCCATTGCCAGTAGAATTAAGACATTTACACTTCATAACTAGCTGCTGGACTCTCCAAGGCAATTACTAGTTTGCTCTTGGCGTACAATTGACCTGCTCTTGCACATGGCACTGCTTCATATTCGGAGTATGTTTGTATTCAGAAATCAAGTTGCAGCACTGGGAATAGCAATTGCTGAGTTACAATCTCAAAATATCCAGGAAAAAAAATGAGCAAGTCAGCCTGGGAAGGGGCAGGTTGAAGGAGTAACCTTTTGCAATGCCGTCCACTGTCTGAACAGCATTCAGCTGGTGCTCTAGGGCTCTGGCTTCTGTTGCCCTTGATCAAATTGGCATCTACCCGTTGACTCTGACTCCAGTAGAGACCAATTCAGGGCTGCACATGACAATGATTTTGCTCAACTTGCATATGAGAGCTCCTCACATTTGATGGATGCAATTGGACATAGGAGATTGGAGATTGGGAACATAGGAAAGGATACAAGTTTTTCATAACATTTCTTTTTCATATTTGTTTGGTCATATATTACTTTCCACTTCACATCGGGTTTGAAACCATTATTTTCATGCAAACTTTGGATTTCCCTATGACAATAATGAAAAAGAAGATGGAACTTTACCCCAAATACTGGTTATAGCTTTCTAAGGAACACTGAAGTCTCTTGGACTGTGGTAAAATCTCCTGGGGAAAGTGGCAGAAATCCAACTACTTGGCACATTTTACAACTAGTCCAGACAAAACACTAGTAAATGTACTCTGCTTTGGCACAGAATAGGCTGTGGAATGTTATGAAGCTTTCCTGTATGCAACATTTTCTCATTTCACGACCCTGATGCATATGAAACTTCAATTTACTCATCTGCTGATTGTAGACCACATAGGGCCTTAGACAAGTATGGGACCCTACTGTGTGTCTTTGATTTAAGAATTTTTTCCACCTAGCTTGAGATCATTGTTTGGATTATTAGCGCATGAAAATGGCCATCTTGGCTCAGACTAAGTCTGTCTAGTTTAGTACCCTGTTTCTAAGATTAGCCAGTAGTGACTGTACTGGGAAGAGTAGAACATACCTAAAGTGAGATTTCCATGACTGTATCTTCCAATTCCCAGCAAGGACATCTGACAGTAAAGAAGTTCTTTTGCCTCCTGTGCATTTCCCACAACCACCCTCACCTATCTAAGGAAAGTTTGGCTTTCCTCTTCTGGAACTTCAAGTGGGTTTGAAAGCTATACAAAATGCATCTCCCTGGGGTTCACATCTCTGTGCTGTTTCGCTTCTGGATCTGTACTGAAAAAAAAAATAATCTAAAGCAGTGGCTGAAAGTATAATCCGATGCTTCATCATCAATAATTTTCATTACAGCATGACTTGCAAAACATCTCCATCATCTGTGATGCCACAGTACTCAGTGATGTACACCCAGCAGTACGCCTGTGCTTAATGACTAAACACTGCGCTGGCCTTAGCTTTGAATGATTCACCTCCCATTTTTTAATTTAACGTATTTGCTGTGTTTTAAAAAAAAATCTCCATAATGAAGCTCTGTAGAACCTCCTTTGGAGAACTGGAAGGAGGTTTTACAGCCCTGCATAAAATCTGCATGTATATGGGGCTGGGAAAAATGTGAAATGCTGTAATCTCTCACTCACAGTAAGTCTCTACCCCAAATCCTGAATGCCAGTGCTATTTTCAGCCAATGGTATGTAGCTATTGCTGAGGACAGGCATAATGGCTGCACTGGCAACTCATCTTTATGCCTGTGTTTAAAATCACAGAGACATACAGGCAAGAATAAAGCATGGGATCCATCTTTCAAACCAGCTGTCTCCCGCTGCTGCTGTGAGCAGTCCCTTTTTGCTCCTGTGATGCCCAAAGACCTTTACAAACTTCCTCCAGCTCCTTGATGTTACAGTATTGTCTGCTGTGTTGGAGTTCACTCCATCCCATGAACCTGTCATTGTGTATCAGTGGCCTGGCCACTTCAGCTCGCTGAGGATGTTTTGGAGACTCTGAATAAAACTATAGAAGTAACAAGCTCTGCAAGTGTTGACTGTTACACTACCTTTATGAATCACTATACCCACAGGAATTGAAAATCTTGTTATGTGTGAATTTAATCGGAATCAGCTTTATCACTAGATAAGATTTAAGGGTAGGAGACTCCATTTGCTTGAAAACATGTGTTTGCAATAACGACGTTACATAGGAAAATACAATATGCACATCAGTAAGATTAAATTTGGCAATGCAGGTTTTCCTAAGCTGCAGCAGCATCCTGGGGAGCTTGGGCCATAGGCTAATTAATCCTCCATCCTCTGCCTCAGGCCTGGGTAGTTTTTAGGCTCAGAGGAGTTTTTAGAGCTGTGCCTTTTCTGCTGCTATTGTTAAAAATGCTCACGCAGGAGAGGCGTGACTTTCCCCTCTCCTAGCCTGAGAGTGAGCGCTCCTCCTCCTTAGCTGTGCCTCAGCTCTTCTGACTGGGAGCTATAGCATCCCATGATAATGCAGCCAATTGACTCACTTCTCACCATTCTTTCCATTAAGCTCTTTTATGTTGCCTTAATTAGCACCTTCCTGACAACATCTTTAAATTGGCTTTTCTTGTTTCAAGACATTTAAAACAGCACTGGTAAAATGTATAAATCTCCCATTAGAACAGTATTAATTGCACTTATGTTTTCGTGATGAGTGATGTTGGCCTTTCCTTAGTGATCTCTTGGATGTAGCATGACATTTAAACATGGACACGCCATGAAACCAAGTGAGGTGTCCACACTGGGGGACACATTTACATCCAGATTATTTGAGATTTCATGTTGCCAGTGCTGGCCATTGCACCCCAGCTGCTGTATAAGGGCATAAACCCCAAAGGGGTATACATATGTATGTGTGTTCACAGAGGTACACACTCAGGGAGCTGTGCACTTCCCTTCTCTTTGAAGTTAGAAGCCCAAATACAGTTGTAGATTGGGTCTTTTATTTTGTAGATGCTGTTGTGGAATATCATCTTTTGTACTTAGCACAAGTGGGGTTGGGATGAAAGGGGAACCTCCACCCTTCTCTACTCATGTTATACACTCTGGATAAGCTTTTGTCTTTCTGAAACTGGAATTATTTGTGTTTCAGGTATCCTCCCTGGGCCTACTTTGGAAGCTAGATCTGCAGCTGCCCTTCAGTCATGGTTGTTTCAAGATTAAAGGCCATTTCCCTGTCATTGCCAAGCCTTTTTCTTCTTGCTTTTCATCTCTCAGCATCACAGAATGTACCTGAATACTCTGAAGCTGAACATCAGCAATGTGTCAGGAAAGAACACCCCACAATTGCTTTTGAAGGTATGAGCTTCTATTCCTGTTTCAGTTCCAGTAGGACGATCCATTTTGAAGGCCTTCCTGGTGTTGTTATGGATGATGGTTTAGTCTGCGCTGTTTTCCTTACACTTGTGATCCACAGGCCAGTGCAAGTGGCCTGGTGAATCATATTGCCTTTGATACTTCACAGTGCTTTAACTCTGAGGTTTCACAGCAGTCCCGTAATTCAGGAAGTTTTGGGACTAATGGTCCATTTTCAGTTCTGCTACAGGCTCCCTGTAATCTTGTGCCACATCAAAACCGTGTTTCAGTTTCCTTTTCTCTAGCTGGATTTAGTAATGCTCGTATAGCTCACCTGGCTGGCTGGATGCCGACAGTAAGTGTAAAGTGACAGAGTATTTGGACATACTTGAATGCAAGAGAAGTAAATTGTTTTAAAATTGCAGGGAGTGGCTGCCTGTTTGTTGCTTTTTAAATTTGTTTTTGTTATGTATTTATCACCTTTGCTAGTAGTTTTTCTGTCTTTGGTGCAAGCATTTAACTTGACAAGGTCTTAAGAATGTGAGAGAGGGCCTTTGTATTGCGATGGGCAATCCTTTTACTGTTCTTTTGCAGCACGAAATTTCTCTTGTCCTTATCCCAGTTGGATTCTCCATGAGTGTACGTGTCTAAGTTGCTGTCTGTCCAATCTGTCTGCTTACCCACATGACAGTTAGATCATTATATTGGTACCACCGTTATTTCTGAATTCATCCCAGACTGGTGTGTTAAGCTCAATGTGCCAGCATCACCAGTTGCTGAATCTCCTTGCTAAAAATGGTTTCTTCCTAAATGTTGAAATATCGATTTTGGTTCCCATTTAAGGCTTTGCAATGCATCTCCAGTTACATTCTCTGCTAAAGGCAATTAAGTACATTGCAATGTGTCTCTAGTTAGGTTCTTTGCTAAAGGCAATTTAGTTGTGCTTTTGTGACCTTTGAGATAGGGTTTCCAGGAAGAAAGCAGTCAAAGGCTGACCTTTCAGGGTTCTTCTAGAGAGCCTTACTCTTCTTCACAGAGGAAGAAACTCTTGTCTCTTAATTTGGAAAGTGTAAGAGATTTCTTGTCTGTTTTCCATTATCTGTGCTTTAAAGGTTCAAGTGGATTAAAGTAAATTAGCAAAATCTTTAAGCCTACATGATATGGCACTGGCTCTAACCTTGCTCCAGTGGAATGGGTAAATAAAACTTGATTTTAATTGCTAAATAAGTTTAACCATCTGTTTAACTGGGAAGGGGTAAAAGGAGAAACCCTTGGGGTTAAAAATGTGGTGGAACTCACTTAGATATTTAAATAGATAATACAATAATGAGGATGTTATAGATACAGAAAAGAGAAAAAGAAGTGTGTGTTCTTTCTATTAACCAGGAGTACCAAACTTTGAGTTTACAAAGGATGTGTTTGTGGGATCCAGCACTGAGATAAATCATTCTGCAGGGAATATTAGAGCCCTGATTCCTGATGCTGAGGAATTGGTGGGTAGTTTTTGGCACTCAGTATGAGTGCTTCTCTGTAGAAGTGACGGCTATGTAAACACACTCATAATCTGCCAGTTTGCTTTGTTTTAATCAGGCATTAATTTTTCACAGAAAGAAGATCTCTCCTTCCCTTTAGCTGTTCTTGTTCCCTTCCTCTCTTTAATGATAGAATGTAAAAGCTGGTATAAGTTAATTAGAACTTGACAATTATACAAATGAAATAAAGATTGAAATTGCAGACACATCAATAAAATGACCCAGATTATCATTTGGGTCTCTTAAACCCAAGTTAGTTTCAGAGTTACTGTTTTTTTCTCAGCGCTGTTTCCTTCTGATTGTTCATGATACAGTTTAATGCTGTATTTTCTGCTGCAAAGCTCAGCTGGAAAATACATAGGAATAGAATTAAAGGCACCTTATTTCCAGTACACATAGTATTTAAGTTCTATGGAAGAGAGCTCACACCTCCAAAATTACATCTCAGTTCATAACATAATTTACCTTAAAGCTATACCCTGTTCTGATGTCAGCACAAGCAGGCTTAGGCTGCAAGGGGAGACGAGCAGGGGAATCTACATCTTATGTGCTGTTCCAAATTGCTTTGAGGTTGTCTCTGCTTAACAGTGTGGCTCATGGGATTTCTGTGGTCTCTAAATGCACCGTCCCATGGATCACAACCTGCTATACAGTGGGAATGCCGAGCCAGCGACTGAAAGAGTGACCCCAGCAGCAGCTCTGCTGATGCTCCTGCTGCCAGGGGAGAGGATTGTGTTACACTAGCAATTTTCAGTGGATGAGTGGTAATAATAAGTAAGGCCCTAGACCATTCAGTCATACAGGGTGCATTAATTGACTGCCAGAGTGAATAGATTAACAAAACGGTTTATGTTACATAGGAGTTGAATAGATTCTTTTTCACAACCTTGCTAGCCAGGCTTCCCATCGCAAGACGAATGGGATGCCAGACTTCGTTTTGTGTTCTCCAGTCTTCAGTTCCCACCTTGCTTGTGCTCAAGCTCTCTTTTTATTGTACTTTTCCTCCAGATTATGATATTCTTAACATCCAGGTGGCTGGCTAATACCGTTGTTACGGAAGAACAGAATTAAAACTTCTTCTGTCTACTTTTTAACTTATTTCCTGAGAAATTATGTATTTTCATGTCTCATCCATATTGATCTTGTATCTCATCCACACTAGTCAACCATCTGTTTGAATGGATATATCTTTGTATTGCTATGGGAGAGCGAAGAAAGAGAGAAGACACTACATAACCTACTCATTGTAGCTGAAAGGAGTCTACATATGCAAAATGTTTTTACTTCACTTGTATTTGGACCTGAAGAAATGCCTGTTTCTTTACAGAGTCCATCCCCCAAACCACCTGCCATTACTTATGACCTAGAGAAAATGGTCTAAACAAGTCAATGGACATAAATTGTGGTCTTAAATTTGCTTATTTTACATGCTGAAGATAAAGTTTGCACTGCCAGGAGGGATGTGTTCTGGGAAGGGGCTGTGAGCTGAAGGATATATCTTAGCAGGCTACATAGAGATCGTGAGGGACAGGTTAGAAATTTGTGCTCTGAGCACCATCCTGTGTCTTTGCACAGTACCAAACTACCACAATTTTGCCCCAGTTTTCCTGGTGCCTATAAATGATGCTCATTGTACAGTTCAACAATAATAACGTACCCAGTTTGGGCTTTTCATAATTAGATTGTTCTACTCTGTGCTGATAGGAAATGCAGTTAAAGTTTGATTTCCCTTGTTAGATCAATAAGAAAATGATCTTTACTTCCCAGGAGGCTGTTTCTGGTGTCTATTTGGCTGTGAGTGGGGAGCTACATTAAGGATCTTGCATACTTATTTGCTTTTTAGTGAGTTGAGAAGTCAGTGTAACAAGTAAGGTATATCACTAGTGCATCCTTTTTTATTAATACATGCATGTACGCATGCATCCAAGTGCCACTTTACTAAACAGTATGGCATCCTGGCACAGCTCTACTGTGGACCATTCCAGTAAGCCAAACACGGGAGAAAATGTTTCTAGTTCTTGTCAGTCATGCTCAACTCTCTTATCTTTTTCATATTTATCTTATAACCAATAGATTGGCCACTGCATTTGCAACTGGGCTATGCCCTTGCCATGCTGTCCTGGTTCTTAGCAGTATACTTCATTGTTATAGGGCTGTTTCTTGGACACAAAGCACCTTTGCTATTCGTTAAAGGCAATTGGAGCTCCCTTGGGAAAGCCAGAAACATCTTCTGCCACCGCAGTACTATGTAAGATCTGCTATTGCAAGAGCCACAGCCGTGACTGATGTGCATATCTGTTTGTAATGGGTACACAGCGCTTGGTTTTAGCTTGTTTACCGAGGAAGTGCTTAAAAGTTTGCAAACTCATGTGTATTATCTGAATCACTTGGATATTCACAGCTTAACTGGAAATGAGTTGCAGACAGGTTTCCACTTGCAGTTTCTACCATTATTTATTTCTCATTAGTTTTATCCATTAAATCGCTGTGCTCAGGAAGAAGACTTCCCAAGCTTTTCTCTGTTTTGTCTCCCAGGGCTTTCCTCCCTGGGTCATGGCAGTTAGCGTAAGTTGGAAGAACACAATTTGTCTCTGCTTTAGTAATTGCAGCCTGTCTTCATCCATAAAAACACTTCAGCACAGGATCCCATGCTGAAGCACAGGAGAGACATGGGTTTGGTTAAATAGCTTATATCGCAGATCTTCTCCAGGCTGCAAGTCTCCACTTTGCAGACTGTATCATCACGACTGATGTGAGTTCTCAGTGTGTGGCATTTGACCCATTGTCTAATCATCAATCTCTCCTAGATGCAGACAAGTTCCTCTGTCTGTTGCCTCAGGTTTTCAAAATAAATTAGTTTGAGAGTGTTTAAATCTGGAATTTTACTTCAGACTGTCTGTAATTATTACCTCCTACCAGATGAATGTGATTCAGGTTGCTTGAATGTAGCTTGCTACATATTTTCTCAATATTTTCTTTCTTTAAACAACATTTTATTGAAATGTGGCCAGCTTGAAACACTGAAATCTGTGGGGAGCAGTTAAGTGTTCTCTTGTTGTATTGAAAGCAAAAGCTGTTTTAACTTTGTGGGCTGAAGGATAATAGGGTATGATTTATTTCTTTTGAAGGTTCTCAACATTTTACCAAACATCCCCACTATTGTTGAATTGGTCACAAATACATTATTCCCTTTACTGTGTTTTGATGGGGAAGAAAGCACATTAGTATCCATCGACTCCAAAGGCCAGCTAGGAAACCCCTTAGGAAATACTGGTAGACATTTGCACTTTTCTTGAGCAAGTGAGATTTTGACAACCAAAACACAAATTTTAGATAACAAAGGATGAAGATTGTGGGGTGAAGTATGAGAGTCATGTCTGGCTGAACATCAAAGGAAAGGCAAAACACATTATATGAGAATTATATTCTAGCTCGTAGCCTTGCTGCCCTTCAATCTCCATATAGTGAGTCCAAACATTAACTAGTGATGGAGTGTTGACCAGAAACTGGAGGCATCCTGTGGTGCTACAGAATATTTGACCTTCGGTACATTTCAGTATAGATTTTGTTTCCATTAAGCAAGCTTTGTGGAAACTTTCTTTTTAATCTTGAAAAATCAAATTGTGGCAAATAAAGCTGATATTTTCTTCTTTAGAGTTGACTTAGAATTTGTTTCAAAGTCATGACTGATAAAGCCATAAATATATAGTGGGTAGGGAAGCAATTTGCTCTTGGGCAAAACTTCCAAAAATTACACACAACAGCTCTCAATATATTTATCATGCCATAATAATAATTATAACAATAATGGTAGTTCTTTGACACTTCCCCATTAATGGTATCCAAGGCACTTCACAATTCCCATGAGATTTGATTGAAAAAAATATTGTGTGCTGTTCCTTGGGGTCTCAAGGGGTAAAGGGGTTTTGGAAGAGGGCCCTTCATTCACAAAACGCTTTAGACAGAGTGAATCATGACCAGCAGGAGAGAAAAGGAAGACTTTACAGTGAAGCTTCAGGAAGCAAAGTGATTGAGTAACTCATAATGTGCAGTGAGGGAAGGTAAAGCTTTGAAGATGTATGATAGCTCAAGTGAAGGAGCAGCCTCTGAGCGTGAGTGGTGGTGATGATGAGAGGGAGCACATCCTCAGCAGCAGAACCAAGTGAGGTGGACTCATGGTGTGGAGGAACATGTACTCAGAGGGTCACCAGCACAATATGCACAGACCAAGGTCATGAGAAACTCTTGTCAGCAGCAGAGTAGCTTACTTATATTTTCCAGAGGTACCACTGCTGTAACTGGAGCTAACAGTAGCAGCTAACAGCAGCATGTGCGTGGTGCTTTCTTTGGCACAGTGGTCGGATCTAGGACATACAAATGGGCTGCCTGCTTCCAGATCCCAGAAACACCTCAGAGAAAGGAAACAGGGTGGAAAGAAAAGCAAAGTGCTTTTCTTCTTTTTCTGTCGTTCAGCATGAAGACATTCCTTGCAGAGACTTCATTCTCAATTTTAAAGTTTACTTAGCATGGTTCCCTCACTGAATAAGTTTGTGAGCCAGTGGTATGGCAGACCTCATTTATTTAGCACATCTGCTTCAGATGAGTGTTAATATATCACATTCTCCTAAAACCTTCCGTTCAAGGATGTCCTTCTGTTTTGATAAAGTTCACTTTAGTACTAGCAATCTCATATGAAATATTCTTGTTTAATCATGTGGGATTCACCCTGGTAAGCCACCAAGCCTCATCTCAGTCAAGCACTTTTTATCTACTTACCTTGAAGTCAATGGGATTGTGCACTTGAAACCAAACATATGCGTATGTGCTGAGCTAGGCCACAGTCAGAGTGCACAGCACTGAAACACCAAGTCCGTAAACGCAGTGTTCTGCTACATACTACCGTAGGTCCAACTGGGCAAGTTGTTCCTCTAAGGCGACTGAATCAAGTAGTTAAGAAATGCAACATTTTCCTTGGCTTAGCGTAGGATTAACTGGATGAAAGCCTGTGATCTGCAATACACAGTAGACAGGGCTAGAAGTTTTTGTGATCATTTCTGGCTTTGAGAGGTGCGAATGAAATCCTGAAAAACTCTTGTACTTTGGCTTAAAAAGCTCTGGCTGCATAGATCATCCATACTTTTCTTCTTATAACGTTGGACAATCCTTAGAATGTATTTTAATGGAAGTGCTTGAGCTGCAAATTTCAGATTTGTATTTTATACTCGGGGATAGCTCTGTTTTACAGCACATTAATAAAAGAGGTAGATGCCATTGGTGAAACGTGGTCTCTGGTAATCCTTTGCTATTATTAGCCAACTTTCAATCTAAAAACACTGATCCTTATGAGAACAGGTTCATTTGAAAAGCCTTTCAGGATTTTAGAGCCTCAGCTCCGATTCCTTGGTGTAACTGGCTCATGGTGGGATCTTTGTCCACAAAACCAGGAGTCGTCATAAGCCTGGCTAACTAAAAAGTGCAAACTGTGCGTTTGACTTGGCATCTCCAATTCAGTCTCTGTTGAGCCAGCAAAGAGAGTCAACTTCTGTTTCAGATGTTCATAAAAAATCAGACACATCTGCTTCTGGGGCACATCTGGCTACCTGCAGGTGAAACTCAAGGAGAGTTTAGCCATGCTTTCTCAGCCTTCTCCTGTGTTCTCACTAGTGAAAACAGTTGTCCTGGATCTTGCACCATCTCTGCTGGCACAAATGGCTGATGTAGACATGTAACTGTAAGAACAGTGAAAAAAATTTGCCTCCAGATGTGGAGGAGGCAGACTGAACGATGGTTGAATAATGACGAGGGAGTGTTTTTTCCATCAGACTGCAGTGGCTGTAGGAGCCAAGACACAGCTTGCTTTCCTGTCTAAAAAGAGGGATTATCCTGATCAGAATGTAGTAGGAAGCTGCAAGTGATGCATGAGCACTCCCCTTATCTTTGTCAGGGAGGCTGTGTGACAGCTGCAGGGCTTGTCTCTGTTAACAATGGATCACAATAGTTAAAACACTCCACAACATCCTTAAGAAAACAAGAAATCTCTGGGTTTGCTAACAGTGGGGCTGTGTGTGACACCAGTTAGCAGAGTTTCACAAGGTGGTAGTGGGACACAGGGCTATGGCTACATGACGCCATGCAGTGCTGTGTAGGGTAGCAGGCAAGGTTTTTGAGGAGTGTTGAGGAGGGGAGGCAGCATTAGGGTAATGTTTGGCCTGGTTGGCGGCCTGCTGAGGAAAGCAAAATCCATTCTTTGCAGAAAGTGCTGTGCTGTGTAGACACACAACTTTGGTCCTGTTGATTTCAGGCATGGTAAATGCATGCTCTTGTGACTTATGGACATGCATCCATATCTGACACTCTTGCAGCATTGGGGCATCTCCACTTGCTGTTGATTGGCCATTGACAGTAAGGATCTGCAATGCTACCTGTTGAGTCACCATCCCTGGAGGTATTTGAAATAAGTGTAGAAGTGGCACTTAGGGACATGGTTTAGTGGTGGACTTGCCAGTGTTAGGTTTATGGTTGAACTCGATGATCTTAAAGGTCTTTTCCAACCTAAATGACTCTATGATTCAATGTTAGTTGGAGTGTGAGTTCTTGTGGGGATCTGAGCAACAGGAGCCATGCTGAAGAAGGAGGACCCTCTCTCATGTTACAGGACTTCTTTCCCAATCCCCCAGCCTGAGGCCTGGGAACTCACTGAGTGGAAGTTTCCTGGCTCTCCCCAGGGACAGGTCTTGACTGAGCTTCTGCGTGCCCTTCGCCATATGCAAGCAGTCATAACAAGCAGTCATAATTGTACTTTTGGAAAAATTAGGTTTGGACTAGGTTCTTTTTTCTCCATATTGAAACAATTTAGCAACACTTGTTTTGAAGAAATGATTAAAATTTAAGAAACAAAGGATCAGGATGCTCAGTATACATTAGCATCAGTTAGTGCCCCCTATACATCATATGCTTTATAGAAAATTAGGCTGTGATGCACCAGCCAGTGTCCCTAAACCCATTTAACAATTGGAAGCACTGAGACACTAAATAGTTTCATGATTTGCCCAAGACAGAGGACTCCAATGTCAGTGCTATTGGGCACTTGGGACCATGCCTACACCTCCAGACATCATTCCTCTCTTGGGATGGAAGAAGCTCAGCAAGGTTGGTTCAAGGAGGAGCTACAGCAGTGAGCAGAGGTGCAAAATCATCTAGACTTGACATAACTTTACATGTCTACATGTCTACATTACAATGATTATTGTGATTCCTACGGCTCTGTGAAGGCATGACATGAGTCTCTGGTGGTTTTTTTTCCATTCTGGGTGGTAAAGAGCACGGCCTTTTCCTCTGTCTCCCTCAATTCCATGGTAGCTGAGAGATGGAACTATTTGCTCTTTCACAATACCAAGACAGAAAAAGTCTTATTCTTTCTTCTTCCAGTCATCTGCTATCCACATATTCTTGGACTGGTTGGAGAGGGAAATTACGAACTGTTTTGCTTCTTGGGTCTCTTCGAAAAGGAATGGCTCACTGCAGGCAGTTATCACAGTGACTCTCAGGCCACTCATGAGTTAGGTTAGTGCGTTGTTTCTCTCATCTGAGGAGGAGTTTTGTAGCTGGCCAAGACAGGAAGAATTGATTGAGTGGGCAGGAATTGAGGTAGGAACGTGGCTGGAAGGTGAAGACTGCTAGAAAAGAAAGCAGGAGTGGGAGGGGAAGTGAATGTAGGCTCAGAGGGGTAAACTGGATGAAACCATGAAAATGAGGCAGCTGGAAGGACACCTGAGCTGGCTTTGGGTATTGAGGGGAGAGAGCAGGAAACTCCTAGTTTGGCCCATTTTGTAGAAGGCTTGTACTCAGCCAGTAGCCATCTGAGTCCTCATAACTGAGTGGAGATCAGAAATTTTCAGAAGGCAATGAAGCTAGAAATTGCAGCAATTGTGATGAGGACCTATTTAATGTGCAATTAAAGATTCCAGTGGATCAGGTTAAAGAAAGAGAGAATACCAGTAATGAGGTGGAGGTGGTGATGGGAAGACAAGACAACCAGGTGATATGTATGTGTAGGAGGACTTCAGGGGTAAAACCAGCTTGATTTTTTTTTTGGCCTTATGAGTAGAGTTGAGCTCCGAGTGCTGACACATTTGTTTGCTCAGCTCTGCCTGCGCAGCAAAAGATTTCTCCCTTCCCTGATAAATTTGCTGAACTGTGGAGTGGTTTTGTGTTGTGGAGGCTACTTGTACATCTCAGCATGGGGTAGGAGTGAAATTTATTTTCCAAAGACAATTACACTAACCTGTGGTGTGACCTACAACAGAGAGCTAAAATTTAAAGTGAAGCTAGTATTAAAATATGATTGTCAGCCTAATAAAGATAATGATGTAATTTGACTTTAGCTTCTATGCATTCTTGGAAGTGCCTGCACTTGCTGTGTTTGAGAAGACAGGTGGTAGCATGGGTAGTCATTAACCTTCTGATCTTTGGTTACAGCCTTGTTTGCTTTGTCTCTGATGGGCTCTTGTCAGTGGCTCACACAGAATGGAAACACTGGCCTCAGTCTTAGCAGGCAACTGTCTACTTCATGAAAACCACTCTGAATACTGGGGATAATTGAAGCAGAGAATGGTTTGAGGTGGTAGGTCTGATTCTCAAAAGGCGACATTTTATCAGTTCCCTTTTTCATTCAGCACTGGAAAAATCAGCCTTCTGAGGAAGGTCAAATAGAAGCAAACTCTGGAGTTCATTGGGTCCATATGTGTAAACTTTAGCTAATATGCGATAGACCCAGGGCAGCACTTACCTTGCAAAACTCAGCTAGTTGCAGAATGAAAGGCTGTAACTGTCCTTAGGGAAGCCTGTGGTCGGAGCAGAGGATGGTTTGAGATGGTAGGTCTGACTCTGAAAAGGGGAGATTTCATCAGTCTGTACCAGGAAGACAGCCTGAGACCTTGCCTTATGTTACAAAGTGATTTGCATCTGTTGGTTATGGTTGGAATCCAACACTCAGAGTTCTCCGGGCTAGTGGGTGGTCTGAAAAAGGTCTAAGTGGTTGAGTACTTGCAAACTGGAGTATCTGCCAGTCACTGTACATGGTTTGCCCTGTGCCAGGGCTGAAGCAAACCAAAAGGGGAGGAGATTGTACAGTTACAGAAGTCACAGTTGTCAAGTGGTCCTCGCCAGGAATGCTGAAATGCACAGAAAAATTAAACATGCCATGAAGTAGTAAGCTGCGCTAAGAGAACTTGTAAGAGACCGTACTGAAGCAGTGCGGGAAGCGCTCTGTGTGGTCAAGCTAACACTGCACAAGGTAGTTCTGAATATCTGCAGAACAGGTATTTATTTATTCCCATTGAGTGTGGCAGGCCCCATCTGCTGTATGTGTGCTCTACATCATTGCACAAACTTTTACTGTTCAATCAGCTTATTTTACAAGGGCTTTATGTAACGTATGTGGTGCAGGTTGTCTTTTCTGGAATGGAGTCCCTCTGAGGCTTCCTTCTTTGGGGAAGTTGAACAAATTTCCTTAAATTCCTCTCTTACGGACTTTTTACAATGTCTTTGAAGCTTTTCTGTGCAATCCTAGGATAGGAGCATGATTAAGATAGGAGCATGGTTAGTCTGTATATGTGGTTATACCCTTATTTTGCACAATGAATCCTTGGTCATGTTTAGTTTAATTTCTTTTGCTCCAGACTAGGAAATCCATGCTGAGAATTATTCTGGAAGAGATATCCTTGAAAACACAGTGGTTAGCCCAGCTCCGTGCAACTAGCAATGGCTTTGCAATTTCAAGGCATGGGCGTTTAACCTCTCTGCTCGTGTGGTGTGTGCTGGATGCCCAAAGCTGTTACAGCCTGCTGAAGATGGGAGCTGCAAGTGGGCTCGAGTGAGGCGAAGCAGTAAATGCTGTCCTTCAGGCAGGGAAGTCTCAACTCAATGTTTACATACTTCTTTCCTCCAAAATACACAGTGCAAGGGTGAGGTGGGGAGCATCTGGTTTTGAGTTGATGAAGGCTCAAGTATTACCAGGTTTACCGCATCTTCAGAAGCTGATCCAAACCCCATCAAGCTCAGTGGAAAACCGCCAGTGATTTGAAGAGCCTCTGGATCAGACCCTTGAACGCAGCTCCTGCAATTTGGCACGCCATCCTTTGTGCAGCTGACTAATCCTCGTCCCAGTCCAGTACTCTCAGGAAGCTGGTGCAGGGCAGCGTGCTAGCAGGCTGCAGGGACCACCCTCTGAAATGGCAGAGGGCCTCTTTTCACCTTGTTCTATGCATGCATAATAGCCTGAGCACAGCTGTGCCTTCAGACTTACATTTCCTGCGAAGCTTTGTCTTCTTTGCAGCTGGACACCTGAACCACCTTGAGCTGTGAAGAGACTTGCAGAGCTTTAGAGGCTCTGAATCAGATGTCTGGCAATGTTTGGTGTTGGAAACTATTAAACTTTTGTTCGTTGGTCCTTGTGTGGAGGAAGCGAGAGCATGGATCTTTAACCCCCTGGAAATGATTAGAGATGAGAAGCACAAAGGAGGCCTTGATGAACATTTTGCTCCTAAGCCATGTGATTCCTCAGTTTCCGGCTCCTGCTGCTGATATGCAAAGCCAGGGCCTTGTGTTTTAATTTTTCATAATGTTTTTAAATAGATACTTTTGCAAATGTAAACATGCCCCAGCACTGAAGGTTTCCAGCCAAATTAAAGAGTCAGCACTGGAAAAATCAGCCTTCTGAGGAAGGTCAAATAGAAGCAAACTCTGGAGTTCATTGGGTCCATATGTGTAAACTTTAGCTAATATGCGATAGACCCAGGGCAGCACTTACCTTTCAGAACTCAGTTTCAGAATGAAAGGCTGGAACTGTCCTTAGGGAAAAGGACAACTGCCTGTACTCGGAGCAGTAGATTTGAATGTGTCGAATAAAAAAAGAGCTGTGTCCTGACTCTTGGTTGCATTTCCATTCACATTATCCCTTCCCTCTTAACGGGAAGAAGGAAGGTTTGGAAGGAAAATGTGCCATTTGGCATTAATTCTGACGACTCACATTTAGACATTCTTATCTGGGACCATGCTGGGTTTAATAATCTCCAACTACATGCCTATAAAAGCTTAATTTTGCTATGAGGATGCATGCCTTGCAGCCTTTAATTTAATAACCAGGAAGGGTTTCTTTATAAGTTGTACCACCTGCAGTAGTAATAGAAATCAAGACACTGCCTGTTATTTCTTGGGCTGGATTGACATTTCAGCCAACATGGAAAGATTCAAGCCACCTACTGCCTTTAATTTTTTTAAAATTATTTTTGCCTGTAATTTGTCAAAGCTTGCCATTAAAAGGAAGAACTGATGAGTGTACCTCTCTGAAGCGAGGAGCTTTTGCTTTGAGGAGCAGATGCAGAAATATTCTTCCTGCCACTGCACTGTAGCAGTGGGTTAGTTAGTAGGAAAGAGTTGGTAGGAGAGGAGGTAAAATGACAAGAGAAATTATGGCCTAAAAGCAGAACTCTTAAAAGGTATCATCATTATACAGCATCCCCTAATCCCACCCCCATCAGCCAAGAGAAATGCCAGGAGATCTGCAGCACTTGTCAGCCGGCTAACCTGCCTGAAAGGTGTTATTGTTGCTGGTTCTGCTGCTTGGCTCAGAAATGTCTCTGCAGCTAAAGAGCTACGGGAGAAGAAGACAGAGCCCCATTAGTTAAGAGAATGCCAGAGGTGAAACTGCAGTGCCTCCCTGGTGCTAGTACATCATTAAGGGTCCCAGAGGAGTGTAGGAGGTGGAGATGCTTGAAGGTTAGACAGGCTGAGTTATTCCTTAACTCATGCCTTTTCATTGAAGAGCAGAGGAGGTGCATGTGTTGTGTGTGGTTATGCAGTGTGACAGGAATGCTGAGAGTGGCTGGAAGCCTCCAGCTCCTGGCAACAGGGCTTTTAGATTGTGAGGATGGGAGGTCTCATTGTCAAAGAGGCCATGGCAGTGTCTGGTGAGGTGGGGCGTGGGACTGAGCCTGATGGTGTCCAGCTCTATGGTGACGGGGCTCAGGAGCTATTATGAAACATGGTGTTCAGGGTGGAGGCAGAATCTCCACAACAAGGTTCTGCTTTGGAAAGAAAGGCAGGACAAGTGGAGTGTAGGGACTTTTATAGAATCATAGAGTTTTTTAGATTGGGAGAGATCTTTAAGATCATCAAGTCCACAGTTACATGTGTTTTCTTGAACTTTTGATAACTGAAAGGCTTGATTAGCTTTCATCCATCCTTGGAGGGAGAAGGGGCGTGAAATTGCTCAACAAATATCCCTACATCAAAGGTTTTAAACCATTTTCAACCATTGCACATCTGTAGTCCTATAAGGCGTGCCAAGATGCCAAAGGCCTTAATGGGATTCCTCATCAGCATTGTCATCTTACCCCTGTGGAAAGGAGAACTAATACCTACAACAAAACATTCAAACCTGGCTGCCTTCAGCGAGGCTTCACAATTTATTATGTGGAATATAAAATGACAATAGAGTGTGTTTTTTCAGAGCTCTTTTGAACCGGTCTGAACTGCAGCATTATTGTTATGAGTCATCAGGTCATTGGCCTGTGTATTGGTATCCTTTTGGCATGAGGCCAGGAGATACTACCTTTGATGTTGAGCCTCCTGGATCTTCAACATCCAGTCCTTGAATGAGGCTGGGTTACTTGTCAACAAGTCACAGAGAGATTACAGATGTACTAATTTGGTCTCATTTATGCCTTGCTCCCTCAGATACTTGATATTTTACATGTATTTAACAGCTAGAGTAGTTAACAGTTGGAATAAATTCTCAAGAAATGTCCTCACAGGAAATCTGGATGACTTTCTGAAAGATACATATGAATCTATCCCTAGTTACTTTGTGCAGTAAAGGCCTGAGGTGAGAGGATAATATTCTGGGATCTGTAACACACACAGGGTCGAAGTTGGTAACTGTATTGAAAGCTGAGGTTTTGTGAATGCCTTAGCACCACACCTGAGAGGACCCTAAAATAGTAATTCAGCTTTTTCTTTAAACAGGTATATTTTTATTACATCTGCCCTAGATCTCTCAATTGATGTTGTGTTAATAGGTGTAGCTTCTGGAAGAGCTTTGTCTCCCCAGGTATAGCATAGCCAAATCTATTGCTCTGCCTTTAACCTGTGTGATTGCAGTTTGGACAGTTGCCTAGATTGGCAAATCCAAGCTAGTTGATAGAGCCAGTCTCAAGCTTGTGCAATCTCTCGGCCGTGAAGATGCTGTGATGACCCCCACCATCTAAGATAAGGAAGGATTTAACCAATAGGGATTCCAGATGTTAAGTACAGTGAAACCTAGCAGACAACCTAAAACCTGGCATTGGAGCAGGCAGGCCTTCCGTGCAAATCACTTCTTTTCTAACTTGGTTTTCAATCAGTTGACCATACCTTCACTTTCTGGAGGGCAGCAGTTTCCCTTTGCTTGGCACAGAAGGCAAGGCTGTGGAGGTGTTATGGCAAGCAACGTAGTCCCATTACAGCACTTAACCCTGGTGCTGAAGAAGGTTCCCCAGTTTTAACAGAAGTAAAACCAAGCTGTTGTCTCCGAAACCAATGCTGACACTCCATCTTGAATGTGAAAAGAGCTGCGGAGACAGCCCTGCGTTTATGTGTGGTTTTTTGCACATTCTGCAGAGAATTGGAATAAATAGAAACCCTTTAAATAGATTAATAATTAGCCTTCCCCTGACAGATAACTCTGTAGGAAATCCATTAGTGGAGTCTGGGTGAACTCACTGCTTCGAGAGCAGCTTTATTGTTTTCTGCTTTCTCATTTTCGTTGCAGATCTGAAGCCCTGGGTGTCGAATTTCACCTATCCAGGTGTGCATGACTTTTCTCAGCTTGCACTGGATGCCAACAGGAACCAGCTCATTGTGGGAGCAAGGTAAAGATAATCTTTTAATTAGTCCAGGTTTGCTGCTCCAGCCCTTTCCCTTCAGGTTCTGGCTTCAGAGCAGAGTGTGTTTCCATCTTATGTGGCGAGTCTTCTGCTCAAAAAGAAAGCTGTAATTTACGTAGAGGGATTTAGACTTCTAGTATAATTGCAAAGACAGGAAAATTACTAGAATTTTTTTTTAAAAAAAGAAAGAAAATGCAATCAAAGTGACTGGTTAATGAAGTAGAATGCTGGCATCTCCCATGGTATTGTGGGAAGAAGAGTTACAGTAAATCATTCTGCACCATCACTCTTCCATCACAGAATTTGACTTGATGGTGTATTTGCCATGGCCAGACACTCCCTCTATACCAGGTCCATCTATGGACCTTTGTATGAGTCGTAGTGGCAAGGTGAATGATTGCTTTCTTCTCTCTTAGAATTCACTCCACAACCTGTTTGCTTTATCTTGCTGATAGAGCCAGCTTCTCATGTAACGCATTTTGGTGCAACTGTGTTGTTCTGGCCCATTGTATATAGTTAGCATATATTTTGCTTTATTTTTAAACATTATTTTTATTTAGGACACCATAAAACGAAGGTGGAAACACACAAGATGAGCATGGGCAAGCTCTAACAAATTTAGAGCTGCATTTGTAACAAGGTAAAAGAGCCATAGTTCAGTGAAATAATAGATGCCAGGAGTGGTTGAATCATGAGCCCCAACAGCAACTATTTTTTATTGCATAATAAACAGATAGGACAACCCCAAAAGAAAAGACTATGCATGGTCTAACAAATCAGTTTAAGTATAACATTTAGAATCAGATAACACTGTGGTAGCAGTCTCTACTCTTAATGAAAATGGAGGACAAGACTGCTTTCTTCCCAGGTTATCCAGCATTAGAGGGCAGGGAGGTAAGGAGCAGAGCTGGAAGAACTCATGGTAGGAAAAAGAGAAAAGAGCAAGATGTGTAGCAAAGGTAGAGGTTTTTTGCTTCATAGAAACAACTGAAGTGTGATTTAATATACATTTTCTGTGTGTATTTGTGCAGTAAATAATAACTCTTACCTTCCTGTAGCTGTTCAAATTGCCAGAGGCTCTCCTGTTTTTCATACAGAAACGTTTTACTTTTCAAGCTGCAGCTTTACCTGTGCTGGAATCTTTAACCAGCAATTATTAATATTTATTACTTCAGAATAGCATTGCTTTGGGGACGGCTCAGAACAGTGCCTTCTGCCAGGCATTGCACAAACACAGGCACATCGCTGTAAGGAATTTATGGTTTACATAATTCGGCTGCACGGCAGGTTTTCCCTCCGTGCAGACGCTGCTAACGCTGACACGCTTCACCCCTGCTCAAACTCCAGCAGCGTGTCCTGGAGGGAGTCTCCGTCTCCGCAAGTTTGTACGAGTGTGGTTAGACACGAGGCTACAATATCATTATAAACAGGGGAATGACAGCGGATTTGGCTTCCCGCTGGAAGTAAAATATATGGCAGTATATTGCCTCATGAGGAAGCAGTAACACGTATTTATAGAATTTGCTTGGAAAAGTCACTTTTCATGAAGCACTACCCACCTGACTGGGAGACTGAAAGTTTCAGTGGTGCCACATGGCTCTGCCGAGCAATTCTTGATAGAGTTAATGGAGATGTTTCCCAGGGTGGTTTTTTCAAGTTGGATACAGGCTTGGTGTAGGGAAAGTGGAGAGACTTGAGCCCTTTCCTTCTTCACCATGTCATTTCCACCCTGTGCAAGGTGACAGGGAGAGGGACGTGAATATGGGGGTGTGGATGGGGTCCTCAGTGCTGCACAGCTCTGGGAGCGCTGAGCTCCTGGAACTGTGGCGGAGAAATGGGAAGGGGAAGCAAAGCCTTTTCTGTTCCCTCATTCCCTGATAAATCCACACCTTGTTCTGGACTATTTTTAGGGGTGATTTTTTGAGTCATTAGTTGCTCGTGCACCATCTGCTTGAATTTGCAAATGAAACAATACCTCAAAGAGATAGGAGCTGTCTCTATCCATCTCTACAGGGTGTAATTTATGAAACCTAAATTTAAATGTTAACCATGTTTAAATGTGCCACTGTAGATTGTATTAGTAGTAACGCCAGCTATTCTCGGGTGGTGGAAGGAGTTTGGGACCAGGGTAGAGTTTATAAGTACTCCCACTTCTCAATTTCTTGGTTAACATCATTCTCTTAGATGATAGCTTTTAAATTATTTTAGACTAGTTCTTTCTGTCTCTATTTAAAAGCAGTATGACCTCACCACAGCATCTCTTTGGCTTAGTTTATCGTGTGTTTCAAAGCTTCACAGAAAATGCTTCCTAGAAGAAAAGAAGATTGTGGGGCTCACAAGGGTTTTTGGTTTCAAGAATTGGACACAGCGTGACTGAAGCTGTAAGAGGTATTGAGGGCATGCTATGCAGGCAGGGAGCTGGAATAACATGAGCCTCAGATTTTTAAGCTTCACCCTTATCTGAGAGCCCTCCCCAAATGACTGGTGCTGTCTGAGTGCAAACCAGAGGAGTTTGATAACTCCACTGCACCAAACACCTGCCAAGTCAAAATCCTAGAAACAAAAGAATTTGTTTCAAAAGCTCACCATGGTTTCTAAGCAACGTATTTACTTGTCACATCATTTGTAAAATCCAAACACTTGCAAGTAAGGATATGAATAGTTTAGAACATTGTAAATCTCACACTACCTATATTATGAGCCACATTTCATTAAGTATAAAAACACACATTTCAAAAATTCATAGCCTTCATTTTGACTCATAGTTCGCGTGTTTTGTTTTTGTTTTAAATGTAGTGTTAGTATTTTAATGTACTGTTTTTCTTCTGTGAATGAGTGAAGTTTTGAAATATTTACTGCTTTTTTCAGCTCTTGAGTGCATGTGATTACTGTTTGAGCTTATTTTAACGGGAGGAAAAACAATTTTCTAGACCTCATTATTACTGAGAAAAAACTTGAAAATATGATCACGGCAGTGATTTTACCTGCATGCTGGAGAAGCAGTGCTCTGCTCTCTCACCTCTGCTGTAGGCAGCATTCCCAGTCCCTGGGGAGGGTGTGGTTTGTGGAGGAGGTACATAGTGTAGCTGTGACATCCCACCTCCTCAAGGAGTAAGGCTCCTCGAGACTATCTCGCTACTGGCTGGGCAGATCCAGGAGCCAGTAAAGAAATGATGATATGAAAGACCCTGCTTGGAGTCAAGCCAAAAAACATGCTTCACAAGAGCTCCCTGGCAAGGAGAACATAAAAGGTTTAAAGGACGATGCTTGAGACACTGTGTGACAATCTGGCACGACAGCAAACTGAAGGAGAACAGCTTGGACAACAGGAGGATGGTACCCAAACAAATGGCTGCACAGAGAGTGGCTGGGAAGCCCTAAGGGAGACATTTGACTTTTCCCAGAAGGAATCTGCAGGAGTGTCAGCTCGGGGCAGTAGCCTGCTGGGGCTGCGGATGTGAGAGGCATGGCTACGAGGGCTGGCCATTCGCAGTGAGTGGAGTTGTTACTGTAGAAAACCAGCCAGAAAGCGTCATGACCAGAAGTCCTTATGGTTCTGCCTGCCAAGAGGGCTATCAGCCCCATCAGGAGATGGGAAAGGATAGTCTGTTATGGCTGTTGCATGGGGAACTGCAGCTCAGGAGCCCTTGTCACAAATAGTCATTACCAAGAAGAGCCCGGAGACAGAGGGCGGTGAGCAAAGGCTGCATCAAGGGACTCAAAACTGGCAAGTAAAGTGCACGTCATTCTGGACTGCACTTCTCTGCAATAATTGTAAAGATACTAAGCTGCTGGTGATGCAAGTCTGGATGCTTTGATGGGGATGATTTTCATACTTGATTTAAAACTGAACTGAACGTGCCTGTTAATGCCAAGTAGACAGATGCAAGAAAGGAGATATGGTTAGTTTGGGGAGCAGAGAAGGTGCTGTGTGAACTTCCAAGGCTTTTTTTAGGGGGAGTACAGCAAAGTGGACACATCCCTTCCTGGCCATTATTGCTCCTGGCTGTATAGGCATTTAAACAGCTCTGGATCATGCAGGTTTAGGAGCTGAAGACTGAATGGAGTGACGGATGTCCCAAAAGAGTTGCTTCAAGTTGCAGCTTTCAGAAATATGGCAAATTGTAAATATACTCTAGGACCCTCAACCAGCAGGTTTGGCACCTTGAGTTTACTGAAAGTCTCCTGTGCATGATAGATTAGTCTGTCAGACACCAGGTTTCATGCAGATTTCTGGCTGAACATAGGCTCTTTCCTGCCTGCTTGTCAGAAAGCTCCAGAGCACTGCAGTAAAACTCTCAAAACCTGTGCTGCTTGGAAAATATCACTCTTACCCTTGGGCACCTTCAATCCTGTCCAGATCTGGACTGCTACTGAACCCTGAAGAGAATAAGCCTCTGCAGATTATGTTGCCTGGGCAAAAAGCAGTTTGCAAACCAGGACATTCAGTGACAGAAGTCGGGTCAGAGTTGATCCACTGATTTAGAGTATCAGTGTTGGGTCTAAACTCTGTTAAGAGTACTTTCTGTTGCCAAATGATCAGGACCCCTCACCACCATTTATCCCCACAGGGGTTCTGTGAGGCAGGAAAGCATCAATCATTTCACACTATAGATGGGAATCCAGGGCCTAGCAGGATTAAGAGCAAGCCTGCCCTGTGAAAGGGTTGTGATGCTGGGATGTGAGTTTGTAGTAGATCTGAAAGGTGGTGCAATGCTGCACCCAACACAGCTACTCCTGTAGCACAGCTGCACTTTCTGAATGTACAAGTCAAGGCCTGCACAACCTCAGAGATCTCTGCACTTGGCTAATGTGGACACAGCCAAAGCTCTTCTACAGACTCACAGAAAACCTGTGGCAGGGGTGGGATTGGGACTCTTTACTGTTCTATTTCCATCTAGTAGTTTAATCACTTGCCCTTAGCTTTGTATCTCCAAAGAAGACATAAGTCTTCAAAATGCTCGTGGAAGTCTGTGAGTCCCATACACTTACACTGGGACAGTGGAGCTTCAGCATGGCTGAAGAAGTCTCATATAGCATGGGGAGACCAATATGGAAACAAGTTAACATTGGCCACAACCACAAGGCTATAACCCATATATAACCAAAGGTTACACAGTCCACAGGCACGTCCTGTTACCAGCCAGGAATGAGACGTCATTCATCTCTGACTAGAGGATTTGACTCCACTTTTCTGAGACTAACTGAGCTGAGTTACTGCCATTTCTGATGGCTTGCAGTAGTATGGCACTGTCTTATGCCAGCTTTACCCCCTACTAAGTCATGTTTGGCTGAGAAATTACCTTGCCAGTTGAGGTATTAATGAGGATGTGAGCAAGCAATGAGCATTATAATGTTTTTGATTACATCCAAATCGTAGGAGTGTAGCTGAAAGTGCTGCTGCAGAGAAACCTAGAAAAACAAATACCATCCTTTCTCACTGTGATTTTTTCCTATCAGACAAAAGAATGCTCTAATTAAAGTTGCATCCTTGTATTGGGGGCTGGAGGGGGGCAGATAACATGGTGATGTGAGAAAAAAAAGGGAGAATCAGTCTCTGAAATTAACAGGAACTTTTGAAGGATCATTGATGTTTTTTAAAGAAGCTGCCTGACCTGCATGGTAAAGAAAATGGTGAAGGTGAGAAATCTGTGATTAGACATTGAAGCTAGTTAAATCCATAATTGGGGGTGCACAGTTTCTTTATACAGGGAACAAAAATGTGATTTAAAGTGGAGGTTTTAACCTCTCTGGTTGAGCCTGGGATAGTTCAGAGGGAGATTTTCCTCTCTGATGCTGTGCCAGGTGAGGTCAACTCAGCCCTTGTTTAAGTGGGGAGGGGTGAAGCCCTACTGAGGTGTCTCATTCTCACCTATAGAGTTTGCTTTCCTCTGCTGGTCTGCAAGGATTCTGAATTTGCCATACCCCAAATCTGTGCTGTCCCTGACTTACACTCCCTGGGGAAGAGGGGAAGAGGTGTGGACAGGAAAGGACGGAAGGACAGTTTTTGTAATTAGGAGACTCTGGGAACATTGGAGCCTGGCCCAAATTTTGTTCAAAGCATATTTTTTTTTCTTAGTTAAAATTTGTGCATTTTTCTCAAATGTGAATTTAATTAACTAATAATAGATAAATCAAATAAAATGCTATGCTACAGCACTTGAAGGTTGCTGGGCCAGACCAATGCCCAGAAGAAGCCAAAGCTGTAGGAGGGGAAAGAGGCAGCTTTGCCCCAGGTGTTGCATGTGGAAAGGAGGGTGAAGCAACAGTAGTCTCTGCTCTGTCATCTTCGTTGGCAGAGAAAACAGTTGGTCCTTCAAATCACCTGCAAGGCAGAACCATCTACCTCTCTGCCAATGACCTCACTGGCCTGGTAGTCCATGTGCCTCTGCCCATCATCAGAGGAAACAGGCTTTCAACTGACTCATGGCCAGTGCTTGCACAGCCAGTGCTCTGCGAAAGGCAATCCTGGAGCAACACAGGCTGATAGGAAGCATCTTTACACAGTGAATTGCAGGCCTGACTGGAAAAATATCTCATATTCCAGATAAAATGAAAATTAGTAATACTCTATCACAGAAGCAGCCAAGCAGCCACTCATGAGAGGCTCGCTTGCTTTAGTAACACACTGAGAATAATTAAGTTTAAAGATTATATTTCAGAGAGTGGTGTGCGAGCAAACACAAGGTCAGGATATTTTGGCAAAAGCCTTGGAGACTTGGATCTAATGTGTTTTATAGCATCACAGGATGGGGCTGCAGAGTTTCCTTTTGCGCTACTGAAAATATTTTCTCTTGCTCTGGTTAAGTTGCTGATATGTCAGTTTTATATGGCAGGGCTCACCACAATGACTTGCATATCACTTTATAGACAGATGTTTAGGTGCTAAGCCTACTGTTCTGTGCCACTGCAAAGGTATAAAAACCACAGCAAAAAAGAAGGGGTTGGTTGGCAGTAACTTAAGCTCACCAGCCAACTCTTAACAGTATTTGCATACAAGTCATGTTGAGCTCATCCAGAGTTTGAGGAAAGCCTGACAGAACTGAGCATGTTTATCAGCCTAGGTAGGCTGGGGGGCAGGGGGCTTCCAGGGAATATTTGAATGATAACCAGTGCTTCAGAAGAAGAGACATTTTACTTATTGAGAAGACAACTAAAATGGTGATGGGCAAATAGGAATCAGAGGTCCCCATGCAGCTCGGGGCCATATCAAGGTGCTGTAAGTGCTCTGTGACTCTGCCAACTGGATGAGAGGGGGAGAGAAGAGCTGTCAGCCACATGTCAAGAGAGACTTGAGGTGGCATGTGGGATAATATGTGATGGTCTGAAAGATGGACTTGATCTTCCAGGAAAACAGGAACAAACCCACACATGAGTTTTGAAAATTTGGCTCAGTTTCTGTCCTTGAGGTTTTGAAGAAAGTCATCTAGTGAAACAGAGGGAGGGAACTGTAACAAGAAAAAAAGAAAATGAAATTTTCTTTCATATTTTATAAATATGTTCGAACAATATTACGAAAAAAATCCCACTTCCTATTCTCTGAAGTGTGTACATACAGCTACCCTCCAGAAAACATATGGGTCAAGGTGTCACAGGAACACAGCAAACACTGTCTACCCAAAGAGGTGGGATCACACTGGAGCAAGGCTTTGCCTCTCCTGCCCTGGGGAAAGAGAAGGGCCACAGACACTAGAGCTGGTTTGTTGCTCCCTGAAGTGCTGGGGCCTAAGCTGTGGGCCCCAAGTTGGAGTTGACCTGTGAATGAGTCACAACCTTGCAGAATGTTTTGTTTTTCTTATTGGCTTCATGTTCCAGAGACAGAACCTGGCCCACCCGTGTCTTTGTGACTCTGCCCTCACCCAGGTTGTCGTGTTTGGGGTGTTGGGTGAGGCCAGGTTTATATCAACCAGGAGCCGATCAGTTGGAGGAGCTTCCAGTTGAGTGTGGCTTCTGTTGGGGCTGGTTGTATCTTGCTGAGCTCTCTCAGTGGTGTCCTTCCCTGTGAAGGGCCACTGAGGAGCCATCTCTGTCTGTTGTGTTCTGTGGGCGATGCTGGCATGACAGTGGGAAGTGGAGGAGCTGGGCCCACAGGAACCTGTGGCAGGACTGTCTGAAAGAAGACTTCTGAGGGGATGTTGCTGAGTTCAGCATTGGCCTGTGTGATCAGGCAACTGATGGCAGCATAAAATGATGGCTGAAACAGAACAACACTCCCCTTGAGAGCTGATGGAAGAGGGGACATGGCTGTCAATCCAAAGGCCAGTCCCCTTCCTGCTTCTCCCTCCCATGGCAGCAGCCATCTGTCTAGATTTCTGAATACTGGTGTAGTCCAAGGGTACCACAGCTCTGCTCTTGTCCTGCATGGTCTGCAGCTATACGCATCTGCATCTTTTGACTCTTCCTAGAGCTGACCCTGAGTATACAGTGCCAAGCCTGAGCAGATCTGTGCCATGCGCCCTGTGCTCTTATGGCTGATGGCAGTTCTTCTCCATTGACTGGAGTATAGAGGATTTGATTTTCATCTTGTTTCCACTGAGAAGTACTAAATGGGCCTCCCTGGCAACCCAGAAACAGTATCTGTGATCCTGGCTTAATTTCGAAACTGCTTAATCAGAATGATATGCTGCTTGCATAAGGAACCTCTTCTAAGAGGATGCTCCTCTAGCTCTGGCTGGATTTATCACTGAAAAACGTTGCTTTGGGAAAAGCAATTGCTCATACAGCAAGAGCATCATATTACTGTATGCCATTTAGTATGGTTCTCTGTTGAACATCTATTGATTTTTAAGGAAGAATGATGTACCAGACAAGTTTTTCTTCAATAGAAACAAAATTACTGGTGAATAAGAATCTAGCTTCCAAGGGAGATGCTGGCTCTCCACCTTTTCTCCAGCATGTACATGCCAGGCCCTTCACACGCATCACTGGAGTAGCCTTTGCAAATGGATCATCACATCACATCACATTCCAGAGCAGGCATGTAATTAACTCCTTCTGAGAGCAAAGGCCAGAATCGTCCTTCGGGAGCTGGGTTTCTTGGGATGGTTGGCTAGTTCGGAAATGCGGATAACCATCTGAAAAGTTCAGCCACAGCTGGACCTGCATAGAGGCACTGCGTGTTAATCTAGCATGAGATTTGGTAGCCAAGAGCCTTGGGGTCTGATCTTGATTTCATCACTGACTTGCTGTGTGCTTTGGAGAAGGTCATTTAACCTTTATCTGGCTCATTTTCTCCATTAGTATAAGGGGGGAATAATACTAACCAGCTCCCAGGGAGTCGAGAAGCATGACTAAGCTGTGTTTGTCATGTACTGTGGAAGTACAAAGTATATCTAGGGCCTCCAGGAGCAAAGATAGGAAGAACTGACAGGAGTTGCTGGCTCCTAGCCTGAGGCTTAGCCGCAGCACATGCCTTCCAGGAGTGCCAGAAGGGAGCATTAGGTTTGTCATACACATATTCTGTGTCTTGTTTTGTATCGCCCAAAGGACCCTGTTCTGTTAATTATTTTTCTTATTATCTACGCTGTGACAGTTGTGAGTCCCTCTTGCAGACCAGGCTCTTGATTGCAGCACAACCCCACACAGATGAGGGAAGTGGAGAGGGAGGTGCTGATCTCTTCTCCCTGGGATCCAGTGACAGGAGACGTGGGAACGGTTCAAAGCTGCACCAGGGGTGGTTTAGACTGGACATTAGGAAGCATTTCTTTACCGAGAGGGTGGTCAAACGGTGGAAGAGGTTTCCTAGAGAGGTGGTCGATGCCTGTTGGTGTTTAAGAGGCATTTAGACAATGCCCTTAACACGCTTTAACTTTTGGTCAGCCCTGAATAGGTCAGGCAGTTGGACTAGATGATGGTTGTAGATCCCTTCCAACTGAAATCTGATCTGATCTGTTCTGTTCTATTCCATTCTATTCTATTCTATTCTATTCTATTCTATTCTATTCTATTCTATTCTATTCTATTCCATTCCATTCCATTCCATTCCATTCCGTTCTATTCTATTCCATTCTATTCTATTCCCTATTTGAGTCTCCAATACCTCACCTGCGCAGTGTTGGATGCCTGTTTCGGTGCAATAATAGCCCCCAAAAGGGAGAGCAACTCTTCACTCAGCTCTCTTCCAGCTTTCCCTAAATGTATTTTTCATGCATGATCAAACATTATTATCAGCTTTTTTGGCTTTGTTTCTACTTGCAGAGTAATTGTTTGTGTGCAAAGAGGGGGCTTGAGATAGCCTACTCTGTAACGAGGGAGGGGTGAACTTCTCATGTCTACTATAAGGTGCAGGCAAGTAGCAACGTGTGAGCAGGTGTACATGTCTTGTAGTGATACAGACCAGCTGGGACCAGGCAGCATATTGTTGGTCTCTGTGTGTGTGTCAAAGTCCTGATAGGTTCTGGTGCTGGTCAGCATTAGGGTTCTTGTGACTCCCAGTTTGCTTGGAAGAGTTGTTCCGAAGCAACCGAAAGGTTGTCTTACCTGCATGGTGTGCATGGAGCAGGACAGAGTTTGGAAATGTAAACAAACCTCACTCATTTAAATAGAAAAATGAATCTGCAGCTAGAGTAGCCTTTCATTTACATCTGTTCAGTCCATCGACTGCAGGGATATTCCGACTGATCTACCACAGCGGAACTGAAAAGCGTGCTCTCTCTTAATTAGAAGGAAGCACCTTTTAATCAGCCAGCACGGTGCTGACAGATGCAGTGCCTGAGAAGAGGTGCTGAAAAAGAGGCCTGAACAAGTGTCTGAAGCGTGGAGCAACTTTTATAATTTCAGAAATCCTAAGAGGAAGGGTCTCTTGCTATTATTTGAGCACTCTTGTTTGTGACTTTCCACTGGAAAGGCCTAATTTGTCTTGTAGCTCTGCTGCTTAGTGGCATCATAGATGAAGCACTCTGCCTTCACTGTAAATTGTTTCAAAGCCAGGTAACGTGTGAACGAGTGCATGGGCATCATGTTACAAAGTTCATCCAAGGTGCGCTTGGCTATATGAAATAAACACTTAATAAGCAGCTTTCACTTGGGAATGTCATGGCAAGCAGATTTAAGTGGATATATTCTTCTATCCTTTCTTGAAACACATCTCAGCTAGTTTCCTGCTGTTCGGGTATCTGTGCTTCGTGGTACCAGGCACAGTGAGCACTTCATCATTTTACAAGGCAGCCAAATACAAATTACGAAGCTAATTAACAAATACTTTCATCTATGGGATTTATATTGCAGCTTGGCTCTGTTCATATGCAGACTAGCATAGAGGGCCCAGTTCAGGAGAGTAATTCACTGTCTACCCAATTTCCAGGAGCATAAATGGCACTTCAGCACAGGTTTACAAGCTGTGCCCCAACTCTGGGGGCAAGTTATTCTCCTAACCAGGGCATAGACTAATGGATCAGGAGATCAGCTCCTGGTTGTGCTGCAGATATGCTCTGTGATGTTGGCTAAGTTGCTCAACCTGTGCTTTAAGTTTAAATGAGAACAATGTCTTTTATTCACTCTTCTGTATGTATTTAGATGGCAAATTCTTCAAGACTAAGTTGTATAGAGCAGAAGAGTCTTTACAGCAGCTAACTTCATATATCTGAGCTGGGGGATATGTCCCTGCAATCAGAGGTGACAGAGAGAGGATTCACCCTCAGGTTGTTTAAATAAGTATCTGCTGTGAATCAGTCTCCTGAGGAACCACCATCAACTCACTCTGTGTCTTAACGCAACAAAACGTCTTGAGATACCTTGAGACTTCAGGGTATTACTATGTAACATGGGCATTTTTAAGAAAAGCACTGATGTTCATGAATAACGAGGTTAGTAATAATAATGATTAGCAGTTTGAGGCACATTTTAATGTGTATAATACCACCTGTGCCAAAGTACTTAGAAGAATGGAGTTGCTTGCTCTGGAGATGGCTGAAACACAGCCAACTCTGGGTTGAAACGAAGATCATGTTTTAATACCATGGAGTGAAGTTGAGTGACTTTTTAGGACAGAAAGTGAGTAAGAAGGTTGTCCTGTCCCTTCAAGTTTGTACAGCAGTTTCTATACAGGAGAAGGAGGTTACTAAAATGGCTGGTTGCACTAGGCAATTGCTCTTTTGGCCTACTCCAGATGGGTTTAATTTAAGAGAGAAGGGAATTAGCCAATGTTCACTTACAAGACAAAAAGGGAGAAAAAAAAAAAAAAGAAAAAAAAAAGGCCAAGAAGGCACCTCATCCATTTATGCAGAGATCTCAGTGTTCTCATATATTTCTTAATCTTACTCTTTCAGCTGCTTTAAATTATACTTCAGCAAGGTATTAAACAGACATAACTTCAAACACAAGCAGAAAAAAGGACACAAATGGGGCAATTCTAGGTACAATAAACCATACCTGTCATTCAGAGACCTTGCTCATTCTTAGACTGAAATTGCAGTTAAAATGCAATTCATAAAAACGGCACTGTCATATTCAGCAGATCTTTCCCCTTGGCTTTGTACTCCTGGTATAGCTTTACAGAACAAATGTGGTTAAAAGAACATGTTATTAATTAAGGATTCATCAGTTCTAGCTGGGCAGGTCAGCTGGAGTCTGGAGAAGTCTCTGATAGCCTGGTCTGCCTACCAGTATTTGTGTTACTGCTAATGAGATGTGGTAAGGATCAAACAAACAAAAAGGAACTGCCAGTGGCTGTGCAGACGCCAGGTGAGGCAAGCTGACAAAAACTGTAGGGAAACCCTCCTTTCTGTAAGAAAGCCACAAGGTCAGACTTAGAGAGCTGAGGTTAGTCTGAAGCCTTTGGAAGATCATTGTGCTATTCGCATTTGTGCTGTGTTCCTGTCCGGTTTAGGTCTCAGCCACCCAAGTGATCTCACTGCTAATGCTTTGTCCAGGTGCTACACAGCAGTCACTGGGAGGACAGAGACAGGCTTTATTTAAATGGACACTGTTCCTGTCTGCATCTGTTTTGGCTGAGGCAACGAAAATTGTGTCCTTTAGATACGTCTCTTCCATTAAAGATATTTTGGTTGAATTTGCTCTGCAATTCTATCAGGGAAAGAAACCTAATATTAAAATTTATTACTCAGTCAAACTGTCCAGCTTTTTACGAGACTAAAACAAGGAGCTGAAATCTACATTATAAGACTTCCAAAATCAATGCATTTAAATAGCATGCTTAACAACAGGATAGCAACTCCAAGTCCCTAGTTCTGAGAACTTTCTCCTTAGAGTGAAAAAAAAAAAAAGGCCAGTGACATGCTTAACTCCTCCAGGAGAAGGCTTGTTCCATGATATCTCGTGTCCTGGAGCTGCATTAATATTTTGGTAAGAGTAGCATGTGCTTTTCTAAGGGAGCTGTCAGATCAATCACTGGATGAGAATTTATCCCCATTCTCGAGTTGTAGCTGTACTTAAGCTTGGTGCCTCTGGTCTGCTGCATGCACCTGCAGGACATAATATTTAAGTCTGTAGCTGATGCTAAAGAGTTAATAACAAATTATTTGGGAAAGTATGCAGCCCTTTGAGACAGAATAGAGTTTCAGACTATACAAAAGAACTGCTGGATCTCCAGTGTTAGGACTAGGAGAGAATATGGAGATTTTGTGTGTGTGTACTCCTCTGCATACTTACAGGAGGTATAATAATTGCTGAGTTTGACTTCCTGAGGTCTCCATCATCCTTGTTCCCATCCTTCTTTATTGACAGTCAGCAACAGTTGAGAGCTTTTGATTTATTTATAGAACTGGGACAAAGTACAGAGTCAACTCTATGATTATGACTTAGGTGATGTACAAGTGACAAATAACAGAAGAAGGAAAGAGTGCTCAAGCCTTGCAGTGATCATTGTGACCCAATCTGAATCTCTCATATGTAGATGTTTGAATTACTTTGCATGGGCAGAGTGTGCTGCTGTGTGCTGCTGACTACAGACCCTAAACAAGGCTCTTCAGCAGAGTCCTTAGGACCTTTTCATCACAAGGGGAGCTTTTCATCCATTTCTCTGACTGCACTGGAACTTGCATTTTTGTTAGGTGGGGAAATGTCTGTATACTGCCACTTCTGGAGAAGATAAAGCTATATCATCAAAGCTATACTTGCTACTATTTAAATGGAGCCGCCTCCAAAAATATAGTTCATCTGGTGTAATATAAATGTGTCTTCTCTGGGACACCGTGGTGGCAGGGATGTTGGAAAAGGATCACAGCTCTTTAGACCCCCTGACAGATTGAGTTGCAAAAATACAAACTTAGACATGGCCAAAATCCTCAAACACACAATCATTTCTGTATGGCTTAATATGTCAAGTGATTCTTGGTACCTGCATTGTGTTCGCGTGCAACTGTGAGATAAATCTTGTTAACTAAGCCATATCTATAGGTGTTTATGCAAATGTGTGCTCCCTTCTCTTTGTGATGGGATATGAACATTTAGAGGGAGGGTTACAGGAGCTCAGCTGATATGCTGTATCTCATGCTACAGTGACTTCTGTCAGGAATTCCCTCACTTTGCCTTTGGAGATGCGATGACAGGAAGATTGGGAGTATCTGCAGTCACTGTCTTCATTTCCCTGCTGGTTTTCTGTGCACTGACATTCTGCTGAGAAGTATCTGTCCTCTTCTCCTCCTTTTCCACAAAGTCCTGAATGGGAGCACCCAGAAGGACAGGCTTGGGGACACCATACTACAGGAGTCAGCTTTTCTCCAGCTGGCTTCTGTCCAACAACAGTTTTCTCAGAATGTGGAGAAAAACATGAGTGCAGTCCATACAGGACTTCAGCAAGAGTGCTTTGAGGATTTGCAAACAGTTCCTGTGCTGTTGGGATTTCATTGTGGTTCTTCATTATGGATTCTGGAATATTTTACTCCAGACCTGCTCAGAACTTTGTTATGAGGTTCACCAAGACACTGATGAACAGGGATCATATAACTTATTTTTGCATTCTGTGGAGAGGAGTCTGAGAAAAGCTTGTTCGTATAAATGAATGACCAAAAATTACAACTTGCTTTTATAATTTTTCTCTTCCTTCTTTGATAGCCTAACAGTTTGTAATTTTTCTGCTTGTTCACGCAGGAACTACCTCTTCAGACTTAGTCTACACAACGTTTCTCTTATTCAGGTATGTTCACTTTTTACTGTCTCATTTTATTTGACTTTTTAATGAATGTTCTGTAATATTTGATGTACATTTTCAGAAGGCTGTATAGTGTAAATTTGCCCAGAATACTGGAGGAGGGAGAAGACAAAGTCAGAACCATTTGCTTATTTCCCCTCCGACAATAATGCTGGGGGAAGGGCTCTCCTGCACTTGCCCATTTGGATAGCGCTCTCTGCTCTTGATTCTTGAGTGTTTGGGTGGTAAAGGGATCTGCCAAAAATATGGCATCTTAAGGAACAAAGCATGTAGTGTGACTGATACAGGCTTAAGCACAACAATCAATAGAAATCCTTGGCTTTCATTAGAGGAGATGTCAGCGGCATGCACCAGAAGCTTTTACTATTCTTGTCCATCCTCATTTTTTAGCCATTGTTGGCCTCTGTGAACATGAATTGCTGAGGAGCTGTGTTTTGCTGAATGCATTACTAAAACCAAGATTGAACTTGCAAGCATTTAAGAGGCAAAATGGGTTGAAAAATGTATGCTACCTGTGTCAGAATGGAGGCAAAGCAGCTAAAGTTTGAAAGGGCTTGCAAATATCCAGCAGTATTAGGACTTTCCTCCCACTGCACTGAATCCGGTATTAATAGATGCACCAAAAATTGTTGGTGAAAAACCCAGCTGCTTATCCTTAAATAAGTAAATACTTATGCTCTGGGATATTTACCGTCTTCTACAGCCGCTAGAGCATCACAGATGTATTCAGCATTTCTGAGACAGATTGAAAGGCCTTTCTCCTGTACCTGGCCATGCAAAGAAGCCATTAGAGTAGCATTGCCAGCCATTCCGATGTGCACAAGCCTTTTGCTGTGAGTAAGAGTTACAAGTATAGCTGGAGAGAAGAAAAGATGTTTAATGGTTGTAAAATGTATTGAATCTTCCTTTAAAAGGAAAACAAAGTCCGGAGTTACCAATGACAACAATAAAGAGTTAGAGAAGCTCATACTCCCATTTGGCAGTAGTTTCCTGTAGCAGAGCCATATCAGCATGACCAGAAGGCTTCCAGTGAGCACACATGAGAGGGAAATCTCTGTAGTTATGTGAGGTGTCATAACTTCTGCAATGCCTGCTACCACGCTGCCTGACACAGCCTCTTGTGCTTGTCAGATGAGGGATCCCCTTCCACAAAACCCAATTATGAATCTCCCTTATACACTTCTAAAGACACGCTTGGCTTGGGTCCTTTTCAGTGCAGCGAGTTTCCTTTCCTACCCTGCAAAACATGGGAAGTCTCCTTCTATGGCACTGGAGGATGCTGTGGGATCTCCGGTTAACATAATGAGCTTAGTTTGCTCCTGCTTTCTGGGTGTATCCGGTCACTTTGCCAAGACTTTTTGCATGACAAAGAGAGCATGGAATTATGTTGACACACGTGTTGGGAATGATGGAAGCGATTGTTTCCCGACCTAATGGTTGCCTAAGTAGCTGCTTGGCTTGTCTCCAAAAAGCACATGATGTGGCTTAGAGGCACCCCCTCCCACCTTCTCTTCATCATGCATCATTTTAAAGATCAGATCAGAAAGTGAGACAAGAAATGCAAGGAATTTGTAGTTAGTGCTATGGTGGGTGAGAGTGCAATTTAAGAAGTAATCACAATGCTAATTTGAGTTGGTTTGTATCTCCTCTTTGCTTGCAATAGAATACAGTGTGGATCTTGTCAGGCCTGATTTGGGGCTAGTTTTTCATCTTGAGATTGTGGTCTGATTTATTTCTGCTCGTGGGACATACTCTTCAGGTTGCCAGTGGTGCTAAATCTGCTTCAGGGTGCAGGATTGTGCTGACAGATGTCTGCTCCCTTGCATTTGTACTTCCATGAGCTGGGGACAGAAATATGGGGAGCACAGTCTACAGAGACAGCAGGATATGCTGGTTGTGGGGCAAAGCCTGGCAGAGTGAGGAATATACATCTCTACAGCAGTGCTAGCTGAAGTTCAAAGCTGTTTTCCTTTGAGTGTTCTTGTGCAATCAGCTATATCCCTAGGCTGCACTGTCCCTGTGGGGAAAAGGCAAGGCCGTGCCCCACAACTGTCACGGAAAGGAGAGGAGACCAGAGTGTTCCTGTGAAGGAGATGACTCTTAATTGTCTTTTCAGCAAGGGTGGCAACAGCATCTTGCAGCAGCAAAATCCCTGTGCCACTGCTTGCTAGCACAGCAAATTCAGTACTTCAGTCTTTCATTCTGTAATGGTTAGATTTAGTAGCACAGTCTACCTAATGCCTGTTTTCCTTGACAGTTATCTGTTCTTTAACCAGAAAATGAGTATTTCTTGCCATTGAGCAGGCCATAATGTTTTTTAACACAGTATTACTTTATTCATTGCTTTCCAATGGGAATAAATTATTCTTTTTCTGGATTATAATTCCCCTCATGAATACTGTGTATCACAAACCCAGTGTTAACCATGTCCTGACTCTCTGATTTTAGAAGGGTTTTCAGCTCCCTGACACTAAATGAGTGTGCTCTTTCCTTCTATCTGTTGAATGACTTTGAAGACCTTTCATTTAAGTCCAATGCAAAATCAATTAAAATGATTTTGCAAGAATTCTCCGTCAACTTCAAGGATCATTTTTTGAAACTGTCACTGCTGAAAGTACATTTTAGGAGTCTTCAGTTCCAGAAGCTAAAGTTAGGGCCTTACTCCAGAATCGGTGTTGGACTGCTGGTAGTATAAAATTAACTTTGTAATCTTCACAGCAAAGAACACTCTGGAGTATTGTGTAGCTACTCCATGTAGTTTGGGTAGGAAGTTATTGTCTTGGAATTGCAGTAGACTAAAAGATAAAATTTAGCCTTATATGAGCAAGTGACTGGAAAAGAGCTTTGTAAAAAGATCGCATTACCCTATAGAACTGCAGAGGTTTCAGGGGAGGGAAGGAAGAGAGGTAGATTTTAGGAAGTGTCAGCTGTTGGATCATGTTATAAAGGGGTAATTTCCTTTCTTAGCTCTCAGCTGCTCTACCATGTGCTGAAATTTTCTCCTCACTTTGAATTTTCTGTGGTTCTGCTGAGGTTGTTTCCCTGACTCTAGCACTGAGCTTTTACATGGGAAATAGCGAGTGGAGTGGAGCAGAAACTGAAGCAGAACAAACTCATTCTGCTCCACAGAACAAAATGTCCCAACTTCTCTGACATTTCCCCTCCCCTCTCTCTTTGTTTCTGAAATGTGTTTCAGAAATTCTATTTGGGACCTGAGAAACCTTTCGCCAAATGGGTTTTAGTTGCAATGAGAAACTCTGGTGGTGGTTAATTTTTTTGTGAGAAACATTTTTGGCTGAATGTCATTATCCAGAAAGAAATTGAGGTCAAGGTATTTTGGGGATCACTTGTGATTTGGTCTACCTGTTTTTCTTGCCAAAATTGAGGCACATTGTTAAAGCATTTCTGAAAACCAGCATCTTGAGATGCCCCAGGTGAGATATCCAAAAGCACCTGTTAATTCTGGAAACTTTGGCATATAGCGTTCAAATTCTGGCAGCAGTCAAGAAACATAATTTTAAAATGGATACTGTTCCCTAAATCAGTTAGTGTCTCTTTTAAACAGAATTCCTGCAACATTTCATCTCCATCTTTAAATGGTCCTCTTGTAAGCTCTAAGTATTAGACCTTTTATAGAACACATTTTTTAAATGATGTGCACTTGGAGCACATGCTGTTTAATTTATGCTTGGGTCTGAAACAAGGTTAGCTCCTAATCTGCAGCTTTCGCAGTAAGGCTGTAGAAAAGTCTGTTTTATACTGGAGTTTGTAATTAATAGAGTAGGTGGAAGGGTCATTTTAAAAACATAAGCCTTTGAGCAAATTTTAAAAAATGTACAATGCTGATTAGGACTTCTAAGCAAGGAATGCTATTCTCTGGTGTGCATTAAAAGCAGTCTACTTGGCAGGCATTTCATAAATCCCACTGTAGTGCCTACCCCCTGTTCACCCGATTTTACCTGGAACTCAGAGTTCTCAATTGAACTGAGTGGGAAATGATTTTTCCAACCTTTTTGAGATGCCAGGATTTCTAACCTTTTTGCACTGAGATGAAAACAAGACTTTTTGACATCTTTGTAAAATCTGAAAGAGATGGAGATAGACACATGGTTAACTTAGGATGCAAATATTCTGGGTCAAGTTATTTTCTGAAGCAGCAAGAGAGGATTTGAATGTGCGCTTCTCTCATCTCAATGATTGAGCTGGTTTGTTTGGGGCATCTTTTTCCCTTTCCCTTTCCCTTTCCCTTTCCCTTTCCCTTTCCCTCTTCCTCTCCCTCTCCCTCTCCGTCTCCCTCTCCCTCTCCCTCTCCTTAAAAAATTTTCCTCTGGATCTGAGTCCCCCTTCTGGACTCTCATCTGATAAGTTTAATTGAAAGTGTTAGAATTTAATAAAATGTTTTGATTTCAATTCTTTGTTTTAATGGAAGATCTCTTATTAAAAGCTTCTAACCAGCCCTGTGAAGTTTGTATGCTGACTAGTTATGTTATATCAGGTTAACAGTATTTAAAATACTTCAAGAGTCTCTATATATTCCCTTTCTTAAAAATAAACTGCATTTTAACAGAATATGAAAGAATAAATGGGTGCACCTACTGCAAAACCACGACATACACTTGCAGAGCATGTTTCTCATCAACCACAGTTGCTCTGAGGTGCATTTGTTCCAGTGTGGCCTTCTCTATGAGCTACAGTGCCTTCAGAGATACACCTTCTGCAGCACAGCCATAACCATGGGCACAGATGCTTTCAGATGTACTTGCCCTGGCTTGGGCTTATGCATGGCCTCAGATGCCTTGGGGTGTCCTGCTCCCACATGGACTCATCCACAGGGCAGAGTCCCTTTGACTCAAGTTCACGCTGGAGTTCCAGCCTGTCCAGCACTGCAGCACAGAAACACAGCGATGCCCTGGGCACCTGCCAGCCCAGGTGCATTGCCAGTGCTGTTATCCAAGTGTTCCCAGGCACAGTAGGGTAAGATGAGAAGCAGTACAGCAGTACTGCAAGCAGTGACAGCAAAAAAACAGCCGCTAATGAGCACTAGGCTCTAATATAAAGTGAGGCCAGCAAGCCCCATGGCAAGCACAGAAGCTTGCCAATTAATAGCTAAACAGCAAAAACAGCTATAAATTCAATCTAGCACATTCCAGTCAAATCTGTGGTTATCTCAAACACTCCAATCCCCACACTGGGCTTGAAAAAAGGGCTATCATGGTTTAACTCCAGCTGGCAACTAAGCCCCACACAGCCACTTACTCTGTTCCCCCTGAGGTGGGATGAGGGAGAGAATCAGAAAAGTTAAATGAGAAAACTCATGGGTTGAGATAAAGACAGTAAGTAAAACAAAAGCCTGTTCTGCGAGCAAAGCAGAACAAGGAATGGATTCACCACTTCCCATCAGTGGGCAGGTGTTCAGCCATCTCCAGGAAAGCTGGCCTCCTTCACATGTAGTGGTTACTCGGGAAGACAAATGCCATCATTTCAAACATCTGCCACTTCCTCCTCTCCCCAGCTTTATACGCAGGGCATGATGTCATATGGTTGGAACAACCCTGTGGTCAGTTGGGGTCAGCTGTTCGGGCTGTGTCCCCTCCCAACTTCTTGTGCCCCCCTGCCCCAGCCTAATCACTGGTAAGGTGGTGTGAGGAGCAGAAAAGGCCGTGACTCTGTGTAATCACAGCTCAGCAATAGCTAAAACATCCCTGAATTATCAACCCTGTTTCCAGCACAAATCTGAAACATAGCCCCATACCAGCTACTATGAAGAAAATTAACTCTACCCCAGCCCAAACCAGCACAGTGTATAAAAGTGTGAGGAGAGGTGGCAGAGTTTAACTTGGTTTTTCTCTGTATCGTGGAATAAAATACAACAAACAAAACCAACAGGGAGCAGTAGGTAATACAGTTTACAGCACAAATTGTCACTCAAGTAATCTTTCCTAGTGAGAATACTTCACTCGGAAATTTTAAGGATTCAGAAGATGTTCACAAAGCCCTGGCACTCATCAGAAAACTTACAAATAATAGATAAATCTTACATCCCTATGAGATGCTGGACAGGCACCAGATGGGGCTTGGAGGGCCCAAATTCATATTTCTGGATCTGCCCATGGGCACCTGAGGGAAAGTTAATCTGCCCAGTTTATATGCCTAGTGTTTGCTTGCATATGAAAGTGGGATATAGCACTCGTTTATAAAGTGCTCTGAGTTTTGTCAATAAAGAGGGATAAGAGTATTGTATTTCAGATTTACTTGCAGAAACATCCTTGAGCCAGAGCAGTTCCCATTTTTCAAACTATCCTTTCAAAAATCATGAAGAAAATAGGCATTGATACACAGAGCAAACCCATTGGTGCTCAGAAGCTGGCCCAACTTTGCTGAAGATATTTATTTCTTCAATCTAGTTGGAGTGTCAAGATTATCATCCAATTTAAAATCCAGTTTGGGAAGTAATTTTGGGAAAGAGCGAGAATACTTTGCCTAGCTTTATGTACTGCTGAGCCATCTCACAAGAACTCCATTTTGAAATGTTCAGGAATAAGCTTCACTTTCCAGATGTCCTTTCTTAAGAGCAGTTTATTATTTGTTTCTTCCAGATTCCCAGATACATCTTTGAATTATATGGCATATATTTCCAGATAAAACATTTATTTCTTTATTTTTAAGCCAATGCAGTACCTTCATTTAAAAACATAATCAAAACCTCTACTAGAGCAGGTGCAGTCTTTAATACCTGGCTCATAGCTGAGTTATGATTGTCACATATTTTATCAGTATGCTACATTTTTTATTAACAGATTAACATATAAATCTATTCATAAATCACCTTCTGAAGCTGCACCTAAAACCTCTCACTCTCAGCCTAGAGGTTTAAAGCTATTCCATAATAAAGCTCACACTGGATGAACAAACTTTCTGGCAAATTTAGCTTTTTATTCTTATGGTTTCAGGTTCCCAAATAAAATCTACTCCCTGAATACACCCTTCCTTAAAATTACTGATCAGGAGCCAGATTGTGGCTTTTAGGTTCAGGACTCCCTTCCCAGGACTTATCTAAGGGGGAAATTTCTATCCGGACTGGGAGATGGGGGAAGAAAACAAGGCATGTCGGACTGGAGGTGACCCTATCTGAAGGCCTCCTCCAAGGACACACTTCCCCAGCTCCGTGCAGGCAGCTGTACTCTTCAAGAATCTCCAGCATTGGAGCTGTTGGGAACCAGTCTTGTGCTGGTGTTACCCATCAGCTGAAATTCAGAGAGAAGAGACAGCAAATCTCTTCTCACACTGTAGCATTGAGTTATTTCTGAATGCAACATCCCCTCTGGCTGAGAGAAACCAACTCAGGAGTCCATCTGTAGCCAGTAAAGCTTTTAAGCCCAGGTCTAGCTTTAAGTAAATACCTGTTTTCCTTTGAGAATTGTCCAAGTTAAGAACATGCTGCATGCTCTACTGAGTGAGAATATGTTTCAATATGAGCTTTCATAGATTTGCTAAACTGGCTCAGTGTGCAACGCCTAGTTGTGATCAGTGTAACTGCCCTCTAACGCGAGTATTTAGGGATAGTATAGGAAGTTCTCGTATAGATATTCACATACATATATGCATATATGTGTGTGGATATCTACATATGATCCTCCATACACAGGAAGATCATATACATAGGGATGTATAGCATGTGTAGAAGATTCAGGAGATATACCTGTTTGGATTGATACTTGGCATTAAGCAGGGCAGCCTTCTTCGAGTCAGTGAAGGCCACGGAGCTGGTCTGGCGGGGAGCTACCCTGTTGTGCTCACACGTTGAAGCGAGGTTTGTGTGGTGACTGTCAGACATGGATTACCACCTGCTTTCCTGGGTACTTTGTTGGTGAGCATTCCCTCCTTCCCTGCCTCACCTCACCTAAAAGCCAAAATTACTACAGGAGTTTTGGTCTTTGTCAGCAAACATTATGAGCAGGATTCAGAAACTTAGAATTTAATTAGCTCCTGAAGTCACTTACTGATAACAGTAGCATATTGGGCTCTTTATTTGATAAAACACTGTCAGGCATTCTATGTGTAGGGAATGAAGACTAATGTTCTCATTCGTTGCAACTTACAGTCAGGACCATTAGACATCCTTTAGAAAGGGGAGGGGAAAAAAATGAAAATGAAAAAAAATAGTCCTTTGGACTTCTCATTTCTTCTCACCTATGTTGCTTCTGTATCTTTGAAAAATGTATTTTGGTTTGTGTTTTTACCTCTTTTTCTCTGTGTGCTGCTTCCACTCGCCAGCTCTGGAAAACTCTTGGGGATCTGCGTGTACATCCGCCCTGGCTGTCCCCTGCTCTGACACACGCGTTCAGCTGTGGCTGCTGTCAACAAACCCGCTCTGCAGATGTTCCAGAGAGGCAAATCAGCCTCTTGTTGTAGGCTACACCTTACCTAACCCCACATTTATGTAAACTGAGATTTATATAAAAATATGCTGCTTTTTTTTTACTATTACTTCAGGGATGTGGGCTACTTTTAAACATGGGAGAGGTTTATTTTGTAGCTGCAAGTGCTGGCTTACCACAAGGCACAGAAGTGTTTCCTCATAGCTGGTGTCCCAATTAGGGTGCTCTGATGCGATCGTTAGCGAAGGCTCTAACACAGGCCAGTTTTAATGCAGCGCCTTCGCTAAGTGCAGTTGATGTGGCAACAGCGACCTATTGAGTTTCGCACGCCGAACACAGGCTTCGTGCAGTCAGCTCCTGCTTCATGCTTTCCTGGAGAGGAGGGGATACCTCCTGCTGTCTCTCCCCTGCTCAGCAAGCCTGGATTTGTGGAGCCTGGGAGAGGTCCTGGCATGCTGCTGCAGCCGACTGCGGTTTGCCACCTCTCAGGGCTGTGCCCTCAGAGACGTGCTCTTCCGACCTGGGACCAGGCAGCCCGACCCATCCCTGGCATGGGCGCTGAGCTACACTTGCTGGGAATTCAGAAGTAAGAGAAGGACTGCATCTTACAAGACGAGCAATGAAGTATCTGGGCCAATTACTGCAAAGACGTAGCAGGTTATGGGGGTTTTTTAGGACTGAGACACAGAGAAATATCTACATTTTATTCTCAAAGCGGAGTTTAAGAGAGATTTAAGTGATTCACATCCCTTGCACTGGCTTTCTGAACAGGATTAAGTTTGAACCTGATAGCATCCAATCATTTATAATGAGAGCATTAGAAACATCACCATTTATTGATTCACACCTCTCTAAAAGGGCCCATGAATGACGTCATACGTTTACTTTAAAATCAACTATTGAGCTCTTCGAAAGCAAGAAGAGTTATTTTATAGCAAATACATTTCACGCCAGTGCATGTGTTTTTTTTTCCCTAGATAAATAATCCCACTTTTCTCTGTTAGTAACAGTTTAGCTGACGTGTGTTATACAGCTTCTTTTAAACGCAAGGGTTCTGAGTGACTAATATGAGGGGATTATTGGAGCCTGGGACTACACGGCAGCGTCACTAACATGGCCTGCACAGCTGTTACCGGAGACCCAGGGCTGTGGAGCAGAGACAGGAACAGTTTGCTCATCACTCCCACAGGACATTGATCCTGTCTCAGCACAGCAGGCACAGCTTGCCTGAATCCTTTGAGAGCCCCAGAGAGCTTTGGCCTCCAAGGCTTCACCCACCTTCCCCAGGCTGAGCTCAAGGAAAGCACCAGCATTGGACTAAGAGGACAGATGGATAAACAGGCACAAACTTGACTGTGTCTGTGGCATCTCCAGCCATAGGACTGGAGAAAGATGGTGAGTTTTCAAGGTCAGAAGCTTTTCTCCAGGGCTGCAGGAGGAGTAGCGAACCTCCAGCTGAACGACATAAAGCAACAGCTGCTGTGAGTTGCTTGCTAACAGGTGGGCAATGGGAGAGGAAGGCTGGGTGGTACCACGGGAGTAGGGTGAGGGATGTGGCTGTGGGGTATAAATGAGTTGCTGGGTGACACCACAACTTGAATGGTCAATAGGAACAATGATCTTCCAGGTATGCTACTGAAATGCTTCTTTCATCTAAAAGTTACTACACTGTGGTCATGGCTGTGTGATACATTTTATTCTGTGATATGACTGAGTAAGCTGTTCTGAGATTGAGGAGATAAAGCGTTGGGAGTCAGTGGAAGGAGATATGCAGAAAAATTGCACATTTCTCTCCATCCTCTGTAAGGAGAGTTTGGAAAGCATGGAAGAAGGTTGGACTAGGTGATCCTAGAGGTCTTTTCCAACCTGAATGATTCTATGACTAGGTGCCTCACCTGTAGGCAGCTGTGGGGAGGTGAGGGTCAGCCATCTCCAGCCTGGGCTTTCCTTTCTCCACATGTGAAGCTGAGATAATGATACCTGCCCTTTTGAAATGCTTTGAAGTGAGTCACGTTCTTAAGACCTAAGTATGATACATGATGCTGTGCACTTGTAAATAGAGGAATTTTGCCTTAATCATGAGTCTGCAAAGTTGTTATATTCTGATTCATAGAACATGTAATGGTAAGCAGTTATCTTCACCTCTGCTTTCTAGCTAAGTAGTATGCAACTTCAGCATGCCCACGTTTAAAATGGACCCATTTTCTACTGCTTTTTTCTGAACTTCTTAAAAGAAAACCTTTCAATGTAAAAATAGAGTAGTTGAGGTCAGGTAGGGGAAAAATGCAATAAAAATGTATTCCTTTGGATAAAAATACTTAAAATATAAATAATTCTGTAAATTTGTTTAAAAAAAGAGATCAGCTTGGAAAGAATTTGCGGGTAGGGAGAATAAAGATATGTTTTCATTGGAAACACTTTTTTGTCAGGAATGTTGATAACATTCCATACATTATTACATTATTTTAATTAATTAATCACTCCAGACAGGAGACAATACATGGTTTTGGGGTTTTTGAAATGGAGTGGTTTAATTCCTTAGAAGTAAAGAAAAAGGAATAACAGGGCTGTAGCCATTTGAATAGGCTGCAAGGTTGCTCAAAGACAAGTGATTTAAGCTTTATTAAAAATGACAAAAAAGTTCTTAAGTAGCCTGCGAGTATTAAAAGACAAACTGCTGTTGCCTGAGAGGATTTTGATGCATGGGGCAGAAAGGAATGATCAATGGTTCATAAATACAATAGTGGTAAACACAGTGACAGGAGAAAAAATGTATGTGGCTAATATAATTGTTACAAATTCAGTAGCTTTTGCTGCGAGATCAGTTACTGAGGATTTAAGAACAAGGCAGAAAAAAGGAAAATATTTTTTTTCTCAATATAAGATAAATGTGAAAGCATTGAAAAACCACCAAAAAAGAGTTAGAGAGAAGAAGAACAAAGAAGTGTGCTGCATTAATCCTGTTGGAGAGCCATTTTGTATTCCCTCATCTTAATTATAAGGCATAGTCTCAAAACTCATTTGTGGAATCTTTGACCTTGGTAGAGGTCAAATGCAAACGTGCTGAAGGGGAGGTGAGGGAGGAGCCAGAGGGAATCTAAGGGCAGGATTCAAACTGAAGGAAATTGGAAAATAAATCCTCAGTTGGCAGGAGAGTGCAGGCTGGAGAACAGAACAAAGGAGCTGGGAGGAAGGAGTAAAAGACACTGCATCAGAGTCATCTTTGCAGGAGAAGGAGCAAATAAATTCCTCGTTGAGATGAAGCTTGGCAGAGCTCACTACGGCATCAGGTGCTGACGTCTGGTGTTGGAAAAGAGGAGGCAGAAGCAAGGCAAACTGTGACAGACCAAGCAGGGAGTCTGAAGGCATCTGTTTCCCAGCCTTAGGAGGAAGTTGGGTGGATTGATGCTACGCACAGTGGTAGGGCTCTAGCCACTTACAGCGGCAGCAGGCAGTGACTGTGTCCAGCTGGGCTGGGTAGTGAGAGGACAGTAGGGGCCAGAAACACTTGAACTTTTGCTGGTGGCAAAGGAGAGGGACAGAGAACCATCTTCCCTAACGTTGCAGTGCAGTTTTGATTTAAACTGTTGTGCTCTTCCATTTTGGAGCAATAAATGTAAGACTTGAGAAGTATCTTTTGGATTCTTGATGAAGTATCCAACCCCATCACTTTTTTCCCAAACAGATTCTTTGTGCTTCTCTGAGACAAATATTTGATTTACATTGATCAAGTGCTGAACTCAACTACTGCACATGTTGCTTGTAATGTGATGGTATTTGAAATGTGAAGCTTTTGATGTAAAGATGTAAAGAAATTGAAAGACTCAGGCCCTTCTGGCTTGTCATTTCCCCACTGACCACTGAAAAGTGTTGCTGCATCTGTAGATAACTGTAGCCTGCTCAGAGCCTTCCAGTGTATTTAGGACTGGATGGATGTTGGCTTCACACTTAATTGGAAATGCTGAGGAGAGGAGTTGGGGGCAGCGTACGGGGAATTCAACACTGTTAGTTCTTCACTTTCTCTGTGTTTAGTGTTCCTTACTGATGGGGCACAGATGGTCTTAGATTATGGAAAAAACATGCCAGAAACTGCAGGCTAGGCTCAAACTGGGGAGTTAAGCTTGACATGAAATAAGCAGAAGGCTGAAATTAGCTTATCAGGAGCATTAGGCACCTGGTAGAGGAGTAGATTTTAATGTGCAATGTAGCTATAGCACAATAAAATAAATAAAAACAAAACAAAATCTGTTTTATGAAACATGGGAGACTTTTCATCACTGACTTCCTCTTCCAGCCCAGCCTGGTAACAACTGAAAGGTCCTGCTTACTCTTTGTTAATAATGATTTATCAGAAATGACATTTTCTGACAGTTTGTTATGCTAAGCACCAAACCCCAGAGAAGCCAGGGAGTGTAAAGGTCAAAATCTAGGTGTGTTGCCAAAAACGTTCCTGGGAAGCCTGCACCATGCTTGCATGTGCACCATGTGTACTCCCTGTTTGCAGATCTCAGAGTGCAGCTGAGTATTCTGTGTGCTTCCACAGTACATGTCAAAATCCTCGTGTCTAGGAACAGGAATCTGGATCCTTTCTCTAGGTATGCAAAACAAATGGAAATGCAGACATACATCTGCTGAACTGAATAGGGAAAGTACAAAGACTCCTTTTTAGCTGCAGATTTAGAATTTTTTTCCCCCATATTCTTGAAGCTCAAAAACTATTACTTTAAAATGGAGAAGGGCAGGGGGGAAAGTCTGGTTTCACTTAAGTTCCCATGGTACAGGCAGGATCTCTGTTTTCAGCCTCCCTTGAAAAACTTTCCCAGTTTCTTTGGCTTGCATGAAACTGGCCTTGGCTAATTAAAGTAATCTCAAAGCTTTCGTTTGGTCTCAATAATGCATCTTGCACTTAGTTAAAGATTTCCAGTGCGTTTTTTTCCCTTTTGGTTGTACTACACCAAGCTTATGTGCACAACCAGAAAAGAATGTTGATAGGATAAATTGAATCACATGCACATTTATTAGTTTAATCATGCACTGCCCCTTTTTTTCAAGCCAAGACAGGACTCAAACCATGTTCAACCTCTTACACAATTTTAATGAGAATATATTGCAGTGTTTGTCATCTGAAAGAGTATTAGCCCCCGCTAAAGCAATAGATGTGATTTCCCTAAAGAAAAACAGGAGGCACAGAACACTGAAATTGTCATCTTGAGTTCTTCATTAGTCTCTTTAATACTCCAGGATGTACTGGTTTTGATTCCTGAATCTCAGCCTAATTGTTGGGAGAACTGGATCCAAATTGGGCATTTCCTCAAACTTATTTTAGCTCTTTCCCAAAGCAAACAAGTAAATGCTGAACAAGTATATTCAATGATATAACCTAGAGAGGAATAAAAAATGCAAGACTTCCCCACTTTAGAAAGCTGATAATACACAGAGGTTTCACATGTGCTTCAGTGATTACATTTTTGTTTTGAAGCATATATAGGAAGGTTGCTTTTCTTAGCTGAACTCTTAATGCAAATGCAAAAAAAATGCACTCTGACTGTGCAGCATTTGTCCAGTCTGCCTCAGAAGCAGAGGGAGAGGGAACACAAAAAATAATGTATAGTGGAGAACACTTAACATCTCTACATAGCAGTGAGCTTCAAAGAGGCACAATGGCAAGGAAACCCAGGGCAGAAAAATGAAGGAGAATGAAATTGCCTTGCTTGATGCAGAAATACAAAGGAGACTATAGCCATGGTAAATCGATTTTGTACTGAATATGGGCTGGTCCACTGGAAGGGTTTTTGAACCTCCTACTCCAGAAATCATTGTGCAAAACAGTAAGAGGAGGCTGCTTAGAAGTCTTGTCACATCCATCAGTAGAGCCCACAAAGAGGAAGGAGGGATTTAGTTCTGAAAGGCAACTCTGCCAAAAAACATAAAGGGGTGGAGATGGACATCTTTTGGCGGTTAGAGAAGCCTCAAAGGAAGAATTGCCTTCACTTTATCAAGGGTGACCATTTCTGTGACTCTGTTCATTGGCCCACTTCTTCAAAATAGCTTGTTGTACCTTGTTTGTAGCAACTGAAGAAAATAAAAAACTCAAAACTCACAACAAAACCTGTTCTTCATGGAAGAAACAGTGTTGGTGGTGTGAGAAATAGTGCTGGGTGGTGCTCACCTGGCCAGTGTCAACTGCACTTGCATGTGTGTCGGCTGTACTTACATTCCTGACCTGTGCTTGATGCAGTGGGAATTTTTCTTTTATAATTTTTGATTCAGGGTATTTTAACCTCCTTATTTAGTTATTTTATTTATTTATCCTATAATCTTATGTATCTGTAATCTCCAATACATTTACTAAATGTTTGTTGTCATAAGCTATAAACTGAATGCGACATGGCAAGAGACCAAGTTCCACTGTGGCTGTTAATTACCCAGTATGCTAAAAGTCTTGTCTCAGTTTCTTTATGCTTTTGATCATTGGTAATAGGAAACACTGTAAGTCATCCTTCCTTAACATCCCCTGTGCTGTTCTCCAGTTCTGGATGTTGTCACCCATTCTAAACTGGCTACAGGTGACAGCTATAATTTTTTTTCACTAGAATGCCAAGTGTCCCAGTTAACTAAGACTATCAGTTTGCATTTTGCCCTGTCCATGCTTTTGCATGCTTAAAAGCAATAGAAATATCCAATGGATTAAGTTGTTTTCCAAAAAAAAAAAAAGCATTCCTGTGTATAGTACTTCCAACTAAATCATTGCAGTGTTAAGCACTTCCAAGCAAAATGAAGTAGATCATCAGCAAAGTGAAATCATTTTCACAGACTGACATTTTTCTTTACATAGTATGATAAAAATACAAACACTAGATAGTGGAAACAGAAATCCAATGCCATCTTTATCTCTCCTCTTCAGTGCTGTATTTTTCTTCCGAAGTATCGTGTTGGCGTGTTCATCTAACATTACTGCATAAATATGTACTGTCAGTCTGAGCTCGGCACATAGCCACAGCAGCGTGTACTCCTTCTTTCTTTAGCCTTCTGGACAGCACTGCAATCCGGTCTGTTGCTAAAACCTGTAATCTGGGCATCGTTCCTGGCTTCTGCAAGCCCTTCTGTTCAGGTGTAGCATCACATCTATAGCTCCTTGTGTTGCCAAATCACCAGTATCTTTGCACCCTTCCACTGATTCCCCTCTCTTTGGGCATATCCTTTTTGCATTGCATTAGTGCTTGTATTAATTTTAATTGTCTTTCACAGACCTGCATATCGTCTCCCATAAGAGGCTTACCCCACTTTGAATCTGCCAATGAAGCCAACATCTCTCTCCCCCTTGGTTAATGTGCCTTCTCCTCTTGCTTCCTCCCATATGTCTCCTTTGTGTCTCAGAAGAATCCCATCCTTGGTACACAAAAACTCTTCAGGTTACAAAAACCTCACCATGAGTTATGGGGCTGGTGAGCTGTGACCTTTCCCTACTGTGTGGTTGTGCTCGGATGTCTCTCTGTGCTCCACCGTCCACTGCTCCCTGATGCCTCTTACATTATTATGCTTTGCTTATGATGCATTTTGGCAAGGCTGTAGTAACACAGGCTTGCACAGGGGGTCCTGGGCTAGGATGGAGGCTCATAGGTGCTATGAAAACTGCAAATTTGGATGACAAAGAAAGTTCCGTTAAGTAAAAAAGCTCAAATTCTACTCTGTGTGGAATTTAGCATCAAGTTACAAATGTTTTATACCAGGGTTACGGAAAGTATGCTCAAAGCACTGGCAAGTCAATCTGCTTGCTTCAAATATGAATTTTGTTTTGACAGAGCCTCCTCAAGGTTGAGCTGGCTGCTCCATTGTAAGCTGTCCTTTGTACACTATAATTCCCAAAGAGCTGGAAAAAGTACAGGTTGTAACCTGAATGTGACTATTTTTATTGTTTATTGTAGAAAACACCATTTTAGTTTTAGTACTTGGTATCAAATGTTCTTTACTAAAGCTTTAGACGATTGTCTTTAATAATAAAACCGTGTACTTGTACAGTGCTTTCAATTTAGGTATGCTGTAGAAGCCGTGATCTGTTAAGCCTTGTACAATGCTCCTTTCAGATAAGGAAATGCATGGTCTGGAGTTGTAAATTCCTACCTGACACTGCAGAGAGAGGGGAGCGTCTGATTTACAGACCTTCTGTTGTTTAATGGAATCTCCTGCAGGACAAATGGAAGTTGGGGGCACTTGCCCAAAGGTGTCAGAAAGAAGAGGATGGGAGGCACGGCGTCTTGCCCGTTGTTCTAACCTCTAAACCCGCTCCCACAGCGCACCGCTGATTCACTGGATGCGTTTTGTGGTACTAGCAAAAAAATGCTGTCTAAGAACTCATTTTGTGCTAGACAGGAAAGTTTTTAGTCCTCAAGAGAGCAAAGTTCAGTGCTCGGTGGCTTTTCCTAGTCAGTTGACCTCTCTGTGCTTCTGGTTTTCCTTTCCTCCCATGTGCCTCTGTTGTCTGTTTAGTTTGCAAGTTCTCTCAGACAGAAATTCTCCCCCCAGCATGTTTGTATATTGCCTAGAGATATGGGGTCATCTTCTCAGTTCATGCCTCTACGTGCTCTTATAATACAAGTAAATAACAAGGGATTTTGAAGCTGTGAAAGAGAGAAAATCAGTAACATTGACCATGCAAGAACTCAAAGCAACTGAAAGCTGTCCCTCAAAAAATAGTATTTGCAGTTGAAAACAGGTTGTCTCTGTAGCCACAGACACACAACAGAGGTACAGGAGCTGACCCACTTGCTGCTTGCTGCAGAGCTGTGTTGCTGGGAGGTGCTCTCTGCACAGGAGGAAAACTGTGAAGCATTTTACTGTCAACTTGAGATAAGAGAGGACCATGTACAGAGTGGGTTACCCTGACTCCGCTTATGTACAGCCCATCGGGCTGGGATAACTTGACCAAAGATTGTAGAGCTGCTGCACCTGGAGGCTGAGGCCCTGTTCTGCCGGGTGTTACAGCAATGCTCTGTCCAGGTGCGCGTACAGCCTGAAAACACAGTGGGAGGACATGCTCTGCTCTAAATCAGTGAGGCTTAAGAATGAAACCAGCAAAGATAATGTAGTGAGTCCTCCTGGAAACTCTCCTCTCTGTCTGTTGGGTGCAGCTGTACACTACTTCTGTGATTTTTGTACAATTGTGAGCCAGGGCAGAGGAACTTCCCTAAACCTATTGCATCTCTCTTTGTATGGATGTGGTAAGAGTCTGTGAGATAGAGAAACATGAACATCCAAAGATGGTATTATTTGGAGCTGTGTTAAAGATCCATTCTTACAATGAGAAACTCCTTTCTAATGAAAGATTCCTTCCTTACTATGCCAGTATGTGGCATCCACTTCTTCTCTGGTGTGAACAGAGTGAGTGGTCGTGTTCAGCAGCCAATAAATGCCAGGTCAAAATCAGTGCCGGTACAGTAAGCAACTGGCTTTTGTTTATAGAGAGAAGGTCTGATTCACAGATTAAGGTTATGGGAACTGGAACCCATTGATGGACTATTTTTTTGCATGTTTGCCAACCTCCATCTTCTAAGCGTTAGTATTTTGAGGTCTCCTCCAGCAGACTTACTCTCCAGCCGCTCCAGAAGAGCTGTGCCACTGGGCACTCTGTTGATGGGCACTATGGATACTTAATTTAAATGAAGCAAACAGCTTGAGTTTTACCACATCTCAAAGGATCTGAGATTACTTGAGGGAAATCAATTAATGATTTGATAAAACGCAATGCAGATCCCTTCATCCAAGCCCCCTCCTCTCCCCACAATTAATTGCCTGAATCCTGTGATCATTCGTCATACCTGTCACTGCACGCAGCAGTGATCTGTAATTTGTGTACTGCAGCATGTAGCAGAACTATTTATTGAAGCTTGGCATTATGTTCTTTCGGTATTAGTTATCTGTTTATCAGGCATGTTTATCACAGTTTTTAATAAATTACCAGTGTTGGAACTTCAGAAATAGCCTCTAGGGGATTAAGCTACTGTGCTTTATTACTAAGAAGTTAGATTTCAATAAGTTATTATTTATAGAGAGCTCTAAATGTGCCTTGTCCTCAAGAGACAAAAGCCAATGCTTCAAAAAGGGAATTTAACTTTCCACTTTTAGGCTAAGGCAGTAAGTCTTTATGAAGAAGTCCTGGAGGATTAAATAGGGAAGAAATAGCTAAATTGTTGTAGAAATGTTTTTACAGTACACATCATAGAAACCCAAGTTAAACAAGAACCTTTTAATAGATTTTCTGGATCTAGCCTATAGAACTTTTTTCAGAGATTTTTTTTCTACTAAGTGCTGTAACAGCCAACACTTCCCAATTTCTTTTAAATGCTGTAGAATTTGCCCAGGGAAGGGTAGATTTACACTGGTGCTACCTTGTGTAGAGACTGCAAAGCATATAGAAACATAGAAATAAACTTATGAAATGGATTTGTCATATCAGCAAGAATCTGTAGTTGATGCTTTAGAGGTCTGAAATCTGCTCATTAGTATGAATAAAAAGACTGAAGTTGACATCTTGTAGGGGAATGAACAGGCCTCTGAGCAGCCGCTGTGTAAAGGATTTGGTCTGCACCCCAATTTAGCAAAGTCCTTAAGCATGTGGTTAAGCTAAACTGGTCTGGTAGGGTATGTAAATATGTGCTTTATTTCCATTGACGTTGGCAGATATTAAATGCAGTGCAGAAACACAGTATCTCCACGTTCCTCTCTCCCCAGACTTGGAGAAAAGTTTCCACACCTTGCTCTGAAATGAGCTGATCCCCCCAAAAACTGTAAATGTAAGTAAGGAATGCAGAGATTTGGGGCTGATATAAGGAATCCAGGAAGCTGCCCTCAAAGCAAATCTCTTTTTTTTTTTTTTTTTTTTTCCAGAGGTACATTTCTCTCAACATACTACTGCCTCGTACACTTACTGGAAAGGAAGATGTAAATAAATACACAGGGAAAGAAACAACTCTGCCAGCTCAGGTCTCTAGTGCACAGTAACTGTCATATCACAACGCCTCCTGCCCTCCTCCCTCATGCATAACTCAGCAAAGGGTGATGTGAGTGGCAGACTCTGCCTGGGGTGCCCTGCACCACACAAGCGGAGAACCAAAATCACCTCTTACTCCATGGGCAGATTGAGAATTCTCCTGTGGGCACTGCGGAGGGCTGATGGAAATGGAAGCTCCTGCCATTAGCAATCCCTGCAGACCTGAGCCTGGGACACAAGGTGCTGCTTCTGCTGACATTAGCAGGAACCTGAGGAGCTCAGTACCTTTTCGGAAATGCTGGGCGTCTCACAGAAGCAGTCCCTGGGTTTTTTTGCAGTAAGCCTCTTCTTGTATTTTTTTTTTGTACCCTTCCAAACATACACAATGTACATTTTTGTATTACACTTTTTTTCTCACTAATAGAAGAGAACAACATGATTCTGGGTCTGTCTGCAGACATGCAAGGCTGCCTGTAGCTTGCACAGAGTACTTTTTTCATGGAAGTGAGGCTGGTAACAGATGGATAGGTTTGCAATGAAAGGCTTTCAAAATAAAGAACAGGTTTAATTTACCCAGCAAATACGCATGTAACCTATTCTCCTCCAGTCTTCACTTTCCAGTTTTAAAGCAACGTTCTGGTTTTACATAAAAACCTGCAACCTCTGTTGTGTGACTACGCTGCAGGGATTAGTGTTTGGTTAATCTATTAAATTCATATGTGGTGTTTGAAGCAATTATAAATTGCTGGCCTCAGTGTAAAAGCTGGTCCAAAGAAGTTGAAGCGATTTTTCACATCAGCATTTGAGGATGCACATAACTATTGATAACAGGACTTGCTAGTGACAGGCAGGCACTTTGGATGCCAGCACTGGGATGTGCAGGTAATTAAATAAATGTATCTAGAAAGCTTCTCTCAGCAGTGCGTGCTGAATACCTGATGTGACAGCACATGATGGGCTAGAATTTCTAGAGCACTATTGGTCTGCGGTCTGAGCTGGGAGCAAGCTGTGATGCTTATAATTTATTAGAAGAGATATTAACTCTTTCTGTGTTTGAGTGTGACACTGGAATATTGAAATGTGCACTGAGCTTAGCCACTGTGGCCCATTTCTGTTAATTTCTAGTTGGGTGGTGTTGCACCAGATACACATGGTTGTACACATGACTACTCCTGTGATTGTTCTCCTTCATGTGACTTCCTAAATATGCAGAAATAACACCCAGCCCCCCCCACCCCTTTTTTTAATGGAGAAAATCTGCTTGCATAGAACTCAAGAACAGAAACAGGGATATGAAGAACCAGGTGTCCATGCAAATGGGCTGAATGGAAGGCACATTTAATTGTGTTTTCAGTTCCTAGACAAAGTTGCTGATACTCTTGTGCCTATCTACACAGATGGCTGGGCAGTTCTGCTCATGGTTTGTGTGGCTCTTGTCTTACACAGCAGCTGCAGCCCTGAGCTGACTGTTTCATTTGTATGCCATACGAGTCTGGTGTTCCTCTATTCTGCACATGGGCCATGTGGTTGTAGAGGAGGTCCTCAAAGCAGCTGGAAACACTGTTAGAAAATGCATTTCTTCTGGAAGTGCAGGAGCGAAGAGATGCTGGAGAGCTTGTAAGGAGATAGCATGAGGAGCTAGAGTGCTCTTGGTAAGGATGTTGGTAAGGTTGTAAGGGGAGGAATTGCTGATGTCCTAACAGCCTGAAAAAGTGTTTGCTTGGTTACTTAAGCACATGGCAAGTAGGGAAGCAGCTAAGAGAAAGTACACAGTGTTCTGTGTTTGTGTGGAGCCTTGCTTACAGGTTTGTCACATCTTCATCCAGGCTTTGTTCTCCATGACCCATGCCATGAAAGTTGGTTTATTGCCACATGGTTCTACTGCTTTGGACTAAAGTGTAGCAGGAGGTACGAAAATAATCCCAGATGTGATTTGTGGAGTTGGAAAACTTAAATTTCTCAGACAACTGAGAAAATGAATCATAAATTCAGGATGATGACCGAAGTGAATGACAAAAACATTCTGGTGGATACAGTTTGTACCTCATCCAAGCATGCAGAGGCAGCTTTCGGCAGTAAAACCAAATAGTATTAATTTGCTTTATTGAGGGAGACGAGGAAAAGGAGGGGAGGCACTTAAGGCAGTGTGCAAGAAGCTGGCCATTGAGAAGCGTTATGATCAGGTAACGGGGCAAAAGTCCAAAGCACCCCTTACAGTGCTGTAGAGTTAGGCGTTAGGTAGGCGTCTGCCTCATTGAGAGGCATATGGGTACACCCAGATGTACTCCAGAAGAGAGAGATCTTTCGGAAGGTTTCTCTGTCAAACGTCCAGGATGTAGTTTGATACTGGGGCAAAATGAAGAAAATTTCATCTGAGGAGGAGGGGCTTGGGTTGGACATATCAGTGAGATGCAGGAAGTAGAGCACCAGTGTTACACAGGGAGGTTGCACAGAGAAGCCCAGGACAACAGAGCTGGCGAGAGTGGGACATTTTGATCTGAAAAGACAGCTATCAGTCAAGTAAAGAAACCGAACAATGCTAAAAATCTCATGAGAATGCCCCAAGTTCAGAGGTCTGAGACTGCCCAGGACCTCTTACCAGGTCCAACCCAAAGGCCATGACCAAAGATGTGTGTGGGATCCTGAGAGCCCATCAAAAAGACTTGTCTAGGCTGTAGGTCAGCTGACGGGTGCATGTTCATACCTTGCAGTACAATTATTTAAACATGCATTATCTCCTTGGCTCTGCAATTAAGTTTTTATTATTGACAAGATGTTCTGCTCTGCTGGGCCATGAATATTGTCTTTGAGTCACTAGAGGTCATTGGAGTTACTTAGCCCTCAAACTAGCTCCTCCCTGTGCCCCCAAAGACATGTGTGGGACTTGTAAAACATGCTCTGGATTGCCATATTGCCTAATTATCCTCTTAACCCTAATGAGATGCATCCTGACTAATGATGCAGTCATGAACAACACGTTCCTATAATTTGGGCCATCAGCAGGAACTTCTGTTATCACTAGACTCATCAAGGTAGCTTCAGAAAGCTGAAGGGCAGTGTTGCCTAATAAAAATACCAAGAACACAGCTGGGGGGGACCAGTGCTCTGACATGAGCTATGTTTGCAACATGCCTCAAAGTTCTGTGATGCAGGTGTCTGGCAGAAAGAGCTAAGTGTCCCCTAAGAGGCCAAATTCTTCTCTGTTACATTGCTGCAATCCTAGAAGACCTAGAGTATTTGCAGAGAAGCAGCCTCGATTGCTGGAGTAACCAATGAATTTTGTTTTCCTTTTGTCCTGTGAAGCACTGTAAAGGTAAACTGGGCTGTATAACAGAGAGTGGTCTGTCTCTGGTTCTTAAGTGGGAAGAAGACCCACCTAATAAGCTGTCTCTTTTCTGGACTTTTTTCTTGTGTGTGTATTAAGGTTGCTGAAAATTGAGCCAATGTGGAAGGATACTGTGATTAGATGCGTATGGGCCAGACTTGGGACTGAGGATGGAAATACTGCTGCGCGGTTGTTTTGCAGATATTAAGGGCTCTCAATCAAAATTCCTTGCTCTATTGTGATGTCTTACTGACATGGGCTCTCTCCTCCAGTGACATACCCCCTCTCAGGATATGGCTAAATGATCCTTTCCAACAAGGATTTATCCCAGCTCTCACAAAAACACTTCTGAGGCACAAGCTTTTGGCCTTAAGCCTGGATTGCACTGCAGAACATGGGAGGTGTTTCCCAAGCAACTCCCAGGGAAAGGTCTGTACTCTTCCCTTCTCCCACCAGATCTTTGCCTGTGCTCAAAGTCTTAACTTCAAGCCAAATTGAACTGAATGCTCAGCTGATGGAGCAGATATGTTTTGTTTGTTTGTTTTTTAATGAGAGAGAAATATCCCTTCTCCAAATGTTGCCTATAAATGCATTTCCTGGGTGGTGGTATCTCTTTTGGTTCTGAGCAAGTGTCTTTATGGACCTGCACTGGGGGAGGAAATTGATCCCCCCCTCTTCTCCCATCTTTCTCCTGCAAAAAACAGGATTTATGATGTGTCAAGGGGACAATATCTATAGAAGCCCAGAGTTTAAAAAAAATATATTGGCTGCAGTGAGAAGGTTCAAGAAGAGTTCAGATCCGGACCGAACTTTGAAGCCATTTCCTGTGTTGGTAATGGACTGAGGAAAAAAAGAAATCCTGGCTCTTTTAGGGGAGCTTTGGATCTGTTTCTGAACTTTGAGAGCCTGGCCTTTCCCTATGTAACAGAGCTATTTTTCTTGCACTCAGAATGATGTATTATGTATAGTATGGATGTTTATATGTATTTTCACCTCCAGCTAACAATACCTGCTTGAATTTGTTAGGACTATTTTAAAAAAGTGCTGCAGGGAGGAAAATTGCAGAGGGCACTGGGTAGCTGGGTATGTTGCTGAATATTTTAAATCTAAAAGTTCTCTCTAATGCAGCTTTGCTGGTTTGAGTTTTCTTGCGAAGGAAGAGGCCTCTTTGCACTGAAGCAGTCAGTCAGAGCCGTCTTACGTACTCTTGGTCCCCAGTCAGTAGTGCCCTCAGCCCTAATGCATTTTACTCCTCCTCAGGATCTGACCCCATTTGTCTGGCATCACAAATCACCATCCAACTCCCATCTCTTCCCACTTTCCCATCTCTCCAGGTCTTGCCGGCCAACTCCCAGTTGTTGTTTTATCCAGCTCACTTTGCTGCAGGATTAGTTAGAAAGTGATAATCTTGTGGGTAAATTTAAGGAGACCAGCAAATTTGTGCACAACTACTAGACGTTGCTGTAGGGAAGGTTTTCATTTTGGTGGTGAAAGCTGACGGTTTTATACAGCACTGTCCTCTTTGGAAAGAAGGTGATGGCTCGGTGTGTAGGGCTTGTGTCTTGGACCTTCCAGTTGAATGATGATCGGAAGTTGTATTTACATGTAAATTAAAGTCTGTCCTCTGTTAACATTCCAGTTGCTTCTGCCTCTGGACTTCTCATCTATTTATCATTTATGTGCACTGTGAGCACAGTGGGAGAGAGATACATGTTTACTGTCACAATGCTGCTTTTAAATTGGGCTGTATAAATTGGCTGGAGGTACTTGCTCTTGTTTTGGGAGTCTCCAGACATGGTGGTTGGTGGCATTGTCATGTGACTTGTGCATTTTGGTTTCTCAGGCAACAGCATGGGGTTCAGATGAAGACACCAGGAGGTCCTGTCAAAGTAAAGGGAAAACCGAGGTAAGTTTTGCTTTGCTACAGTGATGCTATGGGTAAATGTATTTGCATCATGTGAAATCCACACGGGGAGCATCTGACACCAGCTTGAGCTTGTAAATTTGCAGCAGTTTAGATCTACCACCACAAGTGCATAAGCACCACCAAGCAAGCCATTTCAAAGGCCCCCTGGCAAGTTATTAGACTTGCTCTGCATGAAATTTAAAGGTGATTTCACTGCTGGAGAGGACACAATTTGTGACACATCAAGGAGCAGAGTGGGAGAAAGCCAGGGGTAACCTCTTGCAGTGGGGTCTGTGGCTGGGCAGGCTGGCTTAGTGTAGGCACTCAGCAGTGAGCCACTGGCATTCGGCCATGTGGGTTTCAATGCTTGTTTGCAGTTGATATTCATCTTTGTCTAATTCACCTGAACATAAGAATTGAACATGCTAGCGCACTGCGGTCTGTTCAGGTGGAATATCACAGAGCTTGTTCGGAGGCAGGTGCTGTCTGCTAAACAGCAGTTTGAAATAAGAATTGCTTGAACTAACATATGCTGCTCAGAAGTTCAGAGTTTGCAGGCATTTCTGATCCACACCGGTCCTTTCTGCCCCTCCTCTGAGAAGCTAAACCAAAGTCATCTAGCTAAAAGCAGGAAATGTTTTAATTTTTCAAATGTGATATTGATATTGTTAAAAAATCTCCAGGCCTCAAATAAGAGTGTGTCCTATTGTCCTTAATACTACACTGCAAAGAGTTCTCAGTCTAATCCAAAAGAGCTGGACAAAGGATAAGAGAAGATAAGCACAATCTTTGCTTAGACTTGGACAGTCAAGCAGAGAGTGACTTTGAGGCTGGGCCAAAATACTGGAATTCTGCCAAATTCCAGTTCAGTGCTTTAAACACAGGATTATATTCTCTTTCATTGACCACATTCATTTTATATTATAAACTTTATGTGATTACTGTATTAACTTGTATATATACAAAAAGCTAGCTTGAATTTTGCCAGATAGGCAACAATTTGCTTCATGTAGCTCTGGAGAGCAGGAGTATGAGTATCCTAGGACATCTGTTAGAGCTTCATCTGGGTCCTACATTATGCAGGAAAACATCATGGAGGCAAAACGGGTTGGGCTGGGTGAACACCAAACACGGCCAGCAATGGGAAGAAGAACCTGGCAGAAGCTGGACAAAATTTAAAAACTCCAAAACCCAGGACATGGGGATTTTTTGAATTTGTAGTCTTTGTACTTCAAAATGTGTAAAGAAAGAATTTTCCACTTTTCTTTCATTGTAAAGTTTATGAGATTTAAATTGTATCCTATTATACATGAAGAATTTGAATTTATAACCCAGAATTATTTTGTCAACCCCTAGATAAAGCTGTGCATTTGACTGAACAAATTCTAGGATAATTTCAATTTATCTCTTTTACTGTCATGCCCAAAGAAAGCGATGGTCTGACTATATTTGCTGCTGCTACCTCCTCACACTGCAAAGAGTTTGCAAAAAATTTCATGAGGATAATGCTCTTAACAGCTGAGTTCATGCTGGTTGTTATCCAGAGCTTGAGATTGTTTGGTGGGCACAGTGGCCAAGGGTGTGAAATTCTGAGGAACAATAATTAAGCAGATCGTTAGACACTTCTTGACATACTATTAATGGCAAACAGAGGTGTTGACTAAGAGTCTGACAGGAAGACATGAAGCTACAAACAAAGACAGAAGGATTCTGCAGTAGCCAATTAAACTCAGATCTCCCAAGTCTGTAGCTACTCTGACCTGTGTCCACAGCTGAGTCCCTCCTGGGGCAGGCGTACACATTCATTGTTTGTTAGACTGCAGAGAAATGACTTAGAGCTAGCTCCAAAACCACCAAGTTTAGCCTAGCTGGTGAAGTGCTCTACTCCAGCTAAGAAGTCCAGCTCTGAGCCAGCATCTCTGCCCTTGGCTGGGTAAAAGCAGCAAGTGAGGGCAGCACTAATGTGAACATTTCAGATTCTGCTGTGCAACAGTGGTACAAGAGTCTTGCACCTGGGAAGGAGTAATAAAATGCACCAGTACAGATTGGGAGGCAATCTGCTAGAAAGCAGCTCCGTAGAGAAGGACCTTGGAGTCCTGGTGGACGGCAAGTTCTCCATGGGACAGCAATGTGCCCTTGTGGCCAAGAAAGCCAATGGTCTCCTGGGGTGCATTAAGAAGAGTGTGTCCAGCAGATTGAGGGAGGTTCTCCTCCCCCTCTACTCTGCCCTAGTGAGACCTCACCTGGAGTACTGCGTTCAGTTCTGGGCTTCCCAGTTCAAGAGGGACAGAGACCTACTTGAGAGAGTCCAATGGAAGGCTATGAGGATGATTAGGGGACTGGAACACCTGCCTTGTGAGGAAAGGTTGAGAGACCTGGGGCTTTTTAGTCTGGAGAAGAGAAGGCTGAGAGGGGATCTAATTAATATATGAGAGCTGGATGTCAAGAAGAAAGGGACAACCTCTTCTCACTTATGCCCTGCGGTAAGACAAGGGGCAATGGATGCAAGCTAGAGCACAGGAAGTTCCACCTCAACATGAGGAGGAACTGCTTTACTGTGAGGGTTCCAGAGCACTGAAACGAGCTCCCCAGGGAGGTTGTGGAGTCTCCTTCTCTGGAGACTTTCAAGACCCGTCTGGATGCGTTCCTGTGTAACCTGCCCTAGATTCTATGGTCCTGCTTGGCAGGGGGGCTGGACTCGATGATCTCCAGAGGTCCCTTCCAACCCCTAAGATTCTATGATTCTAAGATGCAGAGCTCTGTCTGCCTCAGCTCTGCTTTGTCACAACTTGACTAATGGTAGTTTTCTACCTAGCACAGATGATTTGATGATAAATATGTTATGGATTGTCAGGCACTTAGATATTTGGTGATAGAGGCTAGAAATAAGGAGGACCTTTGACTCACATTAATTCTCAGTGTAGTTTGCATAAGTTATATGACTGGTCCATTTTCCTTGCCCATTTAATAATGTATATATTTTAAGATGAGGTTTTCAAAGCCACCTAATGTATTAAAATGCCTTTCCCCCCCTTCATTCTTATGCCTGATTCTAAATCAGATTCTTCCTGCTGCTTGGAAAATCTCTTCCTAAAATGCTTAGAACTTTACCATAAGGAAAATAAGAAGTGCAAGAATAAAAGCCACAAAATGCATATCACAGGATTATAATTATTATGGCGTGATGGTTACTCCACATTTGACTACATATTGGCCAGAGAAAAGGAGATGAGAAATATGGGTCCCAGATTTAAGGTTAGAAGGTACCATTTCTTCTGATACCTTTTGTAGCTCTGGCCACAAATTTAATCTGCTTATTCCTAAATTGAGCTCAGTAACTTGTGTTTGGCTGCTGCAGCTTTTTGAGGAAGGCAAAAAGTTTTGAACTGGGGGCCTGAAGCAAATGAGCTGACTGGGCTTGTTCTAATGGGAGATCACCTTCCCTGTTAACAAAATGGACATTATTTCCTTTTTGGATCTGGCTTCAGTTTTGAGTGTCTGGGTCTCATTTAACCCTTCTCTGCTAGATTTAAGAGCCCTTTAGTTACCAATATTTATTTTTCACAAAGATACTTATATGCTCTTGTCAAATGGGTACTTAGGCTTTTTTGATAAAGTAAAAAGCTGAGTTCTCCAAGCCTTTTTCTCGAATTTGTTTTTCTACTGCCCTTGAATATATTCTGTGCACTCCAATTTTTCACCTGTTCTCCCTTACCTCTCTAACGCTTGAATGTGATTAAAACAGTCTTCAACATCTTATTCACCCTCTTCTCTTCATGCACATGGCAGTTTCGTGAGCTCTTCTGCCATAGGAGGTCATTCAGCATTGCCTAGCCACTGTGACCACTAAATCCTTTTCACAATTGCTGGTCTTGGGATTTAATCTCCCGGTCTATACATAGAGCCCTCTTGTTCCTTGCTTTTTAAAGCATAATATCTTACAAAAATGTATTTTATTTGTTGGGTCCAGTGCAGCAACCATCCTAGCATATATAGTGAGGCACTGGCCTCACTGGTAATTACTACTGTCATAATCTTTGTGTTATCCACAAATGTTTGTTAAGAAAAATGTCAGTACTAGACTAGTACCATCCCACCTGGGGCCCCGCTAGAATAGCGAGTTTATGAATTATTTCACTCTGAGGGCTTTTTTCAGCTCAGTAATTTATCAGATTTTAATCCATTAATGTATAAGTTCTTAAACTTGATTTTAAAATTAACTCTGCAATATATCATGTGATATTAAACACCTCAGAAAAGTCACTTTCATTGATGTTATTTTTATTAACTAAAACCTGAAATAACTTCAACGAATTGTATATGCTTTACTTGTCATGTGTCTGGAGATCCATGCTAGCTTCCATGACTAATCTTTCCTATTTTTGCAACTTTTATAAAATATATTATGATCAGCACCTTAAAATTGTTCCCCGGAAAACATCTACATTACTGAGAGACAATGCAGAGAACAAAGTCAGTGTTCTGCTGCCTTTGGGTCTTCCAAATGAAATCACCCAGAGGTTGTAGTTAAAATGAGTGGTGGATAGAGCAGAAGAGGAAGAGGTGGATTCAGTTTCATTAGGAGCTGCTCAGGTTCTAGTTTGTAATTGGTTTGTCTCTGTGTTAGAGTCAACATCCACCACATCTAAGGAATCTTTCCTAATGTAGAAAGCTGTGGCTTTCTAAATATGAGCACTTTGGTCTTTCTCCTGTCTAAGCACAGAATTATTTGTTAACTTTCCAAAAGCAGCACACCACTATTTCAAACCATGAAAGGGAACCATTTGTGAAAATGGCAATGAAAATTGCAGCTCTTACATGCTGTCCTAAGAGCTTTGTGTAGCCAGGAGAAAGATGATGCACTAATAACACTTCTGGAGCAAGAAAGATTCAAGAGAAACGTCTGACAGGTATCCAGCTACCGGTTGTCCCACTGTATTGCCAGTATAGTTTCTTCCTTTTCTGGTATGATGTCCCAGTGCTGGGGGGGGTCTTATGGTTCACACATATGAAATCCTAGCCTGAGGCTTCAGATCAACTAAATGGGTTTGGTGCAGAAATTGCTGAACTAATGGAGGACTCAGCTGTTTCAGGCCTCAAGTGGATCTGTGTCACAAAAAGGATGTGTTCTCTGGTTATCTAGTGGAGCTGGGAATCTCCATGCCACATAGAAATAGTAGGCATCCAGGCAGGACAGGTACCATATAAATCCACAAGCAAATTGAAATAACTGGGAGGTGGTCAGATATTTTTTTTCCCCCCTTTGTAGCTGTTCTTAGGGATCTGAACCTACATTCCTAGTACTTTTGCTAAGCTATCAACGTAGAACCAGCCCCCAAATTTGATTTGAAGTCCATTAAAGAAAACCCGGCTGGCAAAATCATTGACAATCCTCTTTGCTATCTATTCCACTCAGAGGAGAAGGACAGCTTGGTCAGGGCATTGGCTGAAACGGATTAATAGAATTGTTTGTCCAAAGAAATAGATATAGGTATCTGAAAACATGTTAATAACAGTGCTGAAGAACATGATAGATCTTGATTTTTTTTTTTTAACAAATTGGGATGCACTGCAGCAGATAAATTAAGGGGGTAACGTGGAGTTCTGCTGATTCTGTGAACTCCATCCTGTACTGCAGGAGTGTGTTTCTTTACTGAGGAGGGCAGTCCATCTGAAACAACTGTTTCTCATACAGCATGTAACCGTGTTTTTATCTATGATTAAAATATATCAGTATGTGATGAAATAGTGGTAGCCAAAAAAAAAAAAAATTAAAAAGGAGATCTTGGACAGCAGGGCTTGAGCAGTTTATTCAAAGTAAAAGGCAAGTTAAAGTAATGCCTCTATATGGTTATGCTTTCAAAGAAAAATACATCTGTACAATGAGATTAAAGACTTACAACATTTCAGAACTCCAGTGTTCAGAAATGACAGAAGAAATGACTCAAGAAGCACCTACAGCTACTTATTCGCAGCATCCTGAAAAGGTCTTTTTGACTTTTATCTTAAACCGAAGCTGGCAGGAGTTCAGCCCCTCCATTTGCTGATCTGTCCAGATGCATGAAGGGAGCAACTGCACACCACTCTTGGTTCTTGGGTTTGAAATGTTCTTTCAAAGCAGCCTGACATCTCTATGAGCTAGAAAGAGCTCCACAGTCATGGACATTACGGCATTCACAGACAGAAACGTTTAAATCTAAATGCTGTAAAAAATTAAATACATCAGTATAGGCTTAAACTGAGGGTGGGTGGGAGGAGCTTCAGTGAAGTTTATTCTTTTAGTGACAATGAGACCCTGTACCCCGTAAGGTTAAGCATTAGAAGTCATGTACTCTTCCTTTCTGGGAAACCAAGGGTCATTGGACTGGAGAAAAGTGGTATCTGCTCAATTTAAGGCCTTATCTTAAAAAAAGGAACCAGTACCAGGTTATTTTGAGGAAGGAGCAAGAACCCCAAAGTGGGAAACATGTAGTTCATAGGCAAATCAGAGATATGCTTAATGCTCTGGCAGTGAGCCACGGGTTTTTATCAGCTCTGCCATATATTTAATAATAATCCCAACTAATATAACTGGGTTATTCTCATTAACCACATAAATATCCAGTCTTCCTCCTTTATTTAAATCCTTAATCTCTTGATCCCAATAATACCTTCTGGTGATGAGATTTACAGACTGATCATACACAGATTTAACTGCCTGCTCCATAATGTGAGAGCAGAATCCAAATATTGTCTCGTCTGGACAGAGTTCGGTTCAAGCTTGCCAAATTTTCTGGCTATATTAAAGCCTGTCTGAATTTTGCCTCCTGCACACCTAGAGTTTTCCAGCCACAAGGAAGAAACTACATTAAATAGCTCCCGTTTTCTGTAGGGGTTTGTGAGGTCATTTTACTAACCAGTTGCCTCAGCTATGAATTGTTGCAGAGAGCAGGGAGTTGAATGACTTTTCAGAGTAAATCCAGGCTGGTTTAAAGAACACAGAGAGGAGGCTGTTCCTTGCTAGTTACTTTGAGAGTAGGGTAGAAAGAGGATCTGATGTTAATCTCACCAATAGTTTCTTGAAAAAAACCCTGCAAGCTGGAGCATTTAAGTGACTGGGTTTCTTCTTGGCTTTTTTGGAGGTTTTCATAGGCTGACATGACTGGCGGTGGGTACAGCAACTAGAAATACAAGATGAGCACGGTATCCTTCTTCAGGCTGGGCAGGCTAGAGAGGTGTGGTGTGGTAGACCTTTGTTGCTGTCCTTTAGGATGATCTCCTCTGACTCAGTGTATCACTATGGCAAGGCCTTTAGCACCTTTATGTCTCAATTCATCCAGCTGAGAGAACAGGGCAGATAGTGTACATCTGTTTCAGAACATCACGTTAAGCTGTATAAATTACTTTGAGACCAGTGTATGAAATGTGGTGCTATCATTGTTCTTCCTCCATGAGCATGAAGTGCTCTTACCAGCATCAGTAAGGCAGACCCAGAGAAAATGCCTACTCAGTTAATTCATAGGAACAACTATAGTTGGATATGGCCCTCACCTAGTAGCATCATTATTTAAGCAGAGTAGAAAACATCCACTAGTCACCTCTGCTTCTGCCTCTTGCAGCCAATGAAATAATTAGTGGGCTTGGTGCATCCAGTTCCCTCAAAAGTTTCAGCTGTCAACTGTTCCAGTCTAACACCTCATCCATACTGACTGCTCCTCTGCTCTTTGCTACCACAGTTGGGAATGGGCTGGAAGTCACAGATTAAATATTCTGCTGCAGGTTCAGACAGCAGCAGATATGTGTGCTCAGTATGCTGTGCTTTCTCCTCTGTTTCAGTAAATAGCTTCTGCTTTGGACTGAGTGGGTACAAATAAAACTGCGTTGAATTAGGCTAAAATAACACCATATTTACCATCTTCTAGCATCCGTACCAAGCCAGGCTACTGCACTTTGGAGTAAAGACTGCCAGTAGACTCCAAAAGACCACCTAGCACGTGACGTCTCAGAGAAATGCTTTTTTTGTATGCTATCTTCTCAACTTGGAAGATTTTTATAGAAATTGAAGCTTATTAATCTGTAATATAGTTCTGTGAAAAGAAGAGAATTCCACAAATGAGGGTTTTAGATTTCTGCAGGACAGGGTTTTAGTGAGGAATAAATAGACTGACATATCTAGACAGGAAAGGGTCCAGCAACATAAATAGTGTTAGCTGATTTAGGTCAGAAGTTGTGCTCAGACTCTTCACAAAGCAGAGAACAGTGGCAGTGGATGGGCACTCTCTTATGGTGTGAAATTTGGGTACAGATCTGCATTCTGGGTTAGATGCCAAATCAGCCATATTCTGAAAACAAAACCCTGTAGGGAAAGAACCCCATAGCTTTTTTTTATAGTATCCCCTCAAGAATTTCTAATACTTTGCAGTTAAATATATAGTGATCCTAATATTATTTGGGATTTAATAACTGTGCTCTACAGAAAGAGGAATTACTTAACTTGCTTATGAAATGCAGATGTCTCTAGGGCAGGGAATAACTAACAGGGCTCACAGCACCATGAAACAATGACAGGAGAGGGCAGAGAGGCTGGCAAGGCCATCATTAAAGGAAGCAATGAGACCTCTATTCTCAACACAGCTGGTGGGACAGCGCTTCTTAAGGTCCTGTTTGATAGACAGATGCGCAGTCACCATGAGTGATCCGCTTCTGCAATAAGAAGTGCTGAACTGACCCAGCTATGTATTTAAGCTGTCATTTTTGGGTGCCGGGCATTATGTATCTGATCCCCGATGCCCCTGCTGAGACTCAAGACTGGCATCACCGGCTCTTTGGCACTCTCTAGCCTCTGCCCAGGCTGGGTGTGTGCTCCTGGGCTGGCTCTGGAGTGCAGTCTCTGTGATCTTCTCCATTCAAAAGCAAGCCCCACATGTCACGCCTGTGCAGAACCACCCAGTTAATGCTGGTGGGTTTCTGCTAAATGCCATCCTTCAACAAGTTGATTTCCATAGAGCAAACGAGAGGAGATAGCACGTAATCCAGCTAAGTAAGTCTCTTCCTTTCCAGATGATGGGGAGTGTTTTCACACTGCCGAATCTTGCAAATGAAGTCTTCAGGGAAATGATCAACAGCGTGGAGCGTTGTGAGACAGGGAAACTCGCAGAGTGATTGCTGCTTACAGAGGGAGAAGTGGTGTCTGCAGCTGTAGACTCAGCTTAGTGGCAAATTATGATCTATTGGAGGGAGGAAAACAGCAGCCACGATAACCCAGCTGAGGTTGTTATTTTTTTAACAAGTTTCCTTTTCTGTTTACAGTAGAACATAAGAGACTTCCTTCACTTGGAGTCCTGTGGGTGCCAGTAATTAGCCATTGCTCATATGCTTTCCTCTGAGGTGGCCTCAGAGCCCAGGGCAGGTGGGCTGGTGCCAGGCTCACTGTATGTCTCTCACTGGGGCTTTGGATAAACCTTGGGGCAGGCAGCTCTTGAGCCTCTTGCACTGCCCATGGGAGTTGCACACTAGCCTCGCACCTCACTTTCCCTGTATGTACTGTTAGAAAGTCCCTGCCCGAGGTAGCCTCTTCTTCCCCCACTGCTTAACTCCCTGGAGATGCTCAGTTAGCCTGAGCTGCAGTCCCCAGGTCTCTGGGTGTGAGGCTGTGGGGTAAAAGACGGGCTGTGGCTCTCTCCAACAACATGAAGGAGATTTTCTGAAAAAAGCCAACTTCAGCTTTTTGCTGCCATCTCTAACCCAGCATGGGACAGCAGGAACCCCACAGCTTTGGAGACCGGCATGTGGAGGCGATTGCCTACTTGTACCAGCAAGTGGTTGTGCAGCTGAGAAGGGGGGATTTGCTATTTCTCACTGGCTGGGCCTGAAGGAGAAACTCCTTCTACCATGGAAAATCCTGAGCACACGATCCTTGTGGGAGGCAGGAAGTAACAGCCTATTCAAGCACAAGATTCTCCCGACCAGCCTGTTCTATTAAAGAGAAGTTCCTGCTGTTTTCCTGCTGGCACTGGTGTGAATTATAGTGCAGACAGACCCACTGTCCTTCACTGGACTTTGTGTCTGCAGAACATTTTCAAAGCTGCAAGATTAGTGGGAAAAATAGGTCACAAGTGTCATCATGAAAAGAGGGAGGATTCCTCCTCCAGTCTCAGCAGAGCACAGAAAGAGGCACTTGTGTATCTAATACAGAGTCAACCTGATGGATAACATCCTATCCAGGGACTGTGCAGGGCTATGATTAGAGAAATAACCAGCAAATTGGGCTTGCTCACTTAGACCACTAGCTTTCTACAGCTGCGCACTGCTTGATGCAGCAAACGTCAGCCCATGTTAGAGCTGAGGAAGGTGTATTCCAGCTGCAAGACAGGTTTTTTTTTTTCAAATGTGATAAATAACCCCACAGTCTCCTTCTCAAAAATCCTTTGTCTCTGTCTTGTGTCCCTATAGGAAGAGTGCCAGAACTATGTCCGAGTGCTGATTGTTTATGGCAAGAAAGTTTTTACCTGTGGTACCAATGCCTTTTCACCGGTGTGCTCCAGTCGACAGGTCTGTTTTGCCTCTCTTGCAGTGGTGGAAAGGGCTGGATACGTTCTCTGGGGAAGGCCAGTCATTTGAGAGGTCATCATGACTGAAGAGAATATGTTCCAAATGTAGCTAATCTGAGATTATTTTGGCTTTATTCTTTGAGTCCCTTTGGGCTGCTTCAGGGCAGTGGATGTATCTGCAAGGGCAGAACAAAAAAACTCATGTTATTGATGAGCTGGATTTGGACAAAGTTACAAATACTTAAACGTTTTCATAAAATAAATGCCAAAACTCCCTTTGACTTCAAGGGAGGCAGAACCAGGTCCAGAGCAATATTTATTTTTATCTTTTTTTCATGCCAGTATGCATCCAGGAGATGTCTGTAGAAGATTAGAAACCTGTGCTAGCAGGAGGAGCACCTGATTACACCAAGTGGGTTGGGGCTGGGGAATTACCCTTCTTACAAAGCAATAGGATCAGTGAGGCTCAAACACAACTTCTTATGTTGGCAAACTATGGATGTAAAGATCAATTTACAGTCATTGCTGACATTACATTCTTATTACATTGGCAAATGATGGATGTAAAGATCAATTTACAGTCATTGCTGACATTACATTCTTATAGCTGCCTGTTGGTTTTTTTTTTAAATCAGGGTTTTGCTCGTAGGTAGTTGTGGGCAAACTGAGCTCTCTATACTAGTAAGAAAGCCAGATGCTCTTTAAATTCTCTCCTGTCTCCTTTTAAATACAGGTAGGAAATCTTAGCAAGATCATTGACAGAATTAATGGAGTGGCTCGGTGCCCGTACGACCCTCGGCATAACTCAACAGCTGTGATTACATCACGAGGAGAACTCTATGCTGCAACTGTAATTGATTTCTCTGGACGGGATCCTGCTATTTACCGCAGCCTTGGAAATGTTCCTCCACTTAGGACAGCACAATACAACTCCAAGTGGCTCAATGGTAAAGTCATGAGGGTCATATCTGAGCAACAGATGTATTAAAACTTGACAGGCTTGTTTGTCTTTCCCTCTGTTTTTGTATTGAGATCCAGAGTTACGATGGGGAAGGGCTTCAGGTGCCATAATTGGTGCAGCTTAGAAGACATTTAAAAATAGCCTGGAAGTATTTCAGAGAAGTTGATTTAGAATATAGAAAGTGGGTCTTACAGGCCACTTCTGGGTCTCTGTCTTGTGAGATGACCAAATACATCATTTTAAGAAGAAATCCATTCAAAGATTTGGAGATCAAAACCAACTTAAAGCATTCATCATATTGTTGAGCCATTTCTGCACAGTGTTAAGCACCCTCTACTTCCACTGACTCAACCGAAGATGGTTGGTTTCAGTGCCAGATTAGTCCGAAAATAAAAAATTGCACAGCACGTTATGTTCCATGTGAACCCATGCTGTTGTGGATTTATAGTTATTAAAAGCATCTGTTACCCTTGTGTGATAATACCCTGCATCAAGCAAGCTATAGAATTTCAACCAGGAATTCCTGCACTGAGCCAACACCTTCTGATTGGGGCAAAGCACATCCTGTCTGGGCAGACTGTGGTGATAGAGACCCCAATATTCCCCCTCTCTCCTTTGACCCAGGTAAGTTGACAAGATATTTAGAATCTTTCTGTTAGATTTCAGGACCTTTGGATCAAAGATATGAGCAGTGGGAATGTGCACTCTCTAGAGCTTAATGAAACTGAACAAGGCTTCTGCAGACATATTGAAGTCCATATGGAGATCCAGAGTTTTAGGAGAAGAATGCAATCAGGCAAGACTGTGAATTAGGACCGAGAAGCAGCCTGTATACACTCATTGTGTGTCTCTTGCCTGTGCACGAATGAAGAATTCAGAAGGAAGTCACACTGGAACAGGAGAGAGAGAGAGTTTCTAGTTTGTGATTGGAAAAACTAACATGGCTCTCAGATTTATAACCTTGCACAGCGTTGGTGACATTGGAGTAATTTCATCTTGTTCTGGCCACTTTTCAACGAGAAACATAAAACTTGAAGATGATTCAGAGAAGAGCCATGGAGTGATTTGAAGCCTGGAAAGCCAACCTCACAGTGAGAGACTTAAGGAGCTCAATTTATTTATCTTTCCGAAAAGGAGATAAAAAGTGTTTTGTTCGTGATGTGGAAGTACTTACATCAAGAGAAGATTTCTAGCAGGATAAAGTTCTTTAATCTAGCGGACAAGTCATGACAAGAGCCTGTGATTGGAAGCTGAAATCAAATAATGTCAAATGGAAGTAGTAGTACAGGTTGCAGCTGGGGCAGTCTTTAGTCATTTGAACAAGTCACTGAGGAAAGTGATAGATGTAAAGCCATGTGACATTGTCCAGAAAGATCAGATCTCCTTCAAAAGATGTGGTCTAATTCACCTGTTAGTTACGGGATCTGGTGGTGGAATTATAGGGTGAAATTCTCTGATTCATGCTAGACAGAAGGTCAGATTGGTGATCTCAACAGTCCCTTTAAGGGTCACTGTTTGAAGGAGAAAGTTTGCCTGGAGATGCTTTGCAATGCCTTCCCATCTGTACCATTGTCTGCCTCCCAAACCTGCCTCGCAGCAGCATCAGCCTGCCTTCCTTCCCTCTACCCTGACTCTGTTCTCCTTTCACTCCTGGGCTGCAGCATTAAAGCAATTCTGTACTTCCTTGTTTTCTTCTTCCTTTGAGCACTACTCAGAAATGAACATTGTAAAAGCACCCTATAAAACCAACAAGGTTTTTTTTTTGTTTAGTCAAATATTGTTCATTAGCCAATCTTTTCCCTTTGCCAGAGAAACTGTTGGGATAAAAGACCGTACACTTTAAAGCTTTGTTAAATACCCAGTTAAAACATTCACTACAAAACTGGTTCCAGGTTCTTTTAAATTCTTGTGAAAATAATAACAATAATTCTAGGAGAAAAAGAATTAAGGAGAGTTTGCTTCAACACTGTCAGTCTGTGGCACAGTTTTGTTTTACGGACATAAGATAATCTTTTGTGCCCAGAAACTGGAAAGGCTTTGTGATAAAAGCCAGATGTGATTGTGCTGGGAGAGTAGGTTGAATGTTTCAGTGCAGCAGTCTGGGGAATTGGGCGGATGCATGCAGCATATTTAACACATCATAAAGGTGCACTTCAGAAGTGAATAGGTGAAGGAACCCAGTGGGAAGGCTTTATGTTGTAAGACGAGTATAGGTACAGAGAATAATCATGCATATGCAATCACTGAAATCAGTAGCAGCTTTGCCAATAAAGTAGAGAAACAATGGGGTCTCTCCAAGATTCAAAAAATGGAAGTAGAGCTGTATCCCCATATATCATTATTACCATCTACTGTTTTTATGTCCTCTGCTGACTCCAAACTCCCTGTGGTCCCAGCTCTGACAGCCAGTGTAAAGGGAGCTGGTGGCGCAGTGCATTGAGGAAATCAGTGAGCACACATTGATTTCTGACATGTGTAAATCTCTTCAAATGTTTGTTTTTCAGAGCCTAACTTTATTGCTGCCTATGACATCGGTTTGTTCACCTACTTCTTCTTCCGTGAGAATGCGGTAGAACATGACTGTGGGAAAACCGTGTATTCTCGTGTGGCAAGGGTTTGCAAAAATGATATTGGAGGGAGATTTTTACTGGAGGACACATGGACAACTTTCATGAAGGCCAGGCTGAACTGTTCCCGTGCTGGAGAAATCCCTTTCTACTATAATGAATTGCAAAGCACATTCTACCTTCCTGAGCAAGATCTGATCTATGGTGTCTTCACTACTAATGTGTAAGTTGCACTGGTTTTGCTGCCCTTCTTCTGTCCCTGGTGGTGTGAGACTGACAATATCCTGATTTCTTAGACAGTCTGAGCAATCTTTTTTGAAAGATCCTTTGGTTAACATGAAGGAATAGATAGGTCTCTGTTACCCATCATGGCAACATATTCTTGAGGACAATGTTTTTAATCCATGATTCATAGATTCCTAGAGTCCATAAAAGGTGACTGTGCAGTTCTGGGGTAACCTAATTTGATATAGAATCATAGAATCATAGAATGTTTCAGGCTGGAAGGGACCTCTAGAGGTCATCCAGTCCAACCTCCCTACACAAGTAGGGACATCTACCTAGGTCAGGTTGCTCAGAGCCTCATCCAGCCTGACCTTGAATGACTCCAGGGATGGGGCCTCCACCACCTCTCTGGGCAGCCCGTTCCAGTGCTCTATGACCCTCATGTTAAAGAACTTTTTTCTAATATCCAACCTAAATCTATCTTTTCCTAGCTTAAAACCGTTGCTCCTTGTCCTATCACTACAAACCCTTGTGAACAGACCTTCCCCTGCCTTCCTGTAGGCCCCCTTCAAGTACTGAAAGGTCAGTATAAGGTCCCCCCAGAGCCTTCTCTTCTCCAGGCTGAACAGCCCCAACTCTCTCAGCCTGTCTTCATGTGAGAGATAATATGGATAAATATATAATATAGATATATAATATGGAGAGATATATAAACCTGGGCTGTGACAGACCTCCGCCTTTTTTTAGTGGCAATGCTGCTTGTGTAGTTCAAATTGCTGGTCTAAAAACGACCCAACAGAAAAATGTAATTAATTTTCAGCCAGGTTAACTGCCTGGACAATCTGGCACCATTGTATGAACACTGGGGCTGGCCCATGAGATGGGTGGGTGCATATGCTTGGGAGAGAAGGACTGGAAGGAGGGTAACGAGGCAGGTGGGATCACAACAGCCTAAACTGAAAACAACATAGATTGTTGTGGAACAACACTTTATAGAAGCAATGTCATGCAGGCTACACAGCATTTGACATTTCCAAGGGGGACTTTACCCCCACTACACACTGTTTCAGGCCCACAAATCAAATGCAGCGTTGGAACTCTGAGGGTAAGGCATGATTTCTGAAACTTCATAATCACCTCTTCTTGGCTTGATATTGAAAAAAACTGTAATTGAAATGATTTAGTGTAGCTGTGAAAGCAGAAAGGAGAAGAGGAGTTAATTAAAAAATATATTAAAAATCTCATAATGTATATTTTTAAGTCAGGAAAACTCAAATAACTTTCTCTCTGAAGCCCAAGGCTAGGATGATAAGTTTCAAGCTATAACCAGTCTGCGTGGTATTGAGTTTCAATAATACATGTTCTCCAGGGGGGTGTTATCCTGATGTGTAAACTAGAGAATGAAAATCTAAGTTAGTTACTCCGCGTGACGAACACTCAAAGTGCCTTCCTCATGCTGGGTAGCCAACTTCTTTGGGGTTTTTGTGTGCTATACAGTACTTTCAGTATGAATAAGGGTCTGTTCCCAAGAAGGCCATAGCAAACCGAAGAAGTGAAGCCCAACTGAAGTACAGGCCACCCTGTTTTAATGCGTCACTTGCTGGTGTGTCTTGCTGGTATGTCATGTCCATGCCAGGGAGCAGTCATGAGGAGAAAGACTTGGGGGTGTGGTTGATGAAAAGCTCAACATGAGCCAACAATGTGTGAGTGCAGCCCAGATAGCCAGCCATATCCTGGGCTGCATCAAGAGAAGCAAGGCCAGCAGGTCAAGGGTGGTGATTCTCCCCCTCTACTCAGCTTTCCTGAGAACCCACCTGGAGCACTGTGTCCAGATCTGGAGCCCCCAATACAATAGGGACACAGACCTGTTGGAGCAGGTCCAGAGGAGGGCCACAAAGATGATCAGAGGGCTGGAACACCTCTCCTATGAGGACAGGCTGAGACAGTTGGGGTTGTTCAGCCTGGAGAAGACAAGACTCTGGAGAGACCTTATTGCGGCCTTCCAGCATCTGAAGGGGGCCTACAAGAAAGCTGGGGAGGGACTTTTCACAAGGGTTTGTAGTGATAGGATGTGGGGTAATGGCTTCAAACTGGAAGAGGGTAGATTTAGACTTGAAATTAGGAAGAAGTTTGTCACTGTGAGGGTGGTGAGTCACTGGAACAGGTTACCCAGGGAAGTTGTGGATGCCCCAACACTGGATGTGTTCAAGACTAGGTTGGATGTGGCTTTGAGCAACCTGGTCTAGTGGAAGGTGTCCCAGCCCATGGCAGGGGAGTTGGAACTGGATGATCTTTAAGATCCCCTCCAACCCAAACCATTCTATGATTCGGTGGTGTGGCAGGGCTTGAACTTCAGCCCTTGAAGTCACAAAACATCAGCCCCGACTTCTAGAGCTAAAGCACTGTTGGGAATCCCACTATGAGTGTCAACCGAGCCTGAATGTTATTCCCCCTCTGTAAATGCCAAGAAGTAGGTAAGTGTTTGTCCACCCTCGTCCATCTTCCATGTTTTGTTTCTGCACTACCATTGCCAACATCAGCCAAAAATGAGCCAGTGGAGAAGCAACTAGAAAAAATAACATGATTGAATGTGGCACCTTGACTGTGAACTTTGGGGAAAATCTGTCGTGGGATTGAAAGGAGCATGAGTTGTTCTCTAACAACATTTAGAGGATGTTAGCCAAACTTCCTGAACATTAAAAGGAAACCTGGCTACTGCTTTGGGCATGAGATTACACTTTTTTTATTTTTTCTTTAGTCAGAGAGGACTTCAATGCCCATAGTGATGATGTTTTAGCTATCCATTTGTCCATTCAGCCAGCCAAGAACAGAATTTGGAAATGAGAATGTTACTAATAACTTTAATATTTATCAAATCCGTATAGTTTTTGGACTACGAGGGGGAGATACAGGCTAGCTCTGGTTGGAACAGTTCTCTTCTGCTGTGTCTGTCTCCCAGGTTTTAACGTGAGACATGATGAGTGTTACCTGTCTCCTTTGGGTTACACTTAAGTCACTCTTCATACATTACAGGTGTACGTTCTCTCTTGTATCTTCTGAGGAGAATATAATATGTAACATTTGTGTAATTGAAGAAATGAGTTATTGATAGTAGCTGAAGTTAGATCAAGTAGCATTTTGGGCCTACAACATGATGTTCTTTTGAGAGTTCAAAGAGAAAATGTTCCAATTTGTCATCCGACTAGAGAAATAACGGTAATTATTCTTTTAACTTCCACTGGGACTTATATCATGCTGTGTGAGCTCTGCATACCAAAAAGGGTTGATGTATGCTCCAGCCTGAATTTCGTTATAAAGGAATACCAATGGATCACAAAACTATGATTTTTTTTTTGTTTGTTTAAATGTATTTTTATTTTGGAAGGTTCATGTTTAATGCATTTAGGGTCATATTATAACTAAGTGGTATTAGTGGTTGTGGTTAACACACACATAAAGATTTATTGCTTCATGTTGTGTGATACCCAGCTGAATCAGTGGAAAAGAGAGCTTCTGGGGGAAGCTGCTGATGAAACAGTTGAGATGTTTTTATTACATTTTTGTTGAGAGGTAATAGAGACAATGTTAAAACCTCCTTGAATTTAACCTATTCTCTAAACCACCTTGTTAATGACAGGAAGTAGGAGGTGGGAATAAAGGAGGTTGCACTTTACACCAGGACAACGTGGGGGCCAGCTGCACAAGTTGATGTCACTGGCTTGAGACTGGGATCAAACTTTTTGTAGAGAGGGATGGGAAATACGCCAGGCCACAGATGGAAAGGAAAATGGGCCACAGATTTCATGGAAAGCCTCTTTACTTTCTCCTCTGTAGCAAAGGGAAAGGACTAAACTGTGGAGTCCTTAGCAGGGCCCTAAAAATATCTTCTTTCTTTTTTTGAAAAAAAAAGTATTTTGATTGCACTAGCGGGGTTTTTATTCTTTCTTTTCCTTTTTCATTTTCTCTCTTATTCTGTTTTTTTTTCTATGTGTGCCTCGAGGCATTTACTTGTCATCCATCATTAGCTTTGTCTTAAGAGCTGCTGCCTGTGAGCATGCACTGCGTCAGCAGTGTTCAGTCAGAAGTGGAGAAAGGTTTGCCCAGCGTTGCTTTGACATGTTCGAAGTGAGCTACTCCCGGGATGGAAGGGGCAGGGGCAAGAACAGAGAATGGGAATGCAAAGCAAGAAGCCCTTCCTGGTGTTGTATTGCTTGGAGGAAATATGCTGTGAAATAATCTCTTCTTCTGCTTTCCAGTCTGGGATTGCAGAGCAAGGGTTTTTTTTTGTGCGAGAGAGTGTAATTATTGGTTTAGTTAAAAAAATGTGTTCTTTTCAAAGAATTCAAATTGCTTTAATTAGCAGAAAGATACATACAGCAGGGCTTGGGTTATTTAAAAGGCACCATGACAAGTCAGTCTCTTGTGCTAGCCCTATTTTTAGTTTTATTCTGATATATTTTCCTCTAAACATTGTTCTTTTCCTTAAAAAAAAAAAAAGGCAAAGCAGGGGGGAAGGGGAGAGCTGGGAGCAGATCTGAATTTCAGTTTTGCACTTAGCAAATGTCCCTCTTTGGGCCAGCTTCCCCGAGGTGCCCTCAGCATCTGGGAAGCCCCCTCCAACCCTCTTGAGGTGGCAGGAGCTGAGCCTGCTCAGGACCTTGCAGAAGTGGGTCCCCCGTGGCTGAAATGGGGTAGGCAAAGGCTGACTGGTCTGTGTGTGAGTCTGACTGGGCGGTGGAGCATCCCTAAAACAAATCCCCTTCCAAAGAGTCCTTCCTGCAGTGGCATTTCCCTGGCTGTGCCTGCCCTGGCTGTGTGCGTGGTGAACGGTCTGCCCGAGACAGATGCGGTTCCCAGCTGGGAACACAAAGAAGCAAACTGTGATCATTGAAAACAGAAGCTTTCACGTATTAGCAAGACCTTTTTGCACGCTGAGCTGCTGTAACAACCAGCCTGGTTTGCACTGTCGCTCTTTCTCTTCCCCTGCATGCATGTGTGTATTTTATATATGAGTGTATATATATATATACATATGTAAGTAAGGGATATATTTTATAGCTGAAGATTTCAGGAGCCAGTAGAAACAGAACTTCATCTTGAAAACACCAAGAGATTAAAAATTACATTATTTTTAATCAATATATATGGATGGGTTGTTAAAAAAGTAAAAATAAAACCAGACACAAATAATCCATGTAAATTAAACTGGGTTCACCTTTCTTGTCAGAAATACCTTCATGGCCCTTAAATCACAGACATTTTAAAACCAAGCTTAAAATTCATTCTCAAATTTGTCACACAAGCCATCTGCATTTTACAATTTATTTATTTATTTTTCCTCCCTGTGGGATCGGTATCCCCGTACATCTACCTAGCAATTTACATGTATTTTATCTGAGTGGAGTTTGATGTCTGTTACGATGAAAGTGTCAATGTTCTAATGATTAAATTGATTTTTTTTCTCCCCTTTTCCAGAAACAGCATAGCTGCCTCAGCAGTGTGTGCCTTCAATCTGAGTGCCATTACTCAGGCATTTAATGGCCCTTTCCGTTACCAAGAAAACCCAAGATCAGCCTGGCTGCCAACGTTAAACCCCATCCCTAATTTCCAGGTACTGCAGCTGCCCTTTCATTTACTCCAGTCCCTTTTACATTCTGTCACTCCAGTGGGTTGATTTGTGTGGGGCTCATTTTCCCAGGTAGACCCATGGTGCAGATAAATTGTTTTTCTCCACATTTATGAGTGTTTTGGTCTGAGGAGCTCCTTGCCATGTGTTATTGAGACCATGGGATTTGTGGCAGAAATTGAATGGTTTACCAATATGAAGAATGATAATATTTTTAATAATAATGAATACTTTAAACCTCTGTTATGATCGTCACTGACATATGAACTCCAAGAATGTGATCCTCACAAGGGGACACAGAGATAATGTCCCTACCAAAACCGGAAGGGTTGAAAGCTGAAGCTGGACAAAGTCAAACTAGAATGGAGACAACTTGTAGTTTTAAACAAGAGGGGTAATTAACCACTGTGGCTGTGTAAGGATGTGATGAATTTTCCATCACTTGATAGAGCCCCTAAGGAGCAGCTTTCCAGGATTATCACTTAAGGCCAATTTGAAAATTATAGAACAGTTTCAGTCACTTCATGCTCAGATTCAGTGTGGTACAGAATATGCATATGACAGCCCCTAAAAACCTGAGTCTTCTGAGGATGAGCCCATTTTATAGCTCGGTCCCTTCCCACCTGGGTAATCCTAGGAAGGATGGACTTGCCCTTCTGTCCTCGCTTCCCCATGGTGAATCCTTTCAGCCCAGTTGTGTGAATCTGGCTCTCCTTTATTATGGCAAAAGTGCTGAGGCTGCCTGCAAATGCCATCTGCCTTCAAGCTGGTGATGTCAGGCACCTTCCAAAAAGGACTCTGCAGTCACCTGAAATCACAGCAGGAGCAGATGGGAGGCAGGTCCACACTGCAGGCAGGGACATGCTTGGGTTCCTGCTGAGGACCCTGATTTCTCCTCCTGAATTCCCTCATGCTACCTGAGTGAGGGCTTCTGCCTGTACAAGGTGGGACAGGTCTGAGCTCTCAGTCACCCTCACAGTAGACTCAAAACCAAGAAACAAAGCTTGGCTGAAGGCCCAGCCATGCCAAATGTGGCCAGTCTTTTTTTTCTCTTTTTTTTTTTTTTTTTTTTTTTTTTTTTAGTTCAAAGGCAGTAGTAAGGTTAACTGAGAATGAAGGACTTTCTGTCCCTTGATAGGCTAACTCAGGAGGAATAGAAAAGGACTTTGGAAAGCATTTCCATGTAGCAAAATGTATCAGATAAAATGTGGAGTGCAAAGATTGCAGCAGCAAGATGAAAGGAAAGGGTCACAGGAAAATAAAGAAAGGAAAAGGAGGTATGTGGCAGACAAAAGGAAGATTGCAAGAAGAGATTAAGATGTTTTTCAAGTACAGGAGGAACAAGAGGTCAGTGAAGGGCCTTTAAGAGATGACAAGGGTAATTTAGTGACAGAAGAGGCAGATATTGCAAAAAAATTAAATTATTCTTTTTTTGCCTCGGTGTTCACAAAGGAAGATGAGGGAAGTATGCCAGATATTTTGTTTTGTTTTTTTGTTGCAGAGCGGAAGGAGAAATACTGAAGGATATAGAGGATCAGGGCAGTACAGATAATCAGGAAATTAGCACAAAACAAAATAAAACCAAACCAGAGGGATGCTGTGTCAGCACACAGGCTGCCAACAGACCAAAAGGATTATCTGTGACTTGTGTCAGAACAGAAAACAAAACCAACAATGACATTCCTGCTACTGGGACTCCTCCTTCAGTGATGCTCTAGAAAGGAAAGCGGGTGGGGAAAGCAAGACAGTAGTGTAGATAAGAAGGAGTATAGGAGACAGCAGAAAAGAGAGATCTAGAAACTCTTTAGAATGTGGGATGAGTCATGAACTAAAAAAGACCACTGCAATAAAAATAAAACAACAAACCCCAAAACATTAAAACCTACCTGAGAATTCATCAAAAACTCACTAATGTTTCCTTAGTGTGGGCACTCAGGAAGATGCTTAAGTTGAGAGAAGAATGACCATGGTCATAGATGGTCAGAATTAGTAGCACCCTGTTCACCTAGTTCACACAAGCTCGAAAATATTTCAGGGCTTAGTACACCAGCCATTAGGATCTGTATTTATTGTGCAACTGTGAGCTAAATTCCTGTCAATTCATTTTAGCACGTCTTAAGAGAAGCTCTGCATGCTGCACCTCGGAAAGGCAGCCACGCTGCAAAGAGTTGCTTTGATGCGTATCAAGTGTGCACATGGGAAATTTGTACACTCTAGCTGGAGTGCTGTAAATCAACATCCTAATTTACAGTATACTAACTTCTCTTCCAAGGAAAGCCCAAACAACTGGCCCCAAAATGAAGACAAATACTTTTGTGGGTTTTTTTCCAGTGAAATTATGCAGGTGTGAGCTTCACTTAGTGAGAAGTGAAGTTGTCCATGGACTGAGTATGGCAGGATTTCTGGTTGTACTGCTGGCTCCCAGGGCCTTGGGCAAGACAAATAATCAGTCACCAAGCCTTCTTTTGAACTAATAAATTGTCTGCCCACCATGCATGGCATTGTCAGGAAGAGTGAAGATCCAGCCCTGGCTATTGACATGGACCACAAAACTGCATGAAATGTTTGCTCTTGCACTGGCTTTTGAAAATGGTGAATTCTGGAAATTAGTGTGAGGAAGAAGCTCAGGCCTTCAAATGCTCTGTCCACCTGGTAGGACTTACGCTGGTGTTTGAAAGACACAAGATGAGCTCTCTTCTTCCCATCTATTCTAGATGAACAAGGACATTGAGTCCTATTTCAGTGCACCCCTTGGTGATGGAGGATGGGTGGACGTGGGTTGATCTGCCTTTTGCTGTGAGGATAGAAGAGTTGCATGTGGGGAGGGGGGAACTAGTGGCTAACTTGCCTTTCTTCAGATGAAACCAGAGGGGTCTGTTTGGAAGGGAGCATATCAGAGAAAAGCAGTGTGGTGAGTTGGGTTCTTTGACGCAAAACCAATGCATTTTTTCAGGTTTTTTAACCTTCAGGTTTTTTACATTGTACAGACTGAGATGCCAGGTAGAGTCTGAAGATTATTAGAAAAGCTTCAAGGATTTATCACCACACAAACTTTCCTTTAAATCTTTATACAGCTAGTTTTAATTTTTCCTTTTCTTCCTCAGTTTGTTAATGCCTTTTGCCCCTTCTGGTGTCCTGGCTCCAGGGTATCATAAGGGAAGGAAACACCACACTGCTGGTCAGTGGACCAGCTGGAAGAAACATTTGAAAAGAGCGAGCTACAGGCAAAAGCTAGGCTAAGGACCCATGATCAGGCTAAGGACCTGATTCCGTGACCCTCACACAAACCCACCTTCCCAAGAAACCAACGGGACATGGGTTTCGAGAAGAATTTCAGGGTTTGGTCTTGGGCTTCTGGAGTGGGGAGAAAATGCAGATGCTGAAGTTCACTCTTCCATGTTTAGTGTGGGACACTGAGTGATGACAGCCCTAACGAGAACTTGACGGAGAGAGTCCTGCAGGATGCACAGCGCTTGTTCCTGATGAATGATGTCGTGCAGCCTGTGACTGTAGATCCATACGTGACTCAGGACAGCATTCGATTTTCCAAACTGGTGGTTGATATTGTTCAGGGGAAGGATACTCTCTACCATGTGATGTACATTGGAACAGGTAAGAGCATCAGGGCTTAAGAAAGTTCCCTCCACTTGCTCATAGACCTAGCAGCCTTGGGAGCCTGGTCGTGATGTCATTACACAGTTGTCATTTGGTATCATTTTGGCACAAAACTGCATGGATTTTAGCTTGCCTGAGTAAATTAAAAGCAGGATGGATGACTTGAGGCAGAGTCCCAAGTGAACAGACCATAAATCTACATTGTGTTTAAAAAAAACAATAACATTTTTCTCCCTTTTGTAAAAACATGTTTCAACTAATCAGACTAATACATAACAGGGGGGGAAAGCAAAGGTCACTGAAGTGCTCTGTGGTTTCGTGCACGTAAGTTGCCTCTCTGTGCTACGACATACTCATCTCTAAATAAGCAGTAATAATCCTTACCCTCCAGGCTTGCCCAAGGTTTTAATTATGCCTTTCTTTGCACTTCCATGTGCCTACTGCTGTATGATTCCAGTGCTTTCAGGAATGGGCGTGCACTGAAATGTAACGCAGATGGAGAAGCTGAGGCAAGTGCTTTTTTTGTGGTAGCATAGCGAGCCAGTGGTAGAATTAAGTATGTGATTTAGTCTCTTGATTTCTACTGCCATCCTCTAATTAGCAGGACACATTGCCTTTTCTGAAAAGTGCAGATATCTTGGATAAATGAAAGATGCTGAAGAAGGACAAAGTGTTATAAATGGTTGTCTTAGCCCATATTCATACTAATGATAGAGGTTAAATTAAATAGTTTGATTAATCAGAGCATATGGCCAGCCTCATGGGTATAATGTTGTTATCCTCAATTGCAGAAGCTTTGACTTTAGAATAAGATGGATTGCCTCCATAAGTGTTAGTTTAATCTCACATCTGAATGCAGAGTCATTGCCTCATTCTCATGTTACCACCTTCCAGGGACTGTGTCATAATTTATCTAACTTTTACCACCACTTACTTCAAAAGTGATCATCTTGGATGTGTTTTAGTAACATTCCCACTGTGAGAGCCTCCATGGATATTGATTATGATGAGAAATTTGTACTTAAAAGGAAATACATGGTTCTGCCATTTTGGTGTCTTGATATTTCAAGTGAGGAGCCCTAGCTACAAAGCCTGAGAGAAAGCTGGGGTACTTTCTTCCTTGTATCATTTGTGTAGAACTGCTCACTGCCATAACCTTACCTCCTTATTTGTGTGTGCTTTCTGGCACTGGTTAGTGGTGACTGAGGAGTATGCTCTGCTGGACCTGAAACATTTAAACCATTCAAATGCTTCAGTAAAGACAGTCTTGCCCAGAGGCAGCCCTGAACCCAAAACCCAGTCCTGAGAGAAACTGAGCCCAGAATCAGGCCTCAGTTTTATTCCACACTTAAGGCCCTCCTAAGTGAAAGAGAAGCTTGGCATGGCAGCCAACCCCACTACTGTGAATTGCTGAGCTTTGGCATCAACACAGAGGTTATCAGGATAGAAAGATTAAGCTTCAGGAACAATCAGGGCTCTCCGACCGCTTTGGGGTATTAACAAAAAATGGTGTTGTTGCTCCCTTTTCTCCAGCATAAATCTCTGACAGTTTATCAGATCTCTAAATTGTTTTGGTAAGAGCACTGTGAACACAAGGATATACATTTCTGTGTATGCACTGCTCATGCCATAACATCCCCTTCTCAAGCTGGCAGAACGGCTTCTTCCAGGAAGAGGATCAATTTGATCCGTGACCCACGCAGTCATTATGAAGGCCTCTGAGATTTCCAGCAGGGCTGCTGCATCTGTTGTCATTTGTCATGGCATCAAATCACACTGATTTGGTCCATAAACCATAAGAAATACAGACTCAAGGCACCAGAAATGATCCCTGCTATCTCGGGTCACCTTGCTATATAACTCACTGGTAACAAGACCAGACTCTTTTCTGCCTCAGTGCTCCAACTGGGAAATATTTCCAGGTACTCACTCTCCAGATGGCTCACATCCTTCTGGGATCCCATTAAAATACATTCACAGGTGGTTTCTGTGTTGCCTGTAAGAACTGCAGAAGATTGTAAGGATTAAGCTGGAGCTCTCCCTACCACACAGGCTGCAGGTGACACAGAACTAGCTTTAAAGCAGCTGTGTAAAGATGACATGATTATTTAACTTTGTAGGCAGGTATAAAATGAAGTCAATGACTCCAGGATTTACTTGTGCCTTGTTTCTTGTTCTATTAGAGTATGGTACCATCTTGAAGGCCCTTTCTACCACTAACAGGAGCCTGAGGAGTTGTTATTTAGAGGAAATGCAGATCCTCCCTGATGGACAACAGGAAGCAATCAAGAGTCTCCAAATCCTGCACAGCGACAGGTCGCTTTTTGTGGGCTTAAATAATGGAGTACTAAAAATTCCTCTGGAGAGGTGCTCCATGTACAGAACAGAAGGGTAAGCAAATTTACAGCTCTGATATATTCCACTTCAGGTTAAAAAGAAAAGCACCAGGGAAACATATTCTAGTCTGATTCGGGTTAGAAGGCTTTTTTTCATCACTATGAGACAAAAGACACTGTTGAAGGTGCATCTCCTGATAGAAACATTCATGACAGCAGCAATGAGAGCAAGCAATTTTTTTTCTCTAAATATTAATTAGTCCTCATCAGAAAATGTTTTTTTTACCAAGGAAGGGCTTGCAATATTTACTTTTTTTTTAACTTGGCATTTCAGTGTTGCTTTTATTAAGTCCATGTGTTTTGATGGTGGTTCTTATAGGCAGCATGGCTGCAGGTTTCTGAATTTGGGTTGCAGCCAAGCCTATCCTGGCTTATCTGAGTGATCACCTCTCAAACATCTGATGAGGCAGGGCTGGGCTGCGTGGCAGCTTGTTATTGCTTTTGGAACACAATAGCTCATCTCAACTACATGCGACATCTCTTACACCTGGGTAGATTCTGTGCCTTGATTGTACTTTTTAAAGGGAGTAGGAAAAAAGACTTTATTTTGTTGTCAGCTCTGGCTCAAGAGCAGTTTTCCACCCAGAAATGTGTGTTGAAGGTTTTTGCATCCAAATGGTATCCCTCCATTTAAGCAGGTGAGTGTGACACCAACTGATTGAGACATATGCTCAAATAATCTCCCTGAGTGCATAGTGGGGTCCGCTGCAGGTAATTGCTTGTTTATATTTATTGAAAATACTCGTCCTTCTTCTCTCTTGCTTTTGCCTTGCTTTATTTCATGAGAGTTTTGCCTGAAACTGATGTCCTCTGAGCTCAACAAGAGGAAGGATTTTGTTACCAACGTCTAAATGGATTCCCTCTTTCATGGCTTACTGCAAGATGTCTCTGTTCTCTTACCAAAAAAACTGATACAGAAAATATCACTGTTCTTTTTATTTTCAACAAGTAGGGTTTATCTATCAGCTTGTACTAAATTCACGTCTATCTAAATACAAAAGTGCCAGCTCTTTCTGTATTCGCTGAACCTCTTAATTATCCCTTTCAGAAAATATAACTTGGTCATTACTGCAAGTTTGACACAGAAGTGTTTAAAGTGTAAAGGTTTAGTTGCTTATACAGACAAGCTGACACAAAAATGTTTAGTTAAAGAAAGAGAACCACAGCTGGAAAATACCATTCTGTCCTCAGCCCTGAAAAGCAGGGATTTAAAAAGGTAGAACATAACAGCTGTCCTCTTTGGACTGTCCTGGAGAGTTTCAGTTTGAGAATATTTATGTGTGTATACATACAAATGATCCCGTTTCAAGAGAAAGGCGTTCTTCCTTTTCTTTCTCTTCCTAATCTTGAGTTCAGTTTTCTAGTAATTTATGGATCAGGTCCCACTTTCAGCCTGCATAGTACTTTGTATGGCGCTTCCATTAAAACGCAAATGGTGAAGGTTTGCCCAACTGCCTGACAAAGGGGCAAGCAGGGAAAAAGCAGCAGAGGCTGGAAGATGTACAGCTGGGAGTACCTCACAGGAGCACCATCTATTTAGGACCTGAGGGACACAACAAAGTCCCCTGCTAGTTTAAGCTTACCCCAGCAAAACAAAAACATATCTCCAAAGAGGTTCCCTTGCCTAATGGTGGCCACAAGCAGCAGTTTTATGCATTGTATGGTGCTGAGTCCTGGCTGAAATTACTGGGAAGCTTGTGTGCCAACAGAAGCTTTCTGGAGGCATACTTTGGTGAAATAAGGAAGCAGTCCAGCTCTTTGGGGGATGGAGACTCAAACTGCATCCATTGACTTGTTTCATGGTACTTTTAGGCAACTTAAGACGGCCACTGAGCAATACCAAAGTACATGAGAAAAGGTCTCCTAACAGCATGGTGAGTGCATACATTTGGCAACGTGGGAGGTCAGAAGTAGGTGAATTTGGGTGCTGGCCAGCTGATGTACTTGTGTACATTGCAATGGATCCTTTGCCCATGGCTGAGTCTTGTGGAGTGACTGCATTTGAAAAAAGGAGGAAAAGAAGAAGAAAACTCAGGAAAGCTAAGGAAGGCCGTGATGTGTGCATTTGTTTAAAAGGATGTTTGTGGTATTGTTATTGTTACTTTTTATGCTCAGCTTTTTTTTGTAGGAAATTATCCAACTGCAGATTTCTCAGCTGCAGATGTTGGAACCCTTTTTACCCATAGCATCCTGACTATGTAAGTGATAAGTCAACTTGGCCTCTTTTGTATTTCTTTCAATACTGAACTGTATCGAGAAGGATGTTTTAATTTCCTCCAGTGCATTCCACCTGGCACTTCTCCTGGGCTGTGATTTATTGCTTATTGTTGTGTCTATGTTTAATACATGCCAATATACAGCCACCACGGGAAGAAGGGCTCCCACCCTTACAATACCACCCACTTACATTTTTTGTCGTGCTGTGACTTCTTGACTGGCCTCCCTGAAAAGCTCTAGTTTCAGCAGTTTTTATAATGTAATCGTTTTGATGGGGGCTTGGGAAGCTTGGAGGTGATGGAGAATTTGTGTCTCCCAGGCAGGAATACTACAACCTTGTTCGTTTTCTTTGGCTCTGCCTTGTGTTATCAGGAAACTTTGCAGCCTCTTACAGCCTGAAGGCTGATGTGGGTTCATGATTTCTGACATAGAGCTCTTCCCTTCATCCTGCCTTCTCCCTTCTCCCTGGAACAGCCCATCATGTATTGAGAGGAAATTGATCCTCTCCAGTGATCCTTGCTGCCCTGCTGCTTTAAAACCTTGGGGTTTGGTACTGAGGCTCAGAAGTGAGGCAGAGGAAAAAGCAGCAGCAAAGGGAAGAGATGTAAAGAGAAAAATATCTGCCATCTCCTTTACTGTCTGTTTTTTGACACAGCACCAATTTTATCTCTTAAATGGTGACCAGTAACTCAACCTCATGTCTTGATGTAGTTCGTTGACCCAATATATTTCTAGGCGTCTAAGCAGTGTTTTGTATGTGCCCACTGACCTGTCTCAATCGGTCTTTTCAGAACAGCCAGTCTTAGCAGCAGGGCAACAGGAAAACATCTGTAGTGTCAGCTGCCCAAATTTACAGGCTGGACTTGACTTCAGGGACCTTGCCTTGTGCGTGTGTTTTCCTGTGGTGCTTCAGTGATGCTGTTCCCCACTCTCACTGGAGACTGTTGGGAAGATGTCCAACAAGGGCAAAACCTACAAGGCCTTTGAACATGCAGCATGTTTTGAAGGCAGCTTTGCTGGGTGGTAGCTTGGCTGTGCTCCCTGCTGGGTTTTGGATGGCTTTGAAATCTTTCTAACCTCCCTGCAATTTTCAAATGAGCTTGGATATTTACCTCAAGTTGCCCTCAAGCTTTGGGGAGGGATATTTGGAGAGCCGGTGCTGCAACTTTATCACTAACACCACCATATCTCTAGAATGTGTCTGAACAAAATCCTGAATCTGAATTTCAGAGAGGTGAGGACTTCAGATCTGGACCATTATTTTCAGGTGGGGCCTCTCTGTAGGTGTAGTTTAGTAATTATTTGAAAGGGTGGGGTGAGATTACTTGTTTTAGCAATTGTAATCAAACATGTAGAAAAATGAAGCTGGTTACCCGTAACACTTCGTGATCTCTTTGTATTGCTCCTTTGCAGCATCAGGGCTGTGAGCCTCTGAGCAGATAGGAACCCTGAGGTAGGCCTTGGAGTGATTTGTAGCCATTTTTTTATTACACATTCAAATGAGGGAAAAGAAATGTGTTTGGGGTTGAGACCAGAGGGTGTCTTGAATGCCTGCCTTTTCTGTTCTCCCTGTCCTGAGCATTTTGTTTTAATGCACTTTATGTTGATATTCATTCTTTCCTCTTCCTCCCTCCAGTTTTCTGCATAAAATTTGCAGTTTGCATGATGCAGGATGCAGTTTTGGGAGGTACAGTACAGTTGAGAATTGTTTGGCTTGTCTGTCCTCTCCCTGTCACACTGTGCTCATGTGTGGATATCCTATCAGGTTGTGCAAGTGCCACCTCAGGTCATCCTCATGCCAGTGGATATATTCCTGCTTCTGAGGCTATGGGGAGAGCCAGATCCTCCTGTATGCATCTATGAAAATTCACTCCTTTGAACTCTACCTGCTTTTTTGACCCGGTTGCAGGGAGTTTGCTGTTGAGTGATGCTGAGCTTTTGCCCTCCTACTTGGCCTAAATTCTGCTGTACATCCCCTCCAGCCATGGTGCTTAATGCAAAGCTAGCAGAAGTGACTCAGCTGACAAGTACTCTTATTTGCTGAGTTGAGATCTGTGTGAGAAACACAATTCACCTCTAAATAGCTCTGGGCCAGTGTTCAGACAACTAAGTACATGTAGGTGAGTAACTCCTGAAATGTCTCCAGGGAGTTCTAGGAAGGAAAGGGTCAGCAGCTGCAGTAAAGAAGCAGAGTTTTCTACCCTCTTTCTCCAAAGTGCAAAACCGGAGCTCCAAGCATGGTCCCGGTACCATAGCCACACTACGCTTTAAGGGGGTTGAGATCTTGCATGGAGGATTGCTCTGATGGTTATAGTTATTTTCCTTTTTTTTTTGACTCCTTATATTTTTCAAAATCCTCTGTAACAAAGGAATGAATCACTTGAATTTAAGATTGAAAAACCAGAATTACCAGATTTCAGGAATGAAACTGTTGGGGAACTTAATTGGAGGAATAATACAGTCTGGGAAAAAATCTAAAAATTTCCCCATTGTGGGTAAAGAGTGGATTGAATATGGGCTGGAAATCCTCTGACCACTTCATCAAAATGATGATAGTTCATCAAAGGACAAACAAGGAGCTATTGTTGGCTAGAAATCACAGGGAGAAAGTGTTAAAGGGGGTGGGGAAGGGAGCAAAGCAGAGACTGTTTGGTGGAGACCAACATCCAACAGATTGCTGAGGCAACGCTGATGGTGGGATTGTTCATCAAAGACCTTGAAAATCCTGCCCCTTCTGAGCTGAGGCTGTTATAAAGTCTGGCCCGTATTTAATTTTGAAAATCTTCTCCCTGAGAGTTTTTAAAAATATCCAACACATTGAACATCTTTTCAAACATAGAGGCACAGGGAAAGGTAACAACCTACCAAAATGTTGTGATAAAGCTTAATCATCAATTTCCATCTGCTTTGGCCGATATGGCCTCTCCAAAATTAAGGGAATTAGCTATTTATTGTATTGTTATTCAATAACGCTGAAAAGCTTTGGAAGACTTCATAGGCAGAGAGTGTTCAGCCCTATGTTTTGTCATCTACAGTATCCAGTAATACATCAGAATAAATCACTAAACATCTGGTTTGGCATTCTGGTTGCATTTAAGTAAATAGCAAGACTCCCACTGACAGAGAATGAAGACATCAAACAGAACCATGATCACTAAAGCTCTTGGAAAGAATGAAGTTTGGTAGATGAAATGGATCTGTGTTCTTTAAATAGAAGTACAAAGTTATACCATTTTCTCTATCCTGAAAACACATTTGCATCTGCTGTAGCAGGCAATTACTCCCATTTTCTTTAATGTAGCTGCTTATATATGTAGTTAAACCCATCCATACGATTTGCAGGATATGGACCTTTAAGATTCGAGGGGATGGTACTGGTCTAGGAAACCTGGATTTCAGGATAGCAGTTGAAGAGCTTCATTTGAACAGTCAGGGAAAGGGACATGGCTATGTGTGTCTGAAATTAGAAAAAAAAGAAGGCAGGGGTAAGCGGTAATGTAGTGAGCAGAGGCATGTTTCCAGTAAGACGCCAGAGAGATTGGTTTTCAGTTTCATCTTCTTTGACATTATCTTTAATGGCATGGAAGAAAGAAAATAGCATACTTTGTAGATGGCATTGAGGTATGAAGGAATCACAAATAACAGAGAAGAGAGAAATGCAATGTGAGGCCAGTAGAGAAACCAGCAAGAGGCTGAATTTGAGAAATAAGCCTGTGCTGAGATTGCTGGTGTTTGCGTCACTGAAAAAGAGAGGACGTGGGATGGGGGAGTGGAAGGGGCTCTGCTCTGAACCGGATTAATTATTACAGTTTTTCCCATTTCCATTAAATGCTTAAACCAATGATGTGCTTTAGTTTCAATTCAAGCTGCCTGTACAATTTTAGGCTCCCACTTTTAGCTCCAAACTATTTAAATGGCTCCACGTGAATGGTACTGTGGCAGAAGGGGAATTTAGCAGTAGCCAGAGTCCGGGGTTATACAGCTGCTGAAACAGATGAAGGCCACATCAGAAAAAGCAACAACATCAGAAAAATAACAAAACCAGCTCATTTCAGGGCTCAATGCCTTTTGTGTCCTTACTATCATGACGAGGTTGCCACTTTGTTTTGGGGAGTTTTGAATTTGCTGGGAGGGAGGAAAAGGGGAGGAGGTTGAGCCTGCTGAGGGCTTTTCTTTACTTCTTATTTTTAAAGCGCAATGCCAACATACTTACCTCACAAGATCAGGAATGGTTTAGCGTATGGATCCTTTTACCTCTAGCAGGCTGGCTTTAGGCCAACTCAAATCAATGATGTCTAGAAGTCATTACCATCCGATGCAGGCTAGGTGGGCTATGTGAAATTAGTTTCAATACAGTGGTGACTGACAGGAAAGCAGGTAGTTTTCTTGGAATATGTAATGTTAGGGTGACATTGATGCTATTGTTATACAAGCAAGATTAATAACTAAAGCTACCAGCAAGCCCCAGGGCAGATATCCATTGCAACTGTCAATTCTTGCAATTTGCCCCTATTACGATGTAAGATTTGAATTCTAGGCAATGGTCATATTCAGCAACATGGCTCCTGATGCGAAGAGTCTACAGCCTTACTGCTGCCATGGCTGGTTTGCTTCATGTCTCAAGCTTGCAGTCAGCATTTGCAGTGTAAAGCACAAATGTGTCCAATGTTAATACTGAATGAATATATTGCTAAGATGCATCATTAACTTTTTATTAGTAGATATGCTGTTTTGCCTGTTTGGGGAGGAGGAAGTATCTGGAGCCAGAGCAAATTTGTTATTGTTGATTTAAGTTAAAAATTTAAGTACATGTAAGTACATAAAATATGTATGGGTTGTAGAAAAACATAATATTGTACTGTCTGGTGTCTTTTACATGTCAAAATGCCTAAGTACTGTAGATCTATGGGAATACTCCAGTGTGCAGAGGAGTAGGGCTGGATTTCAAGAATATCCATTTACTTAAGCGATGTTGTCTCTTGTTAAAAACTGAAATGGACATTGTTTAATGGTGTTTTTATAACGACATGGGAAAAAGCAATGGAGAATATATTCACAAGACCATTTTGCCCCTTACACAATGTTAAAATAGCCCTGCACTGGACAAGAGATGTGTTAGATCCTCAGGGTGTGTTAAATGCTCTAATATTTATTTACCTTTTCCAACATGCATTAATCTACAAAGGCTCTGTCTAGTTGAATCTACATCTTGTTGAACAGAAAATAATTACCTGGAGCTAAGCAAAATCCAGCTTTCACAAAGGAGCTGCTTAAATATGGATTACTTTGTGCAGCCTGGGTGACAACTGTAGACTGTTTTCAGGTTTCTTTATCATCACTCACATTTCTTTCAAAGTTTTCTGTCTTTGCAGTTTTCCTTCCTTTCCTAAGTTCCCATTTTAGCATAATTTGTGTTCTTAAATCATCAGCATCTTGCAGAGGCTACATTAAGCACCTGTCTGTGTCCTTGCAGTGGATTTGCTCTTGCCTAAACCACCCTTTTTCCCACCTATGCCACCAGACCACAGGAATTTGCCATATTCACAGGGAAGTCTCAGATCTGTGACCACACAGCAGAAACGCAGGAGAAGAGCACGTCTTAATCTGTCAGCCGCCTCCAGACACTGACTGACACAGGGCAGAGACAGGGAATAACACTTGAGTGCACTGATTTGCCCATGCTGCCGTTCCAAAAGGATGTCTAGTCTCCGCAGCCTCTTTCCATATGGCAGCCCTGGGGGGCATGTTTTCTTAAGGCTCAAAAGCCTGCCATGGCTAGGAAATGGTGCTTCAAAATCCAGACAAACATGTCCTGCATTCAGGAATTCCTTCTGGCTATTCCTTTCATTAGGACTTTAATAGTATCTGAGTTTTCCTGTGGATGACTGATCCCATCACTGGTAGTCAGAGGCCTTCTGTACTTTTGTTTTTATTAGGGGTCAGTTTTGTTTGGCACAGTGACAAGAGTTTCTAATAGTGTTTGTGGGGGAACATTTATTCATTTTTTTTAATAACCTGCTTTACTAATGTGAACATAAATCCAGATTCAATCAAAATTTTTCTTGGAATGGTATTAATCTTCATATTTGAATAAATGCAATGTTGTTTTATTTCACGGCTTTATAAATAAACACCTATCCAATAAAGAAGTCACTGTTGCTAAAAGATGATGGAATGGGATGTCAGAAAGTAAGAAATGGAATAGTTTGTTGTGCAGATTGTGTGAGGCCATAATCTATAAACCACAATCGATTAAAGTGATACTGAAAATGCTAGGGCAGGAGGTGGAAACTAGGAAGCCGAGGTCCCTGATGTGGAAAGGAAAATGAAGTGAAACTGCCTCTGAAAATCCTCTGTCTGTGCACTGCTTCTTCCAAATAAGTTACATGTGTTTGGCTCATAAGTGGACTTCAGTTTTAGAGGTTGTTTTACACCATGGCTTTAATTTATGGATTCAAAACAAATCATGTGCGGAGCAGTAATCACTGATGCTAAGCATGTGTGGGTGATAAATTACACACGCACACAACATATGCACACTTCATCTTCTCTGCCTCTGTGTCCAATATCAAATGCCAAAATACCAAACCTTGTTTGTCCAGATTAACATCAGCGGTAGCCCTCACCGTGGTGGTACCTGTGAGCTGTAGTATGCTCTTCCCAGATAGTGCCCTGATCTACAAATAGCACCATTAATTGCCTATGAAGTACATGACTGCTCGTCTTGAGGAAAGGGCAGTAGCATCTGGCATGGAATATGTTGTATTCACCAGCTGAGAGATGAAGCTGCTACTTGACCAGCGTCTGACTAAAGCAGCTCAGTTCCACTTGGCTTCTCTTCTCACTGGGGAAAGATAATGGATTTGTACAGATCACTAACTCATCTCAGCAGTTTGAATTTTTAAAGGTATCAAAATTAGAGGCATTGTTTGAAGGTCCAGTGCTTTTTTTTTCCCTTTCTAATCTTATTTTCTTAAGCCACGAACATCCTTTTGATTCTTACTCTTCTCTTTTCATGCCATCTGGGTTTAGAGAAGACTGAAGTCCACTCTTCCTTGCACGAGCTATTGCAGTTGTCAGTAATTATGATTTGGTTGGCTGGAAGCTAATATGATTGTTTGTTTAGTTCATCCCCTCCACAGGTTGATAGCAATGGGATGGGTAAGCTAACCTTGTCGGGAAATGCCTGTCTGCCAAACACAGCCGCGTGCTTGCAGCTAACAGACACAGCTAAAACACCCGTACTGCTTGCAAAGGACTGTTCCCTCGGAGTTAACTGCTTGGAGAGTGAAATTCTGAGGTTTTATTCCCCAAAAGAGCAAGGTGAATTCCTGTGCTGCCCGTGCTCCTGAGATGCTGAGTACAGATGAGTGTTGCTCAGTACCTTGCAGGATCAGGCTTATAAGTGTTCCCACTGCAGCAGTTGATAGCGCTGCTATCTCTGTGCCTCTAATGAGCTAACCGGTGATGCCCATGGGGGTTTAAAGGACTGGATGATACGACAGTTATCATGTCTCTGTGGTGAATGCGATGTCCACTGCAGACTCCAAACTCAACAGCAAAAATTCAGAACTCTCTCCTGGTGCAGTGGCAGGGTTTTGTGAGCAAACACAGTTTGGGAAGGGAGCTTGTCAGTCTAGAGCCCTGCCTCTGCAGATCATCATGTCGTGTCATTCCATTCCTATTTGCTTTTAGTCATCAAAAAGGAGTGAGAAAGAGGTGAATGAAAAGAGAGGAAATGAAAACTGGAAAAGCAAGCATGTCCTGCCAGATGAGATGAGCGGAATCCTTCAGTGTGCATGCACTGGGTGACAGCTTCATGGCTTTTGGTACAAAATGGCGTTTTTGTGTCTCTTCTGTCTGGTGGTAAGAATGGGAAGAAGCTCTAGTAATTCTTTCTTTTGGTCTGTGAAAGCCTAGTCCTTTGGGTCTAGTTCTATTGATTTGGATGATCCATTTATTACACGGTCTAAAGTTTTAATTCTCAGAGAAAAAATACCAGTAGATGAAGTTATCTAGACCCAGAGCAAATTAAAGTGGGACTAAAACACTTTTGAACTACGGACGTTTAAGCTTTAATGAAGATTCTGCAAGAAGACATGATTCAGGCTATTACAAAACAGGAGATCTGGGGCAGGACCAGGATCTTGAAAGCAGAAGCCTTTTTACAACTCATGCTATTAGTGAAGGCTCAGCAGCACTAGGCTTCAAAGACCCCATAAAAGCTTTTTTGAGTCATAGGTAAGAGTCACCATTGACTTCAGTGGGCTGTGGATAGTGCCCCACTTGGAGACTCGTAATCCTTTGTGTTATCTGAGATCATTGCTGTAGAAATGATTGGAACAGCCAACAACAGGGAGGCTTACAGCTCCCTAACAGCAGGCAGCAGGTGAGCTCTTATGAGTAAGATCTTATTTTCATGCAAATGTCCTTGGTAAGTGAGAATAAGGAACCGGAGAAAAAATACCTTGAATAGAAGATACAAGTGGAATTGTTTTTCAGTTGAGCATTTTCATTGTACGCCTTTATGCCTCAGATAAGACATTTGTTGCAAGGCAATGAATTAGAGTGAATTATTATTGATAGTAATGCCCTGTCACAATAAATCCAACCTCTTAGATATCCATCAAGAGGTATTCTCCGGAGTCCTCACCGAATTCACTAGTGTTAGTAGATCACCCCAGGGGAACTGGTGGCACAGACCATGTGGTATCATCACCATCTTAGTTCCACAAGCATCCCACTTTGTGAGTTTTCATTAACTAAGTAATTAGCATTGATACAGCCAGCTTTAACCTGCTATGCTTGGGTAGTCTTCTGGGATAATGGGTTCCCTCTACCTGTGTGAGTTATGATGGGAGATGATAGCATGTCTTTAGTTCCTTCAGGCATTCTTAGCCTGCCACCGAGGAAACCCAAGTGTGGTGTTCCCTGTATGTATGGTATGAAATCCGGCCCCACCAAGCCAGTGGCAGAAGTCTCATTGCCTTTGAAACATCAGAATTTCATTATGGCATGTAAACTCCTTTGTATCTTATTTCACAGTATTTACATACTGCCCTGCGAGACTTTGGGTCCCACAGCCTGTGTGAGACTTTTCAGCAGTATCATAATACGAAATGGTATTTACACGTAAACATTTCAATTTATTTTGTGTTCTGAGCACAGGGAAATGCTGTGATATCTTTATATTTTCCACATTGTGGTGCCTCATCTACTAAGAATGACAGCGTATTTCTGAAGCATTTTGATCTGCGCATGCATGTATTCATACATATATTTGTCATTTGGTGTGTGTTTGCTGGTGTGGTTTTATCTTTTAATAGCATAAGTAGAGATATGTATTCTGAAGATTCTGTAAGGATATAAATTAGGGTGGATTTTGAAGTGTTCACTTATAGTATTTGCCAGAAGTGTTGTTCTCTTGCAGTAATGCACACTGAAATGCTTTTCCTGCTTACAAAAAGAAAAAAAATGGAGTAAATTGTGTGTAAGTAAATATATTCCTCCTCACCCTTAAGTTTATCGCTGTCAGCTGATATAATAGGTTTCTCACCAGATTTAAGGCAGATGAGTGGGCTCCGAATCCTGAAGGGAGGCAGACAGCATAGCTATTTTGTTTTTAGATTTCAAATGGTTTTGAGGGCCTGCCATCAAATGGGGAGAAGTCCCAGGCTTTGATGGTTGTTAAATTACAGAGTGTGCGATTTGACAACCCAGTGGAGCCCAGGATGGGTAGGAATTCATTACACCCAGGATGCAGAGCGCAGGGACGGCGGGATGGCCATAGTTCCCCACCAACAAGCTCTACATGGGGCTTTTCCCAGGCCCAACATTGCAGTCTTCTGGTGGCTCTGCAGCTCAGTTACTGATGGCCCGTAGGCTGGGGGTCAGTGACAGTGGACCGCAGGCTGTGATACATTGAGTGCCCCGTTAGGGATCCGTAGCTTGCTGCTCGCAGCCAAGAGCAGCACATTAGCTCCATGGCACACATTATGCTAGTGCCAGCGGAGTGGTCAGTGCCTAACCGGGATATATTGCAGCCTGCAGAGTGGCCGAGGGCTGCGGCACAGAACATATGGAGATTATTTCCTGAATTTATGCAGCACATGTTTTCCTATAAATTAAATTCAGAGAAAATGTGTATCATAATGGAGTGATGCTCACAACAGCCTTCCCTGTTATGAATTACAATGACCTCTCAGCTCACTGGGTGCCCAGTGAAACGGCTTCATGCGGTTGGAAACAATACCGTGTACGTGGTGTGAGGGTCTGAAAGCCTCACCAAAAGGCTCTCTAATTAGAAGCAGAGGCTTTTTTTCCTTTTTTTCTCCCCTTCCATTGCATCTCTTATTCTAGAAACTGTCCAGTTTCCTCCTGAAGTGCCAAGTTGCCAAGAGGGTGGGCAGATGCCCTGGTATCTGCTGGGTAATGAGGTGGCTGCAGCCCTTGCTGAGCAGTTGCTAGACGGCAAAGGCAGCTCTGGACAAGGCTCAGCCCCACTTCGTGGAGAAGGTGGTGTGGGTTGCCAGAACAGCAGGATGGGGGTCCTTAGCCAGAGTAATGAGCAAAGCAGCATGTGTCCCTGGACTGAGAATCTCAAGACGTTTCTAGGCAAATATTTGATATATTCTGTTGCCTGGGGCTGGGACAAAGTCATCTTTGCCTTTTCCTCGGGTGTGCTGAAGCAGCTGAAGAAAAATGTAGTACAGACAAGCATTGTAACTACCTTCCTAAAGGTTGAAAGATAAAGTTATGTTCCTTACAAATCCATGTACGAAATCTTCATTAGAGGAAATGTAGGTGCTTCCATGTAGGACCAAACTGGAAACTCATAATTAAAATATAAATATATGTTTCCTATATAACAATGGGTACCAGACAGCAAAACAATCCAGGGTTTGCTTTGGGGCAGGTCGCTGTGGAGTCGGTACAGACTGATAGAGTGTTTTCAGCTGTTCTTAAGGGACTTGCTTTTTCATTTGCAGCTGATTACAGGCTAATAGGATTTCAAAGATTTCTGGGAGGGAACAGTTCACATCTCATTGCATTTGATTTTTTTTTTCTTTTTTTTTTTTTTTTTATGTTTCTTTTGTCATAGTACCCTTACAATAAGTTTTATGACTCTCCTGTTCAGCTTCTTGAACTGAATTTTTCCCCCTGGTCCCTTGCTGCTGTCTAATTGCAGTTTTCAAATCATTTGGGACTTTTGGAAAGATTCTATCAGCCTTTTGTGTGATAGAAGAGGATGGATCATTGGCATCAAAAATAATGTTGTGAATCTTTTTAAATTTAGTCCTGCCTTCTTTGTCTTTTACTAATACATGCATGATGTGACTTGTACCATTTTGTTTTCTTAATGAAAATTAGCAATTTGAAAGCGACTCATGGGAACAACCAATACAGCTGAGTTTTATTGGTACAGACTAATTCTGTGACTGACCTTCTCTGTTTAGTGGCACTAGTAACCCTAGTTATTTTTCTTTAGCAGCTCGCATGTTGGAAACACACACTTAGCCTTTAAATATGGATTTGGGAGGAAAATGAATACGGCAGTGTTTAGAGCAGCCAAAAGCTTAGAAATAATGTTCTGCTGTGACTTTTCCAAACTGACATCTTGATGCTGGGATTATAAATGAAACCATTGTTCCAGCAAAGGCCAAGACTAATAGAAAGCCTTTATTACTGGTCTATTGGCTAATTCTGCTTGTCTAACCCCTTTGGATGGACACAGTGTCAGAAAACATACTCACAGAGGTTGCTTTGTGTGAGATTTGGCCTGCTGAGTGATTACATGTGGGCACAAAGATATCTCAATGACAAGTGTTCTTTGACTAAAATTTGTAAAGTCATTTTCTTTCCCTAGGCCTTGGAGAGGAGTGAACTGATTTTTAATCTACAGCTCCTATGAGTGATATTTGCTTTGTGTCCTATCACCCCTCTATTCAGCCATTCTCTCCTTCCAAGCAGGTAAACCTCTGCTTAGAAGAAATTGTTTCTTCTGCTGAGCCTTGGTGCAGTTGACAGCTGTCATATACAAGCACTATACTTGAATACGTGTCTTTAGAGCTAGACAGTCTCAAAGAGCTTTAATCTTTTCTCTTTGCACATGCAGGGAATGCCTAGGAGCCAGAGACCCTTATTGCGGCTGGGATAGCAAGCAGAAGCGATGCACCACCATTGAGGACAGCTCCAACATGAGCCTGTGGACTCAAAATATTACTGAGTGCCCAGTAAGTGGAAGGAGTGGAAATATTTTATATATACTGGTATATGAGTGTGTGCATATGTGTAGAAGGGGGAGGAAAAGTGAATGTGTTACCGCACTGCCTGATGAGGACTGGCAGTTAGGGGAGCATGGAGAGCCCAGTGGTACACCTAAAATATCTGTGCACAGCCTTCTGTTTAGAACACAGAGACCACAAATGTATTTTTTTTCTCCAAAAGAGGGATCTCAAAGCAAGCATTCAGTTCTCCTCATGCCCGCCCATGGCTTGAGTGAAAAAGATTGGATCATGCCGTTGTATTACTGCTGAGAACCATGTAAACTCCAGATGAAACTTGAGCTTTCTCAGCTTCATCATTTGCACCATTTCCTTGACTTCACTGCAGGCCAGGAAAATCAGAATAGGTGACTACAGTGTCCTCTGGCATCATTCAGTTGATTTTCCTCTTGGACCCCTGAACTGGGCCCAGGAGACAGCGCTAGTGAAGTGTTGCACTGGCAGGAAGAGGCATCTGTGGCGTGGCAGAGAAATGGGGCATTTGTTAATGGTTTGCAGAGGGAAACAAAAATATACAGTATGTAATAGAGAACATAAGAGAAGGGGAGAGTGTAATCAAGAGAGGGAGTGTGAGGAAGAGAATACTGCAAGGAGATGGTCTTGTCTCCTTGCCCTGGCCTCCATCAGATGCACTAGTTAAAAGAAACATGTCTCTGCTTGAATCAGCTTGAGTTGGGTCTCCAGCTCCCTTCCCACCCACCCTCCTCTGATGACAATATCCAGTTCCTGGCTGTGATCCCCAGAAGCCATCTGGTCAAATTTAATTCCTGCTGCTTGAACCGTACCTGCAAGGTGGCTGGGGAGGAAAACCAGCCTTGGTAAATAATTTAGGGGTGCAGGGGGGGAGAAATTCTCATTAATGTCCATTGTTATTATCTAACGTCAATTAGCATGTTAATACTGCTAAGTCCAGTAGATAGAGAGAGAGAACTGGATGGGTTATATCTTCAGTATGCTATTTCTGTCTGGAGGTGCTGGGGTGTTTATTCCCCTTATCTTCCTTACTTCTCAGATATTTTCCCAGGAAATATTAGTCATTACTTCAATCCATCCTCAGCTTGGCAGGCTTAAGTTTTTCACTGCTGGATTCAGAGGCTTGTGTGTTTAAAAACCTCCTGTGTCGAACTGGGATGCAGTGCTTCTTGATTGCCCATGCTGTTATCTTGTCCTGCTTAATGCCTGTGTCTGTTGATAGGTGTGTGAGGTGTTAATCCTCTAGTTTGAACATGTCTGCTGTGGTGCACGCTAGGGAACAGGCTACTCCAGATCATTGTTTCAAGGTCATAAAAATCCAGCACAGAATATTCAGGAGCTTTAGCTGTTCTTGGGGTACTAGTTTTACATTTGTTTTAGCACTTCCATTGTAGATTTTTTCTGTGTAGGTGCTCTCATTCTGGCACACATCAGCCATGTGCTCTGACTGATGGGCTGCCAAGCTGTTTAAAATCCACATGCAAGAGCTTTCTTTTTCCTTCTTCTCTGCCCCTCACCGGAATGAATTCACCACTGATGTGGAGTGAGATGGCTCATTTAAGCACCTACACCAGCAATATCCAAGTATTTCCTTGCATTCAGTGCAGGATAAAGTTCATGAATCTAGGACAGCATGTGCAAATGACCACTGGAAAGGTAGGGGAATGCAGTGACCCAATGCCAAATTTCACTCCTGAAAAAGGCCTGTCTGAGAGTTTAGTTGGATGAGTTACTGTCTTAAGAAGTCCTGGCTTTTCTCATCCCACTTTTCTGGGCCGAGCACCAAGCACTCAGCTGTGCTGGTACAGCTGTATGTGAGATCACAGTCAAGTGTGACATGGCATAGATTAAAAGCACCCCTCCCAAATAAACTTCTCCTAACCCAGATAGTGTCAGTGAGTTTTGCAGCCTAGCCCTCAAACAGATGTCCTGGCACAGCTGAGAGACTGGCATGCCACAACTTTTAATGCCAGAACTGGCATATTATTGAATTATATCCTACAGGGGCCAGGCATTTGTGTGAGTCAACCACAACACTAACACAACTTGACTGCTGCTCTTGTACAAACATGCTTGTTCAGAGCTAGTCTGAACATCTTTGTACAGCACTACATTGTACCACAGATTCCCACTCTCCAGCTTTAATATTAAGGGACCTTAGGTAGAGGGTTAATCATAGAGGGTTAACATAGTACCTTAGGCAATGGTTAATATATGCTATTACCAGGTAACACCCACAACCTCCTGAAGGTTCATTGCTAAGGTTGCAATGTCAAACATTTTAACATTAAGAAATGACAGGACCAAAATTGTACATTCTTGCCCTTATCTGCATGTGTTCTATCAGGGAGTCCTGAATACACGATTGCATACTATTTCTTCTCAGACTTGGCAGAAGGGAGTGAGGTGCTTCTTTGGTTTTAGGAAAACTGAAAAAGCCCACATCCTACTTTATAATATCTTACTGATGCCAACATGAGCCACCAGCAGGAAAGGAACTTCAGATTTGGCTAACAAACTCCATTAGCCAAGCTCATGGGGTCACTGTTGATGGTAGCTGCCAAGTCAGGAGCTGAGTATTCCTAATAAATTGTACAGTCTTCCTTATCCTGAGCCAAATGATGCTCTTCCTTGCAGGTTTTCATCCCGGTCCCACTTGGGATGTCCAGCGAGCCCTTGTTGTCTGGCATCTGCTCTATGCTACCTCATTTTGTTGCTAATCAGTGCCAGTCTCCCCACTCCTTTTTTGGGGTGACTGGCAGACATGTAGCCTGCTCTCAATTTGTATGGGCTCAGCCACTCAGAGCTTCAGTGCCCAGGATAATCCTGCTCAGGCCTACACTGAAGCATGCTCAGTGCACAAGGAAGACTTCAGGTGCCAGGATCAAAATCTGAGTCTCTGAAAACTGCGAATTTTCCTCCCCACATCCCAAGGATTTTATACCCTAGACAGATTTAAATGGCTTTTCATGGGAGTTGCAAAAAGGTTGCAAGGACATAAAGTTCAATTCCTTGCTCTGAAAACTAGCTTGTTCCAAGGAAAATGTTGCTCCTTATGGACGTTCTTTTTCCCTAGATTTTATTTTAGAAATGGTTGAAATATTTTGACTGAAACTTTGCAAGAATTTTCAGCTTCCATCAAACAGCCAGCATGGAAACTTGCAGCTGAAATAACTAAAGCTTGGCAAAGTTATAAGCAGTTGATATCTGAATCCTAAGAGGACACATAGATGAATTGGAAGAACAAGTAATGCTTCTAGCCTTATCTGTAATATCAAAATAAACATTGAAAATATCCTCGTAGTGGGAGGTAGGAACGGTCAGTCTGAATTTTTAGATCCTGCACTTGAGCCTTTAAGTGGTACAAGGAAGAAATGAACTTTGGTGGGAGTATGGCAGTTTATAAAATATGAGAACTCTGGAACTGGTAATATTGTCAGGTGAGAGAAGGGCGTTTGATCACGTGTTTTTAAAGATGTCCTCTCTGTCTGATGGGCACTGAGTTCGCTACAAAGGATTTACTTTGTAAAGATAAAGCTATTCCTGAAAAAGATCAATGCATATGGGTTTTTATCCCATTTCCCAAGTTTGCTCTTTTGAAGATATTTTTATGAACTTAAAGATGCAATAGTAATCCATATGTAATTTCTTAAGTATAAAAACTTCCCACACTCACAACGTGACATGTTTATAAATCTCAGCATTTTGATTATGGCTGGTTATTTGTTTAATTTTTGGGTTGCTTCCCAGTATCACTTATGAGCCAATAATTATTTGTCAGCTTTTTTTTTTTTTTTTAATTGAAGCCACGGGCCATATCATACCATTGATTTCTGAACAGAACTCCCTGCTGGAATCAGCAAGGCTTTCTGGCTCAAAAAATGAATAGAAATGATCCAATACTTGGATTATGACTTTTGTAAGGCAGGAGGAGAAAGAAGATAAAAATCTACTATTAAATATCTCAAAGTAGTTCTTTTGATTCTTTTTTCTGCTGACTTTTAGCAACCCAACTGTATTGATTTTTGATTGCATGCATGTTTAAAACAACAAATTCAACAACAAAAACAAAATTCAATGTTCTCTTCTCTGGGCATCTTGCCTTGTAACCTGCAGCCCAGAGCAAAGTTTTTCTGATGACGTGATAATCTATTGCAAACAAAAGTTTACAACAGATGCTTTGAAACCCCCCTGACTGCAGCCTGACGAGCTCAGTAACGGATCTAAATTACTTCCATGCCACTGCTGCATATTTTTGGTGCTGCTGTAGATGGGGAAGATGCTGAAATAGGGGAAGATGACAGCCCACCAGAGGTGCATTGTGAGTGTTTAACATACTGCCAGACTTGGCAAATAGGCACAGAGCAGCGTGTTTCAGAGGATGAGTGTTTGAAAGCACCACTCCTGTGGCTGTGGTTGGCTCCTCATATGGCTCCCAAGCAGGCTTGCAGCCCCTCTGTGCATTGGTTTCCTTGCCTGTAAAGCAGGAGAAATTATTTCCCTCCTGGGGCAGCCCAGGGGACTGATCCTGCTGACTGCTCAGCGAAGCATGGTGCAGTGGGATTTCTCAGTGGTAGCTGGCTCAGATTTGGGGCCAGGGCTGTTTGCCAGGGCCCCAGCCTCTTTCTTTCTTCACCCTTCGTTGTGTGCAACACTGAGGCCAAGCCCAGTATTGCCGTTGCCAGTAGTTTTACCGAAGCCGCTGAGCATCCCGCAACCCCATGGGTGACACCAGTGGGAATGAGCCACTTGCAGAGAGCTACCATCTGTGCCATCCCACCTGTGAGGCCCTGCACTGTGGGACATGTGATGCAGAGGATGGAGGGAGCCTTCAAAGGAAAGCACATGATGTAGCTGTGCTGTAGCAAGGAAATAGCTGTAGCTAGGTAGGGCCAGTGTGGATGTCTTTCTGCTCATGTTTCTGAAGTTAGAAGCAGAGGGGAGGCCAGGGCAGAGGTGTTCAGGGAAGCTTTCCAGACATGGCCCTGGAGTTGCTGGATTTTGCAGTAGTGGTGGAGTGGGCACAAGAAGGCAACGTTGAGCTGGGAGTGATCCCAGGAGGAATCAGCTTGAGGGCTCGCCTCACAGCCCTGATTAAAACAAGGCACAGAGGAGCAAGCTCTGACACCCTATCTCCTGGAAGGTCTTCACCAGTCTTAGGCTAAAATAGTTCTGTTTCTCACGCTTTCAGTGTGCCAGGAGTATATCGTATTTTTACTTCTTTACTAGAGTGCGCAAGAAGCTCAAGCCCCAGCCTCTTCGGGGCTGTACAGGCATGAAGCAAAGGGCAGAGGAACCAGATAGCAGCCTGCTCTGGTCTATAAATCTCCTCGAGATGAATTCTTGCTCTTTAGCCTACTACGTGATCCTCAGCATTAATTCCAGTCACCACCATCTCTTTCACTTTCTGTCCTTTGCCCAGCTTAGCCATTTAGGCTGTGGCTCTGTTTAGAAAGGGAGCCAGTTCTTCCTGTGTGTTTGGACAGGGCCAAACTCCGTGAGGCCCCGGCCTCAGCTGGTCACTATGGTTATATGAGCACTAACACAGAAAATACTCCGCATGGACAGTTCCAGGCACCGCAGAGGCAGAAGCATAATGGAGTGGGGACAATCAGCACTGTTGGCGTTGCTTGAAAGGCTGAAGCTGTGCAGTGTGGACGAGGGAGCACAGTGGTTTTGTGGTGTGGCAGATGGATGCTTGTGCCTCGTGTAGTGCTGGCTGGGTCGGCTCGGGTGCCTGTACACACACGTTAGGTATGCGGGGTGGAATTTGGAGGGTAAATATTGATGTGGCATTGTCTGAAAACAACCCTTTGTTTGGAATCCTGCTCACAAGCACAGACAGCTCCCATCTAAGCTGCATCCTAATCCCCTCGGCAGCTTTGTTTGGCATTTCTATTGTGGGGCTGTCTCCAGAAATGTAAACTTGGTATTAATGACCTTTTTTCTTTTAAAATTAGGTGAAAAACCTGACAACAAATGGAAGACTGGGGCCTTGGTCCCCATGGCAACTGTGTGAGCACTCGGATGGGGACAGCACAGGCTCCTGTATGTGTAGGTCACGTTCATGTGACAGCCCTCGTCCGCGCTGCGGAGGTCGCAGCTGTGAAGGGGCCAGGATTGAGGTCGCAAATTGCTCAAGGTACCTCAGCATCTTTGTGCTTTTAAGGAAGGGAACAAATATTGTGTCTTTCCACAGCTTAGCTGCTTCCTTGTGTTTCTGTGACCATGCTGTCGTATCCCAGGCAAACTGGGGTATGTGAGATCCAGCTTGAAGTCAGTGAAAAATGAAGGAGCCCAAGGGCTCAGAGAGAATGACCTTCAGCCAGGGCTCTTAGAAGATGAGCACCCAAATTAGTGTACATGTTATCCTTCTCTACACTGTGCCTTTATTTGTCAGCTTTGTACAGTGAGTAGTGACCCATCAGGAAGAGGTAAGGCAGAGGTAGTTGTTAGTGAACTGAACAGCAAGAAGCTAAAAAAATAAGCTCACAATTTTTTAGAGTTTGGCTTCCACGTTTGCATTGCCAAAGGTGAGCAGAGCTCCTTCAGAGCAATGCTTGTAAAGACAGGGCCTAGCCTAGCTGCTAGCACAGCTTCTTTGCCTTGTTCTGCAAGTCTGTGAACTGTCTGCAGCACCCTGGCTAGGTGAAAGCAACAGATCATTGTCTGGCAGCAACAGCGCCTAGGAGGCATGCCTGCCGGGGACAGCACTTGAAACAACACATGTAGCTCAGCTTGTGGTGAAGTGCTGCCTTTCCAGGGAAGTCTGAAGTTTGTGCTTGAGCAGTATGGAACCTAAATGTCCTCCAGTTGGGTGCCCAGATCGTCATGGTGTTTGTGTCCCATGTTACCCCACCATCCTCAGACTACATCATGTCATGAGTCAAGGAAAAGACAACGCAATAGTGTAAGCACTACTTAACCTCAGGGGTGGAGCCACCCAATATTTTGGTAAATATTGATTCAATATAGTTTTATCTACTTTATCTTCTCCATAAACATTCACTCCATTAAGGACAAGCATCTTTCGACTCATCCCTTGAGATGAGTGTTGGTCTTGGCACCAAAAATTCAGCAATACTCATGTTTTAATTGGCATCTCTCCTTCCAGTTGTGGGCCGTGCTGCCCAGAAGGCGTGCAGTCATTCCTACCCCCACACTGCCACCCTGGGCTGAGCGGAGCCTTCCCCAGGCAGGCTTTTTATGTCAGTGGCAAATGGAAAGCATTCCAAGAGGATGGGTTTCTCAGCACTGCTCTGATGGCAGAAGAGGCAGGAACAGCTTCTAAGAAGGGGATGAAAAATAGATTATTCAATCTTAAGACATAGGAAAACAGCATGGCTTGAAAAATAGGGACATCTGGTCATCCTACATCCGCCTCAGCCCTCAAATTTCCTTTAATTGACTTCATATGGCATTGAGATTTCTTCTTGCAAAGACAGAGCCGGATATTTGAAGATGAGTTCTCTTAGAAAGCTGGAGATCTGAAAATGAAAGGTGCCTTTATTTCTGTTAAAAATCCTGAAACACAAATAGATGCTGAGAATTTTTTTTCAGTTTTTAGTAGCAATTGCTTTCCCTTTTTTGCTGCAATAACAACCTTCCATTTGACTTTTTCTTTTTGTGATTTTGCATGTAATCTTTCAGTTGGGTTAAGGAGTGGGGAGGTAGTAGGTGGGTTAAAACATGGCAGAATAAGATGGAATAGTAGGATTTTTATATAAGTGAGTTTCTTGTTCTTTGACCTCATTTGAGGTAGGAGAGGGGAAGGGAAGGAGGGAGAGAGATGAGAGAACAAGAAGAGGAGGGGAGAAACATCTAACAGGGTCCTGAAAAAAGCTGCCAAGAACAGGCAAGAGTTGATAACAAGTACAAAAAGTGTGAAGGGCAATGTGGGTTCTAACTTTCATCCTCTGCCCTGATTGGTGCTGTGCCAGAAAGTATTTCTTGCCAGCAGTGTTATTAGTTCAATAAATGCTTTGAAAATTAACATCTGTTTTCAAGCTTAGCTTTCAAGAACCAGAGAGCACCTGAGTTGTTTTTTGACTAGATTTTTTAGAAAGTTTTTTCTTTATTAAAAAACCCCAAAATAAATGAGATTTTTTGGCTTAAGGCAGTGAAGTGTCAAGATTAGGCAGTTCTGTAAGACAGAGCATTGCCACTGGCTCCATATGAAATGAAACCTGCAGCACAGAAGAGATGAGATACAGTTCTTCCTCTCCTGCTCCAAGGTTCAGTAATGCTGCCAAACCAGAGGAAGGTGAGATTTAATAAATGCAAGATTTTAAAGATTAAAATGTTGGCTTCTGTGTAAGCGTGCAGTTGAGTCACCACATGGCAGCAGCGTCCCAGAAGCTGGCCACCTGCACGTGCTCGGCCAGTCACAGGAGCGAGCACAGAGCGTTTGCCAGCATCTCTGTCACTGAGGTGTGAACGCAGGGGGTTTACATCACACTGGCTTCAGGCTAAGGTACCAAAGCTCAGCGGAGATGTGATCAGTCATTAAACCATGAAACTCGATCCTGCCTCTGAGTTTTTAATTGCCTCTGGTTTCTATAGATTTAAGGTCACACTACCATGACGTCTGCAGGTGGCCATGAAAGCTAGAAGCAATTATTGTTATTTTTAATGAAATTTGAGATCTCCACGTATGATTCAATGCTGAAGGCTTTAGGAAAACACCTAACATTATGAGATTCATGATAAAACCATGGGAGCTGGCAGTAGTATTACTGTAAGAGATATAAAGCATCAGCACCTACTGAATTAGCAGAGGGCAGGTTGTTTACATCCTTTGGCACAACTAACATTCATCAGTCTTCAAACCTGCACTCTTTCTGCAGAAGAATCCGGGAGCTACAACTTTGGGATCAGCCATTGGCACAGAAAAGTGGAGTTACAAAACATAGGGGAGATTATGGAGGAATATTCAGTGAGAGTTATTGCAACCACACTATTGCCCAGCAAATCCTGGGAAGCATTTCTAAAATCATTCAGCATTGGCTTCTTTCTCTTTCTTTCCAATTCTCAGAGACTTCAATGGGAGGAAAGTTAGGCCAATGCTAAGCACTTTTGAAACTCCCTCTTCTAAATCTCTGGTGATATAAAGTCTGGTTGAAATTAATAATCTCTTCTTCAATGACTTCAACAATTCGCCTGTTAGCACTTTATGTGTTTTGTTGTTAAGCGCAGCACGATGTGGTCACCGCCATACTCCATTCTCTCTCACCCTCTTTTTTAGAAATGGTGCTTGGACACCCTGGTCTTCCTGGGCCCCGTGTAGCACCTCCTGTGGGATAGGCTTCCAGGTCCGCCAGCGATCCTGTAGCAACCCTGCTCCACGGTACGGGGGCAGGGTCTGTGTTGGACAGAGCAGGGAAGAAAGGTAAGAGATGTCTGCAGCACTGTGTGTTCACTTATGTGGTTATAATGTTGGCAGCTGGAAGTGGTGGCTCTCATGTGAATGTGGGTTAAAGGTGTTTGGCCAAATGCACAAAGCAGAAGGAACTCCAGAGCCTGGGAGGGATGAGGTTGCTCACATGCATGGCCACTCTCTTTCAATGAGCCTACGAACATCAGAGACTTCAGAGCTGCCTCTACTCTGAGGCAGCACCTTTCAGACCTTCACTAGTTTTCCTGTCCCCCCAAAGGGGGGCTGACCTCCTCAACAAAAGGAGAAGCTGCTGTTGGCAGTGTAGAGTTTATAGATAGAGTTAAACTGTTCTGATCCATCCCTGAGGAGGCAGTTGAGTATGTGCAGCTTTCATTGCCAATTGCACCATTCCAAAGTCTCTATTAATTGTGCTGATGCACCAAAAGATGTTCAAGACAAAACATAGCTCAACTCTTAGATTCATGTTTGAGTTTTTGCAGGGCTTGGCATCAGAAAAATATTTCTTTTCCCCCTCTAAGTAAATTTTATGCAAAATTACTAAAAGACAATACTTTGTGAACTTTCAGAGCCTTCTGCACTATTATGCTTCTTCAAGCCCGGCCCCTCATTAAGCATATGCTTCAAAGCATCCCAGTTTGGTTTTCAGATTTGACATTTCATTAAAGGCCACCTCTGCTTGGCAGTAGGCTGTTGCTTGTCCCTTGAGTGGTCACTTAAGACAGATCTCTCTGCAGTTCTTAGAATACAAAGGGAAATTAATCTAACTTCCTTGTTTCAGGACATTCAAATGTTTGGTTTGATTTGTGGCCATTCACAATGGTCCTTTTTGGGTTTTAAAGACTACATGTGAGTCAGTTGCAGTCCTGTGCGATTCAATTTAAGAACAGTATTGATTAAAAAGCTGAACAAAAGTAAAGTTACCTTTTGAAAAGGACTCGATGATCTCCAGAGGTCCCTTCCAACCCCTAGCATTCTATGATTCTATGAAAAGGGGTCATGAAATAGCATTAATATAGGGCTTGCTTTTAGGTGCATATAGCACCTAGTCCAACTCCAGTTGCAAACACTAGTTTCTTAGGGTGCGAGCAGCAGTAAGGGCCAGATCGTCGAAGAGACAATTATCAAGTGTTTAGCATCTACCATTAGTGACAGATCACTGTTGAGTTGACCTCCCACTAGTCATCCCATTGAAAATACTTATCGTCCTCTCTCTATTTGTGACACATGGACGTCATCTTATGAGCTCCTTTGTGAATTCAATGCATAAAAGTTTTGAGCTTAGAGCACTTTCCAAAAGCTGATCTTGTCCATTTACTCCATCTCATGGAACTCAGCGTGGGTAACCACACCCCTTCTGTACAAAGGGTACAGTTCTCTGCTGTGAACAGGGATATTGCTAATCTGACTGTTGTGTCAGCCTTCTACTGGCTTTCTGTGCATGCATGAATTACACCCAAATGCAGTGTAGTCTTGTGTCCATCACCATTTTGTCCCTCGAATGTGCTGACATGGATACTCTTGAGCAACGCACTTTCTTCTTTCAGATTCTGTAACGAGAACAGTCCATGTCCGTTACCAATTTTTTGGTCTTCATGGGGTCCTTGGAATAAATGTAGCGTGAACTGTGGTGGAGGGATTCATTCAAGGCAGAGGTCCTGTGAAAACGGAAATACATGTCCAGGCTGTGCTGTGGTATGTATTGTTTATTGACATTGCATAAGGGGCACCTGTTGACATCTAGCATCTAGGAACTTTATATTTAATTCCTCTCTCCATCTTGGTTTTATTTCTGAAGCTAGAAGAACATGTTATCCTCAGCTTTTGCTGGAGAGGATGCTGAAAAAGAACTGGGAAGCAGAGAGGTGGCAGATTCTCACAGTCAGTGAAGTTAGTGTGAGAGTATGTGTCTGTGTCAGTGTGTGTGTACAGGTAGGGACAGACTGGTGTACAGAGGACTTCCTTGGGCCTCTGTAGGCTTAGATATCAAGTCCTTTACATGACAGCACCGTACACTTTTTTTCTTCTTTCTCACTCCCAAGGACAATCCTGTTGAGTCAGGGAGGCTCTACACACATTGGAAATGAGTCTCAGTGTCATATTTGAGTAAAACAGGTCTAACACCTAGTTAACCCTTCAGTGAGGCAATGGCTACCCATTTTCTCTCTTTATTTTGCCCTTCCTATTCTGGCAGCTGTTTCATGCAGCTGTTTTAGTCAGTTTTGTGGAGAGTTTTCTTTCAATGTAAGCAGATTTGATCTGGAACCTCCCATCTGTTCACAAGCTGTTTGGCATTTACTCTAGAATTCTGAAGTCCTGAAACATTACATGTCTTTCCCTCTGCCAGAAAAGACTGGTTTATTTATTTATTTTAAAATAAGAATGCAATGTTTGTCACTGGAATTCCTCCCACTAGTGGCGAGAATTGTGAAGACCTCAAATCACCCCGTCCCCATCCAGCCAGAATGTTGTGTGTACTCAATGGATGCTCCACACCCAAGATGGTGAATGGTTCACAGCCCTCAACAACTTGTTTGTTGTTATTATATCTATTGCCTGAATTTATTCTCCTGCCTATAATGTAGCAAGCCTTCCAAGCCCAACATGACTTTGAGTCAGCGAAGAAATACAAACCTGAGGGAGAGATAAAAATAGCAAGCATAGTTCACCCTTGAGGTCCACCTGAAGATATGCACCACCATTGCCTCCATAGTCACCACATTTTGTGCTGTGCCCAGCACTGGCTTGTGTCTGTGAGGTCACATAAGGTGGATGGAGGTTGTTTTAGAGCCAGAGGGTACCCTCTTATTTTCTGGAGTGCAAATAAAACTCTGTCAGATAGGGTGCTGCTGTTTAATGAGAGAGTGGTTTCCCTTCTTGGCAGGAATATAAGACCTGCAACCCAGAGAGCTGCCCGGAGGTGCGCAGGAACACACCCTGGACCCCATGGATGCCTGTCAACATCACCCAGAATGGTGCCCGCCAGGAGCAGCGCTTCCGCTACACGTGTCGCGCCCAGCTGTCTGATCCCCACGAGCTGCAGTTCGGGAGGAAAAAAACCGAGAGTCGATTCTGCCCCAATGATGGCTCAGCAGTGTGTGATACTGACTGTAGGTCTTGCCAGCTCTGGGGAACCATAGGGCAAGCCTAGATTTGGTGGTGGAAGGGGGGATCCGCTCAGAATAACAAGAACCTGATCTTGTCTGCATGTCTCAACATGTACGACTAGTGTCACTGCAGAATGGCAGGGATGGAGAGCACCCCGTGACTCAGAGATCAATATGGTTGTGAGCTATGTGCTTATGGCAGTGTATAGATCTGTTCTGGCTACTGCCGGCCTGGCCCAAAGAGAACTGGCAAGTAATGAAGGTGTAGAGAAGAGAAGAGCCATTCTACAGGACAGTGTGTCTTTACTCTTCTTTCTCTCTGCAGATCCCCTTGTGCACTGCCCCTGGGGTTATTCCCTTCAGTACTGCTGTGATGCAAGGCAGTGTCCTGGGGCTGCAGCCTGACTACTACAATTTGCAGCCCAGGAAGGTCGTTTATCAAGGCTATCTGTAGACTCAGTTTATGTGTGTACAGATTTCTTTTCGTGTTTAGCTTAACTGTAACCCTGTGGAACAAAACTCTTAGTAAGTGCTTTCAACAGAAACTGTTCCCCAGGGCACATAAATCCTGATTTTTATTTATGAGCTGAAGCCCTTTTTAAAAGTCCAGCAACTGATTAAATTGTGATCTCGTGGTGTCTTGTTTGTTTTCCTTGAAGCTCTTGTCGATGACCTCCTCAAGACTGGTAAGACCTCTGCACGGATTATCAATGGGGGCTGGTCCTTCTGGGGGGCCTGGTCTTCCTGTTCCAGGGACTGTGAGTTGGGCTTTAGGATTAGGAAGAGAACATGCACAAACCCTGAACCTAAAAATGGTGGCTTGCCCTGCGTGGGCTCAGCGATGGAGTACCAAGACTGCAATCCGCATCCCTGCCCAGGTAAACATGACCATCTTCTTGCATGAAATTCAGAGGTTTTCTTCCCCATCTAAATGGCAGAACCAAGAAAAAAAAAAAATAAATCAGTATTTCCAAACTGCTTTTTTTGCTTTTTTTAATTTGGGGGATTTTTTATTTTTTTTTTTTTAAAGCTGTTGTAATGACTCATGTAGGTGATCTTTAGTGCTATGACTTACGTTTCACCTCAGCTCAGAGGGTAACAGCCACATCCTCTTGAGGAAGTAGTATCGTGGCTTGTCTAGCAATTTTTTGATGGTTTGATGCTTCATCCAGTGGAGGGCATCACGGTGCCACTGCACCTTGATGAGGAGACAGGCTTAATAAATATGGCTTAATACTGTGTAGAGATGCTTGATGTGGCGGTTCTTCTTGTGAACACTTGTTTCTTCCCCCTCTCCTGCTTACGTATTGTTCTTGCGATGGGCATCTACTCTTGACATCAGTTACCATTTCCTGCACAGCCAGCAGGGAGTATTCTTGCCTGGTTTCCTGGTTTTCGAGTTTGTCCTCATGTTTATGTTGCACTCCTGGTCCAGAATAGTAGTAATAGACCATTGACTACTATATTCTCTCTCACTTATCCTGCTCCTTGATCTGTAATAACTACACTAAATTTAAGGAATCTTACACAAATTACTTTGCCTCTGCAGTTCTAGCAATTATCTAGTTTGTGGCCTACACTTGAAAATGCTATATTATAATAGTATTATTATGATTCTAAAATTCAATAGAAAAATAAAATTCTGATGCAGATATAATAAGAATGTGCAGCAAGAGCACAGCAGGAGTGTCAAATATTGCACTCTATGGCCTATAAAAAGAAAATAGTGCTATAAAGGCAGCTATTAGTACTATTTTGGAAGCTCTCAGTGGCTTTTCACTAATGTCTGTGCCCTTCTTCTGTGCTGTTTTCTCCCCTTGGACACTATGATGTTTTACAATCTGTTCTGAGTGCATGATTACTATTTCTCTGTGTCTCCCTCCTTCCCTGCCTCTCTCAATGTGTATACACAAATCCTGGGTTTATCTTGCACTAAGTCATCAGGTTATTATCTTCTGAATTAATGGCATGTGGATCTGCGAATCAGGTGGTCTAGTGGCCTGAGAAGGGAGGGGTGGGAATCAGGGAGCTTAAGTCACTGCTTAGTCACTCCTTATTAACCTGTTTTGGGGCTATGCTCAGATCATACATCATCTGTTTCCTGAAGATTGGAACTAAAGAACTTGGGGCCCCCACAGAAAGGTGCCATATAAGCTCCACTTAGGTTGTACAGCATTTTTTTCCCAAGTAAATCTGCTCTTACTGTAGGTGAAACATCAGGAGACAATATAACAACAGTGTTTTGTAAAAAGGAATAGAATAGAATAGAATAGAATAGAATAGAATAGAATAGAATAGAATAGAATAGAATAATTTCAGTGACTACCCTAAAAAATAGTTTCTGGGTTGGCCCTTTATGATGTAGAGTCTTTTTGTACATAGACTTCATTCTGCATCTGCAGAATGCAGCACATTCATACCCTATCTTGTTATGGAGTTCTTGTTGACAGGCCCAAATGTCCTGGGGTGCAAGAAACTGCTAGCTAGTCTAGGCAAGGTGGATCTGCAAGGTGAGATACTAGGGCTCTCTGGCTTTGTCACAGTGAGAGAAGTAACCAACAGCATCTACTCTCTCTCCTTGCTTTTCAATGTCCTTCAGTGAAAGGCTCATGGTCCTGTTGGACTCCTTGGTCTCACTGCTCAGCAACCTGTGGAGGAGGACATTACCAGCGCACACGGACTTGCACCAATCCAGCTCCATCTAGTGGAGAGGATATCTGCATTGGTCTGCACACCGAGGAGGCCCTTTGCAACACGCACCCATGTGAAGGTAGGCAGTTCTTGTCTCTGCTCTAGTTCTTGTCTCTGCTCTAGTTCTTGTCTTTGCTCCAGTTGGCTTGGGTAGTGGTGGGAGCAAGGCACATCTGCAAAATATTTTTAAAGTAAATCAGAAGCACCATCAGTTAGAAGCTTTTTCTGTCCATTCGGTAAATGTCTATTGAGCCAGGGAAAAAGAAGGTGTCCCGGTGTTCAACTGGAATGCATCACCTTTCTCTTTATCTGCTCACTATCTCATGCTCTGGCATTCTGGTGCTGGACAGGCAGAACCTTGTTAATGGCTGATCCAGTTAAAGTAATTGAAAAAGGCAGGAGTTTGGTTCTTCAGTGTAGAAGCTTACAAGACAAACAAAAGGAGTCATGAAGCATCAATCTCTATGTACAGTTGTTGAAAGGACTTACCTTCCCTTTTCCTACACAGACAGGCAGATGAGCACGTGCTACAGCTCAGAGGACAGGGTTTAGGTCTGTGCTGGTTTTGAACCACCTATGTTTGTTTCTGATCCAGTGCAGGCTGACCCCTGCACTTGGGGATCTCAGCAAAACCCTCTAACTGCTATAACTTGTGCTGGTTATTTGAGGCATCCCCAGCAGGCAACCTCAAAACTTGGAGATAGTCCTAGTGCAGCATTGCCCTGTCCAGCTCCTTGTATGTCTTTCACCAGAGAGCTAGGAACCAGAGATATAGGAACTTCTAAGACAACACTGTGCTGTGCACTGCTCCACCAAGGGTTGGTTCAGTCCTTATTAAGAAAACTACAACCTGGCATGTAGGGTATGATGCTTGCACTATTATTTGTATCAAGAAAATCAAATCTGCTAAAGGTTGGACTAGATGTAGAAGAGAGGCCCAGGCCGGGATCTAGATATCCTTCAGCGTGGGAGAAGATTGGGAGAAGAGATCCTTTTCCTTCTTGGTGACATTGTCTATGTGTTTTCCTGATCTTGGATTTCAGGTGGCTGGTCAGAGTGGTCAGAGTGGAGCCTGTGTAATGAAGAGGGCATCCAATACCGCAGCCGTTACTGCGAGGTACACAATCCAGACTCTTCTCAGTGCGTCGGAAACAGCACTCAGTACCAAGATTGCCTGTATAATGAAATTCCTGGTATGTACAGTGTCATCAAGGAGGGAGAGGGTGGGCCAGTTCAGGAGAGCAGCTCATGCCCAGACTGTCAAACTAGGCTGAGATTTCCTCTACTGTAAATTGAGTTTGGCTGCTTCTAGAAAAGCAAACAAACAAACATGTTATAAACTTCCTTGTGGCAGACACAGGGTAACTGGCATTTCTTTAAGATAGCCTAGCATTTCTTTAAAACAGAATTGTCTACATCTGCAATAAATATTAGCAGTGCTTCACCTGAGTTGAAGCTTTTAACCTTGGGTAGTTCATCTCAGGCTGGGTTATAAAAATTATCTCTGTTCTCAGTATGGATATGGGCAACAGAAGGTCCTTGAGTTTGGGTATCAAAAGAAGCATCCCAAAAGAGCAAAGAAATAAGGTGAGGCAGATGGAGAAAATTGGTGTGTGAAGTGGGGAGATTAATCAAGGGTCTAGCAGAGTGACACTGTTGATGAACAGATGGTCATCAACATCTACCCTGTGTTTCATGGAAATTCAGTCTCTCATACAAATACTTGATATGGGTATAGGCTGAATAACCCCTTTCCACATGTTCTTTTCTGGATCACAGTGCCCTGACTTAAAAATCTGAGATGTCTAGGCAATGATATTCTTATTTTTTCCTGGTTTTCTCAGCTATCTTCTTCCCATTAAATTGAAGAAGTTAAACAGTGATCAGGTAACAGTACTGGAACTGTCAGGTCTTTGGAGAGGTTTTGTTGCATGTGTTTCACAGTCTGAGTTTGTCATTCAATTTAGACAGACTCTCAGCTTGCTGCAGAACACATGAGCACCTTCTTGTGTCTGGAGCCCAGGAGGTTTAATTACTCTAAGGAAGTAAAGTGATGGCAAAATGACAGCTTTCTCCAATCTTCTTCTCTTTGTTTAGTGATCCTGCCAGCCTCCAGCATTGATGAGAGCACGAACTGCGGAGGTAGGGTACCACTAACTATATATCTTATTTTTATCTTAACCTGGTTTCTTTTCTCCCTGTGCAGTATCAACCAAACCATTAATCTATACAGCTCATATCCCACTGATAGCCTTAATTCCACTGGAGTCTTGCTGTCTGAGGCAAACTGGAGGAATACATCACATGTCCACTTGTCAGTTCCAGGATTTTTATTTATTTGGGGGTTTGGGTTGGCCACTGAGGGTCATTAATTACTAGGGAGCACATGACTTGTCTCTCTCTACCCACAGGGCAAATGGTTCAGGAGAAAGGAAGAGATTTTCCTCATTCCACCACTGTAAGCCTACAGCTGTTTGGAGGCAGGTGCTTTTAAACAACCCATAAAGATTTCAGTGAACAGGGTCTCTTAGATCCTTTGCTGATACAGGATGAGATTAGAATTTTTACTTGTCCTCCAAGCACTTTCTTTCATTCAAATCCTCACGTCTCACAGAAGTTGTGTCTCCTTTCTGCATGTAACTTGGAAAGATCCAGTCATTAGTGTCACTTTTCCACTGCCCTAGGAGCCGCTATTGCAAAAATGCAGACTGGAGAAAATGGCAGGTTCCTTCGACATTTTAAAATGCTAGTTTCACACTAATGACCATGTCAGTTCCTGCTAGCATCACATCTCTGCTTTCCTGAAATCTAGATGATCTGTAGGCTGCCAAAATCTCCTCTCCCTGTGGAGATCATGGCAAAAAAAGGCATGCCACCTGTGGCACGGAAATGTGGCCTCTTGGTTTGTGACTGTGGGGCAATCAATGGAATTAAGATTTCGGCACCTGCAATGTAACAGTTGGCTTTTTGCATCACTCCTCCCTCAGAGGGTACAACGTATCTGCTTCAGTTCCAGGACTCCTTGCTCCGGCCTGCACTCTGCTGTTATGCACTGTAGCCACATTTCCTTCTTTTCCCACCACCATTATATTTGCTGTTGCAATCTACATTTTACCATAGGTAATATTATTTCTTAGTGTTCTACAATATTTGCCAAAGAAGCCAATCAATAGAAATTCTGTTGATGCATCTCAGAAAATCTATATTCTCAAAGTCATGAACCAGAAAGCTTCTCCCCTGGGAAGTCACATGCTGCAAACAAAATAATTTGGTTTTTCCCTATGAAACAGCTAAAAGTCACCTGAAAAATCAGATGGGTCTGTCAAAGGTGAGAGTGAAATGTAAGAGAGCTTTATGTTTTAAAAAGGATTTCCTACTGTAGTGACCTGTAAATGTAGCAGTGAAATGAAACATTGGCTGCAATACAAGCAAACCTGGAGGAGAGTGTGGCAGGGTGTTGTGTGGCTTTACTGAGCACATTTGTGTATTCTGTGTTTTAGCTCTCATGAGTGATGTAAAACAGGAGGAGAGTTTTAGAAGGGAAATGTCTTTTTAGAAAAGTCTTTTAACATTTACTAGGAAATAATCATCTTTCTCCTGGTTTTTTTGGATCATCATCCGAAACACAATAGAAAGTAGTAATCTTGCAATAGAATTTTATAGTGTGGTTTAAAAAATAAATGTAGCTCATCAGTCTTATAAATTCTGCATGTTCCTTACTGTAATTAAGATTGAAGCACATTACTTTGCTGTAGAAGTCTATCGGTTTTGTTCTTTTTAAGCTCAGGAGGATATTTTTTAACTAAAGATTAGAAGAGAGCCGTAGACTAATGGGCAGAATTCTCTAGTTGGAAAGCATATCAGTTAAAATGTAAGATGGCACCAAAAAAAATGCACACTGCGATCAGACTAAGAATGAACCTCATTCAAAGCCGCTCTCCGAGTAGTCCCTTCCATTTCTCTGCACACAGTCAAGTCAACACAGCAGTCTGTCCAAAAGAATTGGCTTTTTAAGTATTACAGGAATTTTATCGCTGCAGTCACCACTGAGCCCATGTGCAGTCAGGGGTCCCCCCCTGGCACTAGGGCCCCTGTCATTCCTGTTGGAAAGCTGACTGAGCAAAGGCATAGGAAAGGCAGTAGCATTTGGAGTCGTCATCGCTGATTCTTTTCCTGTAGATTCCCCCCTGCACATAGCAAAAGATGGCAGCGTCATAAAGTTTTGCCACCCAAGATTGCCTCTGGTTGCTTCGTTAACTTGGTGGCTGTAAAGGTCACTACTGTTTGTTCTGTTGTCAGTGGAGATCTGCTGGTGGCTGGTTTTGCCGTGGGGTTTGAGAATCTCTGAGGTGAGGGAGGAATGAGAAGTACTGTTTGACTTTGTCTTCCCCCCACCAGGCAGAGTTGGGAGTTAGGTACCTCCCAGCGCGTGGGATGCACAACTCCAGCTCCTTCCAGAGGTCAGCGCTGTGCCTGGAGGGTGCTGCTGCAATCCCACATTGAGAGATCTCTGTAGGAGGCTTTTATAGTCCAAGAGCTTTTCTGTTTGAAATATTTGCACTGTAGCTACCCTGCTGGCACCTGCCTGCAACTTGGCTTCCTATCTTTGCAGTTTGTGGAGAAAGCCAACAAAATGTTTTTCAGGCAGTTCCCCGCTTCTTTCCTTTGTCCGCCTTATCTTTCCCATTCCCCTGAGGACCCCAGTACCACTGTTAGCGGCACAAATACGCCTCAGAGGTAGTGCAGACATGGCAAAAGCAATACCGCCCCGTGGATAAGCAAGAATGCTGAGCACACTTGGATTACATGGGGGAGGAATGTGTATCTCCCCCACCCCACACACAGTCCCATAGGCATTTTGGGCAGCCAACAAAAAGGGCTTTCCCCTCCCTTCCTTCTCTTTCAGAGAAACACTGAGCATTTTTATCCCCTTATTTCCATGACACGCACATGCTTTGGAATCCATTTATGTGCATTGTTTGTATGGCTCATTTCTTTAGCTGTCAGCTTAACATAATGTTTAGTTTCAATATCAATAGAGGGGAGAGAGGAGAGACGGGGAGGGAGCTTTGAGAAAACAACGCGTGAACCTGTTAAGCTGCACAAGGCAGAGCTGCAGTGGGGAGACTGATTTGCAGGGAGATTATGTCAGTTTATGTTAGAACGTAAGGCTCTGGCTTCAACAGCTTATTAATGTTGATCCCGAGATGTCACAGCTCTGATTTGCACCTGTGGTCTTGTCGTGAGATGGAAAAAGACTGGTCTTTAAAAACAGCACCTCTTGTCATTTCTCTTGCAGGTTTTAGTCTCATCCACCTGATTGCCACTGGGATCTCCTGTTTCTTTGGCTCTAGCCTCTTAACATTTGTGATTTACGTGTACTGCCAGCGCTGTCAGAGGCAGTCCCAGGAGTCAACCGTTATCCACCCAACCACTCCCAACCATCTCCATTACAAGGGCAACACAACCCCCAAGAACGAGAAGTACACCCCTATGGAGTTCAAGGTAGGGTACTGGATGAGAAATACCACAAACACCTGATACTACCTGAACAATTTCTGTATTTATGTCATGGTTGGAATTGGGTAGGTCTGTGTTTCTGTGCCCAGCTGTTGGCATTACACCTGGGGTTGAAGGAGCATTTAGCTGTAGTGTCATAAAGGGGTTTAAAAGTCCCATTAATGCAGTGGGATTTTGTTCTGTTTCACAGTCCTGATGCATGCCAGTCTGGCAAGTACATACCAAGATACTCCAGCCCATTCTGACTGTTGTATGGATACAAATTGTCCTCTAAGAAATCAGTAAGGGCTCAGTTTAGTGCATTGTTAGTGCATGGTAAGAGGAAACGGAGGGGAGGAAGAATAAAAATGGAAATGTCATTAGACAAATATTTGGGAAAATACTCTGAAAAAGCTTTGGGAACTGCCAAATTAGAGAGAATGAGAAAGCAGAGAGGATTCTGCCCCCTCTCTCAGTACTGGACAGAGCTTACCCCAGGCAGACATGTAGAATTCACTGATAGCAGCAGAACTGGGAGCTGAAGCCTTAGGAGAAGATGAGTGTTGAAGTGGCATATGCTGTTGTCATGTCTGCTAAAGAGAACATCACCCATTATCTGAGCAGATAGGACTAAGAGTGCAGGAGACAATACGCTGAGAGTATAGTGCATTGTTATATTTGAACATCAGTCTCCAGGTGAAGTGTGGGATCAGAGAAGTGAGCAGTGGGATGGGTGAAGGGACTTCACGTACCACAGGAGGAACAGCCTGCCTCAGGTCACTTGAGCAGTGTGAAGCATTATTTGGGACATGAACACAAGGCAGAAGGAAACCCTGCAGCTGCTTGTTCCTTCATATGACACTTTGATTGTCTGTTTCTGCTGATCTGGCCTGGCTTCTGAATGAGACCCAACAGTGAGCTCAATGGTGGGACTGTCTAAACTCCCTAGGTTTTGGGTACTGTTTCTACATAGGGATTTGATAATGCTGGGCAGAGGCTGATTCCTGATACATGGCAATGATTTGCAGTGTGAATACACATCAAAACTAAGAGCTTGCATCTAGTAGTTTGAAAAGACTCAATGTTGTTATGGCGTTTTAAAGGAAAACCACTGGAGCTGGAAAACACCTAGACCAGTTTGGCAATAAGGATGTGCTGAATTCCTTGTGTTGGGCACTGCAGCCCCTCAGAGGATCCTGCAGCCTCAAAAATACATTTCCCAGCAGCATAAGGCTACAGCTGCGTACAGTTTAATAAGGGTGCAGCATCATAATGCGAGTCAGCATGGATTTGTGGAAAGTAAATCATGTCAAGCAAATTGGATTCCTTTTTCAAATTAAATAAATATTGATCTAGATAGGAGGGAAGCAGTAGACATATTGGGATTTTCAGAGGCTTTTAACAAAGTTTCACAGGATGTATTATTCTACACACTCTGCATATATGGGTTAGGTAATAAATTATTAAGACAGGTAAAGAACTAGGACCTGGTCCTGGAAACTTCAAACTATGAAAGCAATCCTTTCAGTTATGTGAGTAATTGTGGCAAAGTCAATAGGAAGACCCAGATGAGAAAAGCTTGCAGGAATGAAGAGATGAGCAAGAGTATCCCCTTGTTTCTAACATAGCAAACAATGAAGAAAAGGGACAAATTAATTTTTGTGGCCAAAAGCAGGTAGTTACAAGTTTGGCTTTGCATTAACATTTTCTTTGTAATTTATATTGTGCTGTCGTATGTTACCGGATGATGCTAAAATAGGAAGAATGGCTGAAATTTAGAATGATGAAGTTGCTTGTAGAATGATGAAGTTGCTCGCGGAACAATCTTGAGCAATGGGGTAAATGGATTATGAAATGCAATATGTCTATGCTGAGTGGTGCAGTGGAGTAGAAATAATAACAAAGTTAAGCAAAGTTTAAAATAGCAGCAGATTAGTTAATGTAGTACCAGGAAGGAGTTGACCTCTTTGATAGATCCATCTCTGAATACTTGATCTTGTGTGTAGTAACAGTGAGCAGCTGTTGGAGTCTTCTTTTGAGGGACATAGAGAGCCTAGGCTTTAGATCAAATTTTGAAAAGTCTAGTTTATTTAAAGGCAGGCATTAGCTAACTGGGACTGTATGAGTTAGGCTGGGGGACAAGGGATTTGGACACAGAGATAGAACAGATAGGGCTTATTTATAGGATCTTAGGAAGTAGAAGAGTTCAAGTGAATAAATCTGCAGTCATTGGACAGACCCAAACAACATGTTTAGGAGCAAGGGGCTGCTTGCTAAGAAGAACTCAAAGTCATACTCTTTCAGCGTGCTGAATGAGGCAAAGAGATTTACAGAAAGGGTAAAATGTGTTTATCAAGTGCAGTCCCTTTTCTCTATTCCTGTTGAATATTCCCTTATGTTCATCTTCTCTATTGCCACTCCTTTCTTAAATGATTGCCTGTAAATGTCTCGTTTAATACTACAAATTTGCCACTCCTCGGTGTTCCCCTGAATATAGTGTTAGTGCAGTAAGAGGAAGGCTCTGTGTGTTCTGTTCTGTGTAATTACTTACAGAACTTATTATTAGCCAGCTTTATATTTAGGAATAACTGGCAGATTTTTCTAAGGGTCAGGAGGGAGTTTTTTCATGTCTTCAAGGAGCATGTGTGGTTTTATTGTGATGCTATGCAATTAACATTTAAATGATAGAGGAGCTAAAATTCACTTTCTGGAAAGTGAGGGTTGGACTGAGCTTGGATATGGGCCCATCTGAATGTAAAATGTGTATGTATGAAAGAAAGCGAAAACACCTGAAATTCCAGATTCTAAACCCAAGTAAGTTTATATTCAGCAGATACCAAGAAAACTGCCCCCAAAATGTTTTAGGTAATCAAAGCAAAAGAATCATTGTCGGTTTGTGTGTGTGTGTAAGAGTTAATAAATCCATGATTAAGGAATACATAGTGTATAGACTACTTTTCAGTAAAAGAAAAAGATAATGCATAGTGACATGATGGTAGCAGAAGGCTGAGCATATGCACAAGTCTATTATTTTCCATTCTTTGATAATAATAAGCCTTCTGCAACCATCTTTAGTTTGTTTTCATCTTGAAATATTTCTCCTCTCCAACCAGCAGGTAAACACAGTAGAAAGTTTGGCAATGTTACATTCAAGTGTACAGCACTGAATGCAAACTCATAAATCAAGGTGAATTTTATATGAAAGCAGGTTTTAATGAAGGAGGTGCTAGCTGATAGGAGCCTTGTTGGATGTTTCAGCACAGCAATGAGGAAATGCAGATCAGGTGTAAATATCGTACATGATGGTGACCTATTGATCATCTAGCTGATGCTAACTTGCCTAGGCAGTGTTTTGCAGAAGAGTGTTTTATTTTTGCTGGCTTCTTTTCCCTTCCTGTTTTGCTTTCTCAAGAATGCTGTGAGGTTTATTATTAGCTATTTTAGCCATGATGTCTTTAAAGATTTCATGCATATGCATTTACCAGAAGCATGTTGCTTTTGATTTGCTATTCACAGATTGTAGGGGAGAGACCTTTTGGGTCACCTAATAAGCAGTTCATGTTTCATTAATTGGTTAAAGTTCATACAGCACTCTGACAAAATTGAAGACTGTGCAGAACAAGAGCATAGTGAAATAAAAATTATCAGCTCTTCACATTTTGGCATGATGGGTTACAGAACCACCTACAACCTTCCCACTACTGCCACGCCAATTAGTTAATAGCTGGCTATCAAAGCAGAGAGGAGATCCTCTTTTTAAACATCTTGCTTCAGCTACTTCATGACTTACTCCTGTGGGTTACCTGTTAGTCATGCTGATGGAAAGCCAGATGATCCTGCAGTAGAAGTGGAAGGATGTAGGGTCAGGGTTGAGCCCATGTGAATTAGGAGCTTTTGGAACAGCCACACATGGAGAAAGGGTTTGGACTGAACCTATTCCTATTGCTAAAGTATCTGCCAATAAAGAAAGCCAACATTTTATTCTACACAGGATTTGGACAGACAACAGCATCTGCACATTGGCCCAAATCCAAAATTCAATGGCCTTTGGATCAGGGCAGATGGGATTAGTGAGAAATGTAAGTTTTCAGGACGGTTATGATGATGATTCTGCAGATTTTCTTCTCAGTTGTGCTGGACAGACCTCTCTCTGTCCTTCCATCCTTAAACACAGCCTTAGTCATAAGTCATGCAGTCAAACTCTTTCTGTACTGATGCCTCAAGCAAGAGGTATCTGAGCATTGCCTCTGCTTGGGGCATCACCACTGCTCTTGCAGAAGCTAAAGACCAAACTCTGAAGTTGTGCTCAAGCAAAACAGTCATTTATGTCAATGAGGAAATTTGTTGTGGGAGGTGAGGTGAGAACTGTGTGAGATTACAGGATATGGCAGTGAAAGAAGGAAACTAGATATTTGATGTATCACCTGGTACTTGAAGTTTCTAGGAGGACATCAGAACATTACACATGAACTTCAGGACAGTGAGTTCTGCACTTGCCTAAAATTATATAGCAAATATAAATGTAGCTACCAGAAAATGGGAGGAATATTCGGTAGATCACGTGGGACTTGTATGAATTAGGAGCTGCAATTAATTTTTTTTTAATAAAGTGAGAACAATGCTGTTGGGAATCAAATGACAGTGCAGAGCAGACACCCCCTGTGAAGGACTCTGGACACTGTGATCTGCACTTCATTACTAATCCTGAATAATTCATGGCAACAAAATACCAACATGGAGGGTTATGAAAAAGAAACCAGTTCTGTCTTTGGAAGAAGAATACTTCTGAAAAAAAAAAAACAGCAGACTGGGTGTTTGTTGTGGCTTTCAACATTGCAAAAAGAAATAAAGCTCAGGGTATAGGAAAGTGGATCTCTGTATGGATTTTACATGTCTCTCTTGGCAATGGTCATTTCCATTGCCACTGAAAATCACATGTTTTTTTATTGCAAGCAGACAGACAGTGATTCAAGTTTAAATGAGCTTTAACTACTGTCAAGTGCCCTAGAGGAATGTTTGTCTAAGTCAACCTTGGTCACTGAGAATGTTCGTATCTTTCTACCATGGAGAACTTAGGGCTTCAGTGTCCTATCACTTAATTTGATACGTTACTACTTCAACTAAAATTGGCTAACCCAGTTATTTGTAGTGATCACGGCACATACACTGATAGCACTGTGATATAAGCTTTATTTCTTTACCAGTGACCCTTTCACTGTGCATCGTTCAAGCCCCAGAAAGTGGCTGTGAAGTTCAGACATAAGCCAGCAGATGATGATACCCAACACCATCAATAAGTTATCAACAGCCTCCCTTAAGTAATTTGCTTTAGCTGCCTGCTGTTTTAGAGAGATTTAGCTGATATTATCAGCTGGAAAAAAAAAATAAGTACATACATACATATATATATACACATACATAAAAATATAATAAATCAGATTGAAACATAAATTTTGTTCCCAGTGAATTTCATGTTTAACAAAGACTATTTCCCCTGAACAAAGTGGCATTTAAGAACATTAAGTGCTTGAATAGTAGCATACATATTTTTAGTACTTACCATGAGTATAGTATTATTCGAAAAAGAATAGCAGGGGCAGGAGGTTGTATTGGCAAAGGAGCATTGTGCCCTTTCTTGTATGATCCTGCAGTTGCAAATATCACTTCAGGGGACTCTCAATTTACATAATGCCTGCTAGAAAGGGAAAGCAAGAGAGCTTACTGATGGGGAAAAAAGGATTAAGTGGTGCGTCTCAGTCAAAATCTATTAGTGTCTTTTCTCCTCTTTATATCATTGGGTCGAGTCAAATTGAGCAGTCAAGCATGCCTGGAGGTGTGGCTGTCCTAGGATGATTGTGCCTGGAGAGCTGGAGAGTGATGTGCATCTCTTGGAGGTGTCCTCACCCCATGGCAGCAGTGGCTCAGCGGGATGCCGTGTGCAAGTCACAGATATCTCCCTCTCATTGATACATTATTTAAGAGTAGGGGAAACTGCCAATTCAGATGTGAATGTTTCCATGCTCCTGCTCCCTCTGGGATGCTACCCAGCTGCTCACAACGGCCCCTCAGTGGGAACTGGTCCCCATTCCATCCACTTTTCATAGAAACCCTTCATTACTTGGCAGGGCTGTTGCTGCTCACCATGGGGTGGGAATCCACATTGTTTGTCCTCCCCCACCGTTTTGAGAGAGTCTAGCTTTTGGGATGACTTTTTGGTTTCTCCTTTAAGGCATATTGAGAAGTTTTAAGTGACACTGGGAGTAGATGCTTCATATTCATCCTGTCATGTTTTTCTCTATTGATTCTATTTCCTCTCCTCCTCCTTGTACAACCAGGTGTAGCTCCTCTACAGTCAGGTCACGCATATGGGCCATGGTCTGCCTTCTTACAGGCTAGGCTAGTTGTCATGGATGCTCAGAGTAGCCTTTCTGTGGGTTTGTATTACTGCAGCTGTGATAATCTGTGGATGCAGGCAGCACAGGTTTGTAGGCAGACAAGTTTTGGTTTGGTTTGGTTTTAATGAGATCAATGAGTATGGCTGGAAGAAGCCGGAAGGTTTTTGAACATAGCTACTATTTCAGACCTGAAGACAGATAGATGTGTTAGAGTTTATCTATTTTTTCCAACTATACTAATTAATCTAATAATTTATATTACTTTTTTCTTGCAATTTTTGCCTTTCCTGATTTCTCTGAGGTTGACATGTACCTGTCCCCACCCACCAAGCTGTGCTGGAAGATGAATTAAAAGAAGAATGGCAGGAATGGGAATAACAAAATTGCACTGCACTGACTGCTGTGTATTTACATGATTTCCCTCTGCTGGTCAAAAGAGGAATATTTCAAATATACCCTAGCCTCATTTGCTGAAAGTTAATGGTTCTCCCTTGCTCCAGGTGCTTGAAGTGATTCTTACCTCCTTGTCTCCTTGAAGCTCTGTCCGGCAGTGTTATGTGCGTTAGCCAAACTGGGAAATCCTCAATGCCACCAGGATGTTCAGAAGGAATTAATTCTGTGTTTGCAGAAGAGTTTAAAGGGAGCCATGAAAGAGGCAGGCAGCTAAAGTAAAGGGAGAGTATAATATTAGGCAAACAATACATACCAGAAAACGTATAACCTTTGCGCTGCACTTGGAGGGGAGCTGCCTCACTGTTCTGGAGTAGCTCCACTGGTGAATAATGGATTTTTAAGTAGAATTGTAAAGAAATTGAGCTGCATGCCTACAAAATAAAGATAGCTGTATCAGTATTCTGAACTAGAGCTTGATGTCCAGAATGTGTTTGGCAGCTCTGACAAAGGACAACCAGAATACCTGTGCTGTTTTTTCCTGAATCATGACCACCCTGTCCTAAGGAACAGTTGGGAGCTCGGGGCTGCTCAGGATGAGCTGGCTGCTGCCACGGCACAGGCTGCAGCCACACTACGTCTGTTGCCACCTTTCCTTGGTGCATCATTTATCTACGTGCAATAGCTTTGGTGTTGTGGGGTGAACAGAAGTAGCTCTGCCTGCATTCCCCTGTAGCTGGGGGAATCCTCATTAAGTCAGCTCTGACATAGTCCTGAGATTTGGCACAAAGCATGTGAATAAAGGAAAGAACTTAAAATCTGTGGATGAAGGAGTCTAGATGGACTGTATCCCAGAGTCTGTGAGAACCAGCTAATGAACAACTCCAATTACCTTTATAAATATCATGGATCTTGGGCAAACCCCCAGTGCCACGTAATGCAAAGGTAATACAAAAGCGTTTGTAAGAAAGCGGGCCAATTTTCTCCCAGCTAATTGAGTCACTGTTAAGCTACCCAAGTCCAGTGCACTAAAATCACACACATAGCTCCAGTAAGTCTGTGTGGGAAACACCAGCTGGATCTGGGGTAAGACAAAGTATCTGTAACCATACAGGCCCACAATTGATAGAGTGTGCCTGGACCCTTCCCATTCAACAAAGCACATCAATGGGTGTTAAATCCCACTTGGTCTTTAAAATTTGGCAGAGTCGAGGCCATACTAGAGAGTGAAACCAGGAGGAACAAATGGGATTGACTCAACTGTACTTTCATTCACAGCAATGGAAACTCATTGAAACAAATCTGTGCCTGTAAATCTGAATTAATATTTCAGAAGCAACATATCACATCATACCCTGATGAAATGAAAGGTGGCTGGGCTGAGCTAACAGCTGAGCCAGGGCCTAATGTTCAGCAGGAGGAGATCTACCACAATCACTTTCTGCACCGAGCTTCAGCATTACAGAACGAAGGGAAAGCATGAGACTGAGCTGCATAAGGGCAGATTCTCAGCTGGTTAAAAATGTAGCTTCACTGGTCCATCCACCCAAAGAAAAGAGGATGGTATTGGTGTCTTAAATAATCTTGTGATGTGTAAATAGAAATTGGCTTGGACAGGAATGCTGCTGTAGAGATTGAAACCTGGCTAATGGACTGTGAACATCGGGCAATCATTAATGGGCACATACAGGGCTATGGGGAGGAGTTGTTTGGGGCACTGCAAGCAGTAATGCAAGGTTTGGATTTATTTAATATCTTCATTAACGACCTTGGAGAGGGTGCAGTCAGTATGTTAATTAAACTAGCAGAAGATATTAAACTGGGAGGTGTGTCTGAAAAAAGAGCCACTGGTATAGAAGTAATGGAAAATGACCTGAAAAGGTTATAAATGTAGAGAGGAAATAACAAGGGGAGATGCAACATGAGGAGAAAACAAAGCAAGCTTGAGGAAAATAATCAAAAGCAGCTATTTAGGAGGTAGGAGATATTTGGAAAGCAGTAAGACTGTAAGAGGCTGAACGGAGTTAGCAGATGGCAAATTAATCCCCGTTTTTACTTTTATTACTATTTTTACTCCTTTTTTTTTTTTTTTCACCAATGCAGTTATACCTTTGCGATTCTTGGTCTAAATGCAGCACTGTGTGCCGGCACCAGGCTGCATGACTTATGTTGGTAGTTCACCAGAGTAAAAAGCTCTGAGACCATCTGAAAACTCAGGGCTGCTGCTCCGATATAACTGCAGTGAGGCACTGAGAACTGCCTTCCCCAGCCAGACCCAGAGCTGGGCACTGTGGCCTTACCAGTTACCATCAGCTGAGGCCCACTATAGCCCAGTTGCTCTCGATGATCACCTGTACCCAATGTGAACTGGTAAACTTAGCTTCAGATGGTTGTGATTCTACCTCTGGTGAGTTAGTCTGAGCACTAGAGCATGCATGAGGGTTGGTGCTGTAGCTCAGCTGGTGAGCCTCTGTAGTAACACTGTTGTACACGTGAGGGACCCAGGAAGGGCATACACCAAGGCATAGTAGTGCAACGAGGAGACAGTTTACACCTTCCCACGCAGCTGAGATCATGTCTGCTATATCCTGTGCACCAGCTCTATCGGGAAACAGCTTGGGGCATCCCTGAATTCCTCCTTTTTGTCTGGACGTCATGTCATGTGTGTTGCAACCACCAAATTACTGGCAAGCTAGGGATAAATAGCAAGCTTTAGGCTAGACACCTGCACTTGTCAGTGGGAAGATTTCCATCAACTCCTTGGACTTCAGTTTGGAAAAATACTTAAACCTGGATTTAACTCTAAGCAGGGATTCACTTGTTTGCCTTACTATGACATACAGTTTGTTTTGTCATCTTACTCATGTGCTTAAAGTCAGAGTTGTGCCAAATCATATTTCTGACAATGGTCCTTTATGCTGGCAGCTCTGAAGGCTTTTATAAGTTTTAAAAGCCAATATAATATAACCTCACTCCCTCCTATGTGCAAGGATAAATAGCTATTTTCAAGCAGCTATAGGAAACTGTATCTGTTCATTTTCTTATAATTCAATGTTAGTTCCATTGTCAACCTGAGCACATCTACAGACGCTGCTGTCATTTGGGGGCTGTTTAATTTATTTACCAATAACAGTGAACAAAGAATCTCCAGTCTAAAAATATGGTAAGCTTCCATCCAAAAAGAATGCACAATCATAAGTTTAGTGTCCCAGTGGGATTTTTTTGTATCTCTTTTCAAGGGGAAAAACCTTCTTATAAAGAAAATAGATTCCTCATCTGTACATCTACGCTTCACTGTAAATCCTGCAAACAGCCTTATTGAATTCATCAGAAAAAACTCAATACATAAACCCTGGCCACTGCTACCTTTGACTTCAGTGTAGGCAGAGCTCAGGAGATTTTACAAAAGCATCAGATGAGACTGTTTCGTGTAAGACACTAAGCAAATGTTTAAGGAAGATCAGAAAGAAGAATCATTTAAGTCTTAAAAAAATCACTCTTAGCCTGCAGTAAATACATGGGTCTCATAAGGTCTTTCTGGCAACTTTCCATCTTTCCAGGGTCATTTGTAATGCATAGCTCGAAAGGCACAGCAGTGTTGTGGCATCCAGTTGATCAGAAGAAAGGGAGCATGTGGATGGCCAGACGTCATTTATTTCCTTGGTGTCAATTATTGCCAAAAGAGGTTATTTTAGTTGTATGGTTTATTGTGTTGAAATGTAATTATTATGGTACTTACTTCCAAAGTTGCTGGTTAATTATAATCCTCAGATCTCTACCTTGGTACTTCCAGAGAGGTACAAGCTGTGGGAAATGTTTCATAATATTAATGTATTTCCACAACCCTAAGTCATTTGACTAATGTACCTAGAGCGCAGAACAGTAACAGCCTTTAACAAGAAGGCACGGCTAGCTCCATAAAGCAGCTGATCTGCATCGAAAAGGCATTTTGCTCAACTTGATTTCGCTACAAGATGCAAACAACTTAAAAGGAGCACAAAAGAACATAAATGTTGGATCTTGGCTTCATTACGTCATTGCACAATTCCCTTATCCCGCCATTTCCCTGGGGGATGCTGGGGAGTAATGGCCATCCCACTGTTGCTAGAGGAAGTCTGTTGGATGCTGTTCCAAGGAAAACTGGAAAGGCTACGTCAGTTCTTTTAGGGCTAATTGTGTGACTGAGTTCATTGGGAATATTATCCTTGATTTCTGCAGAGGCAGGATGCAGGATGCACATGAGCTTCATCTGGATATTGCTAAGAGGAGTGGGTCGACTATAAAGTTGCTGTCTGCTGCCTGGACCCTGATTTTAGACCTTCACCTGTGTCCACATTGGATGACCGGGGTTAGCAGTGATTGGAGCTGTTGTGCTTGGTTCCTTTGCGCCTGCGCTCATTTTGTGATGAAGGAAAGGGGAAATTTTTCTTTGCAGTACACTGGGACTTTCGACATTACAAACAGACTTGCAAGATGGAAACTTGCAACTATGCAGTCCTGGCACAGGCAACATGACCCTGATGAGTCATGCCCATTGGAAAGGGGCACGCTGTGTTGTTCAGCCTCTTCAGAGGTTAAAGTGGTGACAATTTAGCCATAAATGCTAGACAGAGTGGTTTGAAGCTGCCCAGGGAGGTCACCCAACTTCTTCTTTCGTCTTAGCTTTTTATAGAGGAAAGTGTCATGTGTGGGAGGTGGAAGAACTGAAATTACACCTGCCAACAGAGAAATGGTGGAGAAACTGTGAGGTTGGGGAAAATTGTCCTTGCTTACTGACTTCATGGGGACTCTAGTACCGTGTAGCTGGTGAAGGTTAACCTACAAAACTCCTGGGAGATTTGCTGATTCTTCTCCCACACCACTCCCAAAATAGAAAAGAAGATCTGGAGCTCAAAGAGAATGCTGAGCTCCAGAAAGCTGAGAGCTTTCTGAGCGAGAAGATTAAGGAAATCTTGCCATTGAGTGTCACCCTGGGGGAACTACTTTATGGCCCTTATTTTTGGTATTAGTTGTATGTGTATCAGATGTTTTTTAAAGCATCCTTTTCACTTTAGCTTCTCGAAAACTCTATGGGATTCTCTTTAATTGGGGGTGGGGAGATGTTCATCTTCTTTTTAAATCCAGTTTTGAAGTTTTCGTGACTGTTTATTGAAAACTGAAACATGTTTATGTGTGTAAGAAATGTTTATACAGCTTGTACATGCAGCTGTAGGATGGGAGTAGTACTGAAAGTCCCATACTGCTACGCATGGAGATGTTTTAATACATCTGGGAGAATGTAAGCAAGTAGGTCAGTGGATTATGACTTAATGATTTGGAGCAGAGGCAGAATTTGGGAGAGTAGTGGCAAGACACTTCGGCAAGTAGTGGCTGGAGAAAAAGTAACTAATGGAAAATCTGAATGATGACTTGGGCTACAAATATCAATAGAGAAAGCTGAACAACATTGAATGTATGCTTGTGGCACAATGCAGTCATGTCTAATGCATCCAACACGTCTCTACCTTGGGAGAAACAGCCTGTGAGGGCATGTCAGTACTTTCCCTGCAGTATGAATACCAGCGAGCAGAGCAGCACACGGGGGATAGCTGTAAACTTTCTCCTCAGACTCTTCTAGTTCTAACTGATTGCTAATATAATAGCAACAGTGATAACAAATTGTTTCGATATTCCTGTAAATATTGAAATCTTCAAGATTCTGTTGTGCTTGGCATAGACATGCGATTCACCAGCAACAAGATCGGACTTTTGGATGCGTTGACAGATCACATGTAATGGAGAAAGCCGCTGCTGTTTTACATATCCATCTTAGTCCATCTGAAAACATCCCTGCTTGGCAAAGCAGAGTTCCTGGGTGAGAGAATTTTTAAAATAGTCATATGCCAACACAACGTAATAAAGGGTCTTTTAAAGAAAGCAGCTGGAGTTGTGCCTGCTTTTGAGTGATCTGATTGCTCGGGTTAGTGTGTGCTGGTGGCTTACCTTCTGCTAACAGGTTCTTGAATTGAGGTTAGTGGTGAACAGACCAGAAGAAACAAATTATATCAAATATGCCGGGATGGCATGGCTCACACTGGAAGGGAGGAAGCAGATAAAAGTATTTGATTGATGCATGTTAAGTTTCTACTTATTCATTGAATGGAGCACTTTTTCTAAGCACAGCCCACAGGTTTTCATCCTAGCTCAGGGTCTGGCCTCACTTTTTATGGGGAATAGTAAGCTTGCACAAGTACCAGAAGCTTATTTCTTCTCAAGGCAGTATAGGACCAAAATGAGGGCCTGCAATACATTTCCCTCAGTGTTTGACAGACATCATTTGTATGGCCCAGAGGTTACACCAAGTGATGTTTCAGCAGTAAGCATTGGTCAAGTTTTTGGTTCCTTCTGATCCTATTTACTGAGCAACGAGACCTAAGAGGTTGTAGCTGCTGTCAAGGGGAGGCATTAATGTTTCATATGGGAAGGAGGGAGCAGATAGCAAGAAGGAGAAAATACAGGTTGAGTGTCAGGAAAAGTGTCATCAGTAAGGTCTGGGGGTGCTCACATGACTGACACATCTCCATGCAGGCTGCAGGATAGTAGTGCAGAAGGGCTCAGGCAGCAAAGGCAAGTCCCTCTTCCTTCTCTGAAACCTCTAGTGAGGACAGCCTGAGCTCTAGTGCTCACTGTGCTGCTTTAGTCAGCTTAGTTACTGCCACCTCAGATAAGTCCCTGCAAAAGCACCAAAGGATTGTCCGTTCTAGGAGGACTTATTGGGCATTGTCATCAGCAATGACTTCTTGGCCACTGTAACATTGGGAATTTGGCTCAGAGGTGGCTGAGGTGAAGACGCATTTGTAGGAGTTGAGCAGTGAGCAAGGGTCTGGTCTGTGTTAGTTTTTGTGGTCAACTGTAGTTGCGTGGTGGTGATGACTCTTGGCCTTTCCTGTTGGGACTGATAAATATTGGTGAGAACACCTGTGGGTGCAGCAGGCTGTTTTCATCCCCACAATAACTCCAGTGAATTCAAGCTGTTAGGAGGCTTTGACTGTGACAACATAACCCATATAGCATTGGGGGAACATCTTCCAAAGGCAAAGTCGTTGGCCATCTCTGTACCGTCACAGCGAAGAATTGCAGGATGAGAGCAAGGGTTAAAGCTCTGAGTAGCACGGCATGGGAGCCCACCCAGAGAGGCTTAACTGTGCACCTCTTCTCCTGCAGCACCTACGTGAGTGTGTGTGTGTATGCGTGCATCTCTAAAATTCACTGCTGCCCAATTTAACTTCTTGAAAATATCAACCAATTTCTAAAATGGAGGAACCTAATAATCTGTTTATTAAAACAAAACAGACAACAAGTTTGTGTGGGGAAATGTTAAGGAGCGCACGTTGATCGTGCTGATTTAGGACAGTACTGCCATTGCAGCGTTTCCAGGGCCAAATTCTTTGCAGCTAATTGCATTGTAAGCTCCTCTAAACCATCGCCATAAGATATTTCCCTAAGATATAAGCCCTCCATCAAAAATAAATGCAAAAAGAGCAAAGAAGCAGTTGTGGGTTTTTTTCCTAATTAAACATTATATGAAAGTAAGATGAGAGGAAAAAATGTGAATTGTGTTAATTAAGTGCTAAGTCTACTGTAAGAGGCTAATTTTAAACACTGTAGGACATGTTGAAACTCATACAGATGTTCCAACTGAAAGCCAAAAAAGTAGAGTCCTGAGATCTTTGTCCTCAGATCAAGATTATCCTGAGCCATCCCAGATCAGGATTTTGATGTCATCAAATTTCAGCGGTGGTAATCCTGGCATGTCCTGAATCTTAACTGTCCCAGCAAGTGACCCAGATGAGGCCTGGATGTGGGACCCCCTCCAAGAGAGCCCAGGGAGTGTGGCAGTGGGAATCAGCCTTTTCTTCCTGCTGTGGTGGCCTGTGGCTGTGGGGTTATGCTGCCTGTAGTGAGTATTCTGGGCTGGAGACACTGATAGGACATCATGTACAGCCGGTATGAACACCTGTGGTGTTCGCCAGAGAGCAGGTCCCCCAGATACTCAGTGGTAGTACTTAGCAAAGTGCATTTTTACGGGGAATCTCAAATGTTTTTATCAATCTGGGTCAGAAGACACTGAAGCACAGAGCAGTTAATTGGATTTCCCAAGGAAGCGTAGCAAGCAGTGGAGGACTGAGCCTGGCTTCCTTGTTTCCCAGCCTCCAGCACAACGCAGCAGACTGTTGCCCACACTATTTTAATATTTCTTTAGGTGACTGGGAACAAAGCATGACATGTCTTTTCTTCCTTTCATACCAAAGGGCACAAATTCTCATTCCTTGGAAATATTTGTCACTTTGAGCATGCCCATACAAATTCTTTCTTTGGTTCCTACAAGTGATGTGAGCTCATTTTACACCCCAGGCAGGGAGAGATCGCAGTCAGACCAGGAGGCTGGTTCTGCTCTGGTTTTCGTGTATGAGATGTTTCAGGTAGTGCCCATTTCCAAAAAAGTTATTAGGTAGTTCAGCACTTGGGAAATTTCTTTGCCAGGCTACTTTTGCCATTGGAAAGCCTTTCCTCCTAAAGTCTTGTATGAAACTGGAGGCGCAGCTCCCAGGGTAGCTGTAGCTGTCAGTCTCCTATTGGAGACTTCTAATCCTATTGGACTAGAAGAAAGCATTTTCTTTTCTTCCTCCTCCTCTCTCCCTCCCCATGAAGCAAAATTATTTAATTGCAAAGAAATTGGGAGATAAATGTACTGCCTAGGGTTTTGTCTTTGGGCCTATGGGTCGCTCTGATCATTTCAGTGGTCACAGTTGAGGTGTGGCTACGCCCTGGCTGTACAACAGGCGTATAGGGTGAGACCCCACTCACTGACTGTAGCCTCCTAAAAGTTGGGCACCTACTGTCAGCAGGTCACCCTACTGCTGCTGGGGCTGGAAGGGACAGGGGCTTCCCCAGAAGGCAATTTTCATCTGCATCTGCCTTCATTGCAGGAAGGAGATTTCTCCTCATGTTGCCTATGGAGCCACAATGCCTGAAGTTTAGGTGGCTGAATATAGATGGGTTGAGTAAAGCTAATGGAGCTGGGTATTTCATGGACTTGAACATTAGTTAATTAATTTCGATCTTCCCTGAACTGGGTTGGGTATGAGGTGTTTGTCTCAAGGGGGAACTGAGGTAAAGTGGTTCCACCAGGAGCATCAGATTGTGGCAGAACAACCAGTAGGTCCCAGGACTAATTGCCTCATTAGACCTCTCTGTCTCTCTGCTCCAGACAGGAGAGAAGCTCATACCGGCTTTAAATGTGCGGTGTCCTGATCACGAGGATGCTGTAGAAAACACGCCTAGTGTTGACTCCCAGATCGAAGGAGTGAGTTCCCTGCATGACAACCATTAAAGGTGCATGTAGGAGTGAAACAGGCCAGAGATATGCATAAGAAAGTTAAGCCAAGGATTAGTTAAAAAAAAACCCCAAACCTTTCATAAAACTTCCTTGGCCAAATCCACAGAAATCAGATTATGACAAAGATGCAGGAGAAAGTTCCTTAAAATTATTGTACCCCCCTTGCCCCAAATGGGAATTGATCCTTGTGATTAGGTAACAGCTGGTGTAGCAATGGGCTTTAATCTGGGGAGAGGGGGACATCTGCTTGCTGGCGGGAAGAGTAATAGTAATTCTTGCAAAAAACAAGGGGAGGGAAGAGGGGAGGGACAAAAACCCCACTTCTAAATTTTTATGGTCAAAGGGGCATTTGTGGTTCTCATTTTTTATGTTGTTGTTGCCAACAATTGTTACATGGTTGTTAAATTTTTAAAGTCATTTTAGTTTTTCCAAAAGTGACCATGATTTGTTACTTATACTGTAGCTTACAGAAGTGACACACTTAATATCGGGGGGTCCAAACCTGGATATCTACCAATGGAGATGGAGATCAGGTAAATGCACACCTGCTCTTCCAAAGAGAAAAAGCTGCTGTTTGGCAGCTGGTTTGACTGGGAGCTGCAGGCTGTAACATGACTGTTTTGGAAGAGATTAGATTAGATTGAGTGCTGCCATCAATCACCAAGTTTTGTGCAGGCCCAGCATGGTTTTGTGTGACAATGATGTTCAGACAACACGCCATCTGCCAGGAGACTCTGGGTCTTTGGAGAAGGCTCTGGGTTCTGGCCCTAGCAGTAGCTGAGCGCAGGTCCACTGAAGGAGACCTGGCAGGAGCTGTGGTCCCCCGCGGAGTAGCCCCATAGTGAGTACAATGTACCATCTTACTCTCCCAGCTGGAGGGAAGGTGGTAGTGGCTGCAACAGAGACCGTGATGGAAAAGGCAGGTGAGAGGGAGGTGTCTGCAGGTAGAAAAGAGTAATTATGTGGCACCATTGCCATGCCTGTTATCTTCTTTTCTCTTTTACAGACACTTAACAAGAACAATTTGATACCAGATGACAGGACCAACTTCTACCCGTTGCAGCAAACCAATGTGTACACGACAACCTATTATCCGAGTACACTGAATAAATATGACTACAGGCCTGAGGCCTCCCCTGGAAGGACCTTTACCAACAGCTGATGATGGACAGATCCTACAGGACTGGATCACTTCCTATATGATTTTTTTAAAAAATTGATTTTATGGACCAAATACTGGCCCAGCCTTTAGATGTAAATATTGTACAGTAGGGTTTTTTTTTTCCTTTGGTTAATTGTATTTCTTGTAAACAGCACATCTCCTTACAAGGACAAAAATGCATAAGGACCATTCTGCAGAGCTTTTGTGGATATTTGGCTGGAGATGGCTCTTACTACTGCAACTCTTTGTGGCTGGAAGATCAGCGTTGCTGTCCAAGGCCGACGTTGTCAAGGAGGCAGCTGTGTGCTGGGCTCAGGGGCCACCATGCAGCAGGACACAACACACGGGTGCACTCCAAACAAGGCAAGAGGTGGCCTCCTGGGGCAGGGGTGTCTGTCTGGTGAGGAGCATCCTTCCTGAGACAGGGTAGCAATGGTGCACTGGATTACATGCAGCTCATGAGACAGTCCAAACGGGACTCCATTGTGCCAACAACTTGAAGAACGTTTTCTTTTTCTTTTCCTTTATTTTTGATTTTTTTATGTTTATGGGGAAAAAAAAAAAAAAAAAAAGTGACGTTCTAGGGCAGTGTTCCCTGTATCTTCAACGGAATCCAACAGAATCTTTTCATATTACAGGAAATACTCTCCACAGCCTTCTTTGGTAATGTGCAGTTCAGCTGATGAGAATCAACACACAAACAAAGTGCATTACCCAGAGAAGCTTTCCAGAATGTTTCCAGTCTTAATTAAAAGAAAATCATACAGGCAGTGAGACACTGAGAAAAGTAAATGTTGGAATAACATCGGAGACATGAACTTGGAGTGCCTAACAAACAAAAGTGTTTATATCACTGGAAAAAAAAAGATGTGATGATTGCCACACAAGAGCCATGGGCTTTTTTTCTTTCTTTTTCTTTTTCTCTGAGACAGTGCTAACTCTTTTTGTTCTAGCTTTGATCCTGACTGCGTCTGCCAGGAAAGGCGACTTTAGAAGCCGTGCTCTTCTTGTGGGAAATCACCATGCTTTAGGCTGATTTTTCCTTTTTTTATTGTTGGGTTTTAGTTCATTTACTTTCAAGGAGTGGATAATTCTGAGTTTGCAGGGGGAGGGTATTTTTGTAAGGAATGTTTCCATAGTCTGACATGACCCAGAAAGTCTGCTGCACGTTCTTATAGCGTCTTCCAGTCAGTACTCTATGAAATAGTGACACAGTAATGTGCATCGTTTGCCAATATTTCTTTAATTTTCTGAACAAAAACAACCCAACAAACTAATGCTGCTGCAGCTATTGAAGTAAATTGAGGCGGTAGCATTATTAAACAGTATATCCAGCCTTGAAATGTAATTTTGTGTATGTGTGTGACTGTGTCTATAAGAACTGTATTAGTTTGATGCAGAAGCCATGTTGTCTACAACCAGATGTTTGTCTGACATAATTTTTTGGCAAAAAGGAAACTTATTGCTGGTGCTTAATGTACAATTACATCCGATGTGTTAGCAACGTGAACAAGTTCACCACTGTTATCATTCAGTGTTTCTAAATATTTATAATGAACTCCTGATGCTAAGGATTTTAGAATGTCGCAATACTGAGCATGAGATAAAAGTACACCCTGAAACGCGCATGAGCTCCACGTGGTCCCGAGCTTGGCTTTGTCGTCTGCATCTTACTGGAGCAATCACCATGCCCGTGCTTGGCCATTGATTCAGCCGTGTTCCCAGCAGTCCTGTTCGTCCTCGCTTTATTTCAGATTTTGCTGTAAGCCAGCACCCATCGTTTCTCAGCACTGTTCCTTTGCAAGTGCTTGTTTGGAAGCCCAGCCTGGGCTGTGTACTCAGCTCTTTCACACAGGCAGCCCGTAGGAAATGAAGAAAGACCATGTTGCTTGTGACAAGTATATTGCTTTTCCTGCGAGGAAAAGCCAACGTGGCTCTGTAAGCCTGGGTTATGGTGGTTTGACCAGAAGGCGAGCATAAAGTAGCCTCCCATTTTTAAATTACTTTGTTTGACCTCAGTTTGCAGTGACTGAAGGCTGTAGGGGTAGTTGTAATAAAGTGGGGTCATTAGCACTGCCACGAGGACACATTAGGCTCGGTGGTGCCCATCATTTTCAGCAGTTGTTTTTCAAATTTAGCAGCTCATCCCGTTTCTGTTCCGGTCTCACTGGGTGAAATGGAGAGAACAGAGGAAGAGAGAGAGAGGGGTGCCCTTAAATAGGTGTACTCATGTTTGAAGCAGCAGGGCCAGGAGCTGATGTAGACCTTGAAGCTCGGTCTGAAGTGACCTATTGCAACACCCCAAGTAGACACAGCACGTGGTGGCCCTCGCTGCCCTGGCAGTGTGGCCGGGGCAAGAGTGGCAGGAGTGAAGCAGGAGAGCACTGGTAGCAGGTACCAGCGCCTGCAGAGAGGCTCTTCCCAGGCCCCTATATCTCATTTGAAGAGCGATGCCTTTGTGCCTCGTGCCATAACGAGTTTGCCTTGTCTCACTGAATTTCTGCATCTCCCTCAGCAACACTGAAAATCCTGACTTAAAGTAGGTCTAACAAGTATGTAGCCCAGGGATTGAAAGTTATTACATTAGACTATCAGGAAGGGATTTCCCAGCTTTAATTTATGTGATTCAAAAGAAAGCATTGGCTCAAAAGATCACTCCAGCCATTGTAAAATTAAAGCCATCACCAAGCTTCCCTTCCAGAAGATTCCCTGTATCAATACATTCTGCAATTACCACGCATGTGACAGGATTGCAGCCAGAGTTTGGGGGGATGTGTGCAAGTCAAATCTTGCAATTATTTTAATTTTCTATTTCTCCTTTATTTTTCTTCTTTTTCCCCCTCCTTAAACTTTTTTCCATTTTCAGCTTCACAGAATAGCATGATGTAAACTGATTTTTTTCTTCCCGAAGAGCCACATAGCAGCTGAAATTATTTAAATGTTCAGCTCACCAAGATAGGTTATTACTGCCATTGTGCTCAGGAGGTGGATATTTTGTAGGCTGTTGGAGGGCAGATGCTCCGAGGGTGGTTCATGTGGTTATAGTTTCATCAAGATACTCCTTCTTACGGGCCATCCAAATGGATTCAGCCCTTTTCCATATAATTGGCAATCACAGCAAGGGTCTGTAGACTCCATTCGAGCAGAAAGTAGAAGCCAGAAGAGAGGAGAGAGAGCAAAAGAGAGAGATCAGAAAGCTTATTACTCAATTAATGTTTGCATGAGAGTGCAGTTCTTTAAGGACGATGCTAATGTGGTGTGAGGGTTGCATTTTTTATGAGCTCTCTAACGCGTGGCAGGTTAATGACACCATGTACAGTGATATTCCTGCGAACCAGGTAATTTGGCAGCTTGATCATCAGGTCTGTAATATCTGTAGCAGCTTGAATTGCTCCTGCAGCTGGGTGTTAAACTTGCTAAAATTTCCTGTTCCTAAGGCCATCTTAGTACACTTGAAATGCGTTTAGTTGCTTTCCAAAAGTCTCATCTTGCTGTATATATTTTTTTTTTTTCTTTTCTTCACTTCTAAGACAGAGAATGGGAACCCTGGGTAGTTCCTGTGTTGCTCTAGAGGCACTGGTTCTCTGCAAACCCTTTGGATAGGATTCAGGTATGCAGTATGTAAAATAGGCTGGAAACCTGGCAGCCAAGTATGTAGCAGAAACATCTTTAATTAGGCCATTCTTCTTTTTCCGTGGAAGTGGCTGCCTTTCTCCCTCCAGAAGGGAAGTGCATCATGGCGTTATCCAGGCGGTGTTGTGCTGTTGCTGTCGGGCTTTACTTGATCAGCTGTCACCCACCAGAAATAACTTGTGCAGCTCGCTAATGGACAAACCACTTGACAATCAAACCACAGCGTAAGAGGTGCTGCTGCTCTGAAGGTGCACTTGAATGTCCAGCATATGAGCCAGGGCTGCTCTTAAATACATAAACTGTACAGATACTATAGGAGAAGAATATGTGTTGTTTTACCACCACTGTTCCTAATGCCTTACATTCAGAAAATGAGAGGGTTGGTTTGAAATCAACAGAGAGGAGGAATGGAGTCCACGTCTGGTGCAGACAATTTGACGCCTCCAGTGTTAATCTGATGTTAAGCCCACCTGGAAAGAAAATTGCTGTCCACTGGGATTGATTTATTCTTTGTACCAAATGTAGTGGGGGGAGAGTTATATATATATAAATATATATATATAAAAAATGTAAATGTAAAGTTTGTGTAACAGCTTACTCTTTTTTTTTATAATAGTGTATACATCTATCGGTGGATAGATACAGTATATATTTATAATATATACACACACAATATATATATTTAGGTAAATGCCTGCAGAGGAAACGTAGAATACGAAAGGCAGTGCTGGTATTCAAATTCCCCAGGGACAAAGTGAAGGAAAAAAAACCCTGTAAAAATCTAGTATCCTTTCCATTAGGTTTAAAAATCACTTTTGAGGTAAATGAAATATAATTTTTTAATTGAAAAGAAAATTGATTTTTCTAGTTAGAAATGCTGAGTCTCCCCTAAATCATTCTGGTTAAGAATGATTAAGAAGAAGATTCTTGTTACTGCTTATATTTTTCTGAATAAGCCTCCCAAATCTCTCATGTGTATCACTCTGTTGTTTTTGTAATTATAAGTAGGGAGTAATTGTGCAAAGAAAATTAAAATAGCAAGTAGGAGTAACAAATATTGTACCATTAGAGCAAAAGACATCATCTATTAGAACGGGGAAAATGTCATCTTCCATGTTAAAGAATTTAGCAACTGCCTTCTGAGTTATCGATCGGCGTTAGAAGCCTTGCCTTATCTCACACTAGGGTTTAGTGCAGGAGAAGAAAACCCTGCGAACACATGGCTTTTGGTTTTCAGAGGGGTCCAAAAAAAGCCACCAGGTCATGGGAGGCCTGGTGCCCTGGGTGTCTCTGGAGCTTCCAGTGTTGGCGTCCGAGGCCCTGCAGCTATTCCTCGCCCTGTCAGTCCCCTGAGCCAGCCTGCCTGCTTGTGCGCGGCAGGGCACAGCACCCCTTGGAGCTGTCTGGCATAGCAGAGAAATACTCCGTGCATTACATTTGAAGGATTTAGTTTTTTCCAACAGATCCCTTTAATGCCCTTGTGACCAAGGCCCAGGCTCGAAGAGGTGAATCTTCCCCTTAAGCTTGTTAGGAGGAAACTTCAGGTGGCTTCATGGTCAGTTTTGGGGTAGGTAAGCAAAGCTACAAGTTTTGATGCTACCTGATTGCCAGAGCCTTCAATGCTGGACAGAAACCTCTCAGGAGTCCCTGTGGGACTTAATCAGTCTCAGCTGTTCTACCTGGAAATTCCTCCTTTGGGCCTTTTGGGAAATTTTAGTGTCTGCATTAGTCCTGGCTGGAGGAGCAAAACCAACAACCCACTGTTTAGCTAGCCACAACTATGAGTGCTCCAGAGCATTCCACAAGTTTGGGACTTGAACTTAGAATCATAGAATGGTTTGGGTTGGAAGAGACCTTTAAAGGTCACCTAGCCCAACCCCCTCTGCAGTGAGCAGGGACAGCTTCAACGAAATCGAGTTGATCTGATCTTGGTTTTCCTCCGTTGTGCCTCCAGCCTCAGCTGCGAATTCACCCCTGCTATTTGAGAGGGTTCAGTGCTGTCAGAGCAGCACTTGGCTTTATGCAAGTCCCAGCCACAATCTGGTTTTAAACAAAGCTGATTGTGAAAACTGTTAACACTGCGCTCTAGTTCTGAAACCTCTGTGAGCGGGATGCTGCTAGTTCGCATGCCACGGAGTCGAGCTGAGGTCGGCGTGGATGGGCCGTTAATAACTGAAGCAAAAATATTTTTAGTACCAAAATATCAAACGACAGAAAAGCCAGCCAGCTGCATGCCAGTGTGGTTTCCATCCACACACCCCTCCTCAGATAACATCCCAACCTGCGCGTACGGAAAAGTGATGCCGTTAATTAGGAGCATTCCCACAGAGGAAGCTTTAGGGAGGATGTACAGTATGTGAGATGGAAATGATAGGATTTAGCTTGTAATTGAGGTGGGAGAGTGACGGATGCAATACTGGATCTTGGATACATGGGAAATTATCATGCAAACACAGAAAGCTTGCCCCAAAACAGCAAAACCTGGAGAGTATTATTGGACTCTGTTGTGAAGGCACATCACCCTTCCTATGCAATTGAACTTGATGGTACTTTAGTATAAAGGTGACCTAGACTGTAATCACTGCCTTTAGACACTGTGAATTTTTTTTGGGTACTCTGTATTTTTATATATTGTACAATGTAAAGAATAATTCAGAAATAAAACAGACCAACCTGGCAAGCCTGTGAGTTATTTCCCCTCCGTGGCTGATGGGTGGTGGGGACAGGGCCCCTGAGCAGCATTGGCAGGACAGGGCAGAGGGAACCTGGGGAAGCTTCCTCCTGGTGCTGGTACCCAAGAGCAACGCAAAAAGTACTCAGCTGCTTGTGTGGGATGGGGAGTTGCAGCATATGTCCTTCCTCCCTGTCTGCACTACGGCTGCATCCTGAGGCCCACGTTTGGTTTATATTTGTCATGAGTTGTAGACTGTGTGGTTGCACAAATCTGTGTTACTGAGTAGAACGCCAAAGTCTGCCGCTGCGATTCAGCTCTCCTCCCACACAAGCCAGAACGCTGGAGCACAAGCTCCACACCAAACGTGGGGTGCATCTGAAAAAATTATTTTTCTCAGTAAGGTGCCCAATGAGGTAAAAAAATCAAATCTGTCTGTAATTCAGGGTGCCAAATCCATGTCCGTTTCTGCAGGATACATCTCCCCTCTGCTCCCCAGCTCTCCGCAGGTGACACTGAGCCTCCAAGGACACAACTGCTCACCGTGCCAAGGAGACTGGCTGGCGGCAGCGAGCGAACATGTGCTCATCTGCTGCAGAGCCTTTCAGGTGTACGTGCGCAGTTGCAATGAAATCCTATCGCTGCTTCTTCTCAAGCCCTACATATTGATGTGAAAAGTTATAAAAAGCGGAGGGACGCGGTTTGATTGAAGGATGATTGTAGCCTCGTATTGAAGAACGTTATAGCTCTTGTTGCATTTATTAATCAAAGTAAAGACCATGAAAAGTGACAGAGTCAGGAACATTTTAGTTTATGTTCCGATACAGCTCAAGACTTATATTGAAGTTTCATACAGAAAATTACACCATAATGTCGTAAAAAATAGATTGGATTACTAATAACCTGAAACGTGCTACACCTGCATACATAATACTTTAATCCTACTAAATCATAAGCTATCCTTTGGGTGTTTTCATATTCTCAAGTGTGCACACAGGAATTTCTTTTCAATGCAGCCCATTAAAAAGTAATTGAGAGGCACAAGATCAGTAAAAACAAACTTGCTGTGAATAAGATGGATTTTTTTTTTTCCTAGTTAGTTTGCACGATGACACAGGGAGGCTGTTTCTGAATGGTTTTGTTTTGCATCAGGACACCTCTGCACACAATTAGAGCAAAGTATCACGTTGGAACCTATTTCCAATTTCCTTAAAATCTGTCTACCACAACATTTTTTTTCCTAGTTGCTAATTTGATTAATTAACATATTTTCACTTGCAGCCACAGTGCATTTCGTTCTCTCACCTTCCCTACGCATCCCAGCTGTACCCTTTTCCCTCTTTAATTCTTAACTGCGTGTAGTAAACAGTGGAAGCTTTGTTACCTTGCAGGCTGCTCATCTTTTTTGTTCCTAAAGCCAGAGCCTCGGGGCTGTGCTGCTGGTGGTGGGCAGCCAAGCAGCGCCCGTTGCCCACAGGGTTTGCTGGGGAGCAGCCGCAGCAGTGCGGGCAAACACCCCCGGCCCCCTCCAACCTGCCTTCAGCAGCGCTCGGGCAGATGAGGCTAAGAAATGGAGGAAAAGGAAAAAGCAGAACGTTCTTTGTGATTCATGCTTGCATAGTTCCTCCTGGCTCCCTGCAATAAATGCTTTAGGGACACCCTGAGCCAGATGTTGCAGTGATGAACCTGTCCTAGCCCTGTCCCTCCGTATGAAGCTCTTTTGACAGTGTTTTCTTCTCCATCAAGGTCTGGAAACATCTGTGGCTGGTGGGGCACTTGCCTGGCCAAGGGCACAGCCAACACTCAGCACGATGGAGGCAAGGAGGAGCAGGGAGTTGCACCCAGCCCAGTTAATGTCAGCGCTAGTGAAAATGCCGGAGCAGGGACTTGGATGAACGCACTGCAACCACTGCAGCACGTCTCTGCATTGGCACCAGAGCGTTATCAAGAGCAAGTCTTGTCAGACTAATTTCCTCTTCTGAACAGACACTACATCCTGCAGATAGCACTGAAATAAGAAATATCCTGCAGCCCAGTTTTTAGCAAAGCCTTTGGCTCTCTTGTACACAATCCTCGTACGCTGCCGGAAGCAGTGGCTGGGCAGGACATGGTGCAGACACCCTCCTCAGAAAGCTATCAGGCTGTGGTAATGAAAAAAAGCCTAAAGTGAGTCTCCTACTACTGCGCCCAGCACCCCTACTAGTGCCCAGCACCCCACCAGTGCTCTGGCCCCACCAGTGCCCTCAGTCCCCCATCGTGATGTGATCACAAGCCCTGGCTCCGACACCAGCGTTTCCCTCTACCATGCAGGCATGTTGCTCAGATCTAAAAGCACATGTGGCTGAGCTGCTGTGGCCAGGCATGGGGCCAGTCCCTAAGCTCGAGGACAGTCCCTGTGTCAGCTGAGGGCAGCCACCCTGGTGCAGAACTCAGCACAGAGAAAGCGCCTCCTTAATGTGCACCAGAGTCAAGAATCTCCTGCAAAAGCATCACGTCTTGTAACATCTCGTGTGCTTTTTCCCCTTCAGCATACAGCCAAGAGACCACAGGCTCCCAAAAACACAGCTCAATTACGAGAAAAATTGGAGATTCATTAAAAATGCGGTTTTACTGACAGTTGAAGTGCATTTTTGACATGGTTTTTATTCATTCATAAAAAGCCACTTGCAGAGTTGTCATTGCACTTTCTGTTTAAAAATGCTGAGGTTCAGCCTCATCAAGACAGTGGCAGAGTTCAGCACTGCCCCAGCCTGCTGCCAGAAGGAAAGAACCCAACACAACCCCATCCTCCGCCACACACCCCCGCTTCCCAGCATGTGAGATAGAATCATAGAATCATTATGGTTGGAAAGGACCACTAGGATCATCAGGTCCAACCTACATCTCAACATCTCCCTGACCACTAGACCATAGCCTCAAGTGCTACATCTACTTATTTTTTAAACACCTCCAGGGATGGTGACGCCACCACCTCCCTGGGCAGTCTGTTCCAGTGCCCAACCACT
>VZZY01017045.1:172940-250493 GCA_013400335.1 Eurystomus gularis | reverse complement strand
TCCAGGTCATTGATGAAGATATTAAACAAGACTGGTCCCAAAACTGAGTCCTGAGGGGCGCCTATAAGGATAAGATAAGGTAAGTATAGACAATAAAGTCCTCACATCTTCAGAAACCAAGAGAATCAGGCTATGAGGGTAGAACATGAGCCCATTTCCCAGGGCTGCTCACACAACAGCCCGTTGTTGGTCAGATTTCACCCCTTCAATCTGTTTATGATTGCCCCAAACCAAACAGTTTTCCTCTGGAGAAAGGACTGAATCAGGCTAAGAAATTTTGTCTGTTGAGATAAAAATGTGGAGCTGGCTCAGAGGGGCTGATGGTGGCTGGAGAAACTCTCACCTTTTCCTGCTTTGCCCTGATGTGCTCATAGGGCAGGTTATAGCACCCTTTGTTCTTGTGACTGACCCTACATTGGCTGCCTCATGGCAGCAACTCAAGCACATGTAAGATTAGCTTGTTCTCATTTTAAAACTATAAAGACCAGAAAGAAATATTTGCATGCTGTACACCAGTCACATCCACCCGTCAACGCCAAGGTGTGTATCTCTACAGAACAGGGAAGCTACAACTTGGTTCCTTGCACCAACCGAAGGAGATCTGGTACCCAGCAAACGCTTAAAGGTCCTTCTGTCTGTGCGGCAGAGGTGTCTCCTCGCTGCAGAGCTGTTATGCTTCAAAATAAGTTTTCTGGAGATTTTCAAGGTCAACCTTTACACTTTATGAACCAGCAATTAGCTGGAAGCAAAAAGTAGTCCTGGTTTTCCATTACTCTGGAGACAGCATGGTGTCTCCCAAACCTGAGGTTAGCATCGACCATGGTGAACAGCAACAGGCTGTTGAGGTTCGATCCATCTAACCTTGCTGTATTATTTCATTTTTAAACCTCCCATAGTAATTTCCTTGCTGTCGTGGAAATAATGGAGCCAGCAATGGATTGCTCCCCTCTCAAGTGCAGGGTAATGAGCAGCCATCAGAAACATTTGATATTTCCATGATGTGAAGCATCAATGGCCACAGAGAAAACTGTACCCATTTTTGCAGTACTTAATTTACTGTCACGAGCAAGCGATCTGTACGAGGGAGCAGGCATAACACTGATACACTTTTATTACCCTGGCAGGAGCCACATTATTGTTTTCTGTTTCCACATTTCTTAGCAACAACATTTTTTGTTCATAGTTTTCTTCATAGGAGCTCGGCTGAAATTATTTTTATGTTGTATCCAATTTACATGCTGACTTACATCAGCCTGTCCGCCAGCGAGAGCCTTGCTTTCTGCCTGAAAGCCTCCTGGCAATTACTGCTGTCTTCTGCTGATCCATCACTCCTTTGGCGTCGAAGAAGACAAACCTTGCTGGCTGTCAGAGGCTGCCCGTCCTGGGGAGCAGCTCAGGCCCTGGAAGTCTCTCCACGCTGGGTACTGTCGCAGCCAAGGAGGGTCTGGAGCTAATAGGTATGGACTTGTGCTCTGAGCATCCCTTCTGGATCTCTTATCTTATCCCCAGCTAAGATAAAAATCATTTCTGGAGTGTACAAGGTAGGACGAGCTGCGATGCTTTAGCATAGGCTAAGACCTATTCTGAAAATCTCTCTCAAAAAGGTCTCTTCTGTACTTCAGTGGCAGTCAAAGTCTTCTCTGTATGAGGCTGTGCTGGTTTAGCTCACACTTCTGCTGCTCATCTGCTCACCACAAGCTCTTGAGCATCCTCCTTTCCTTTGTCCACCAGAGATGCTCTTTCAGCACCAAAACTCAACTGCAAAGCTACATCTGTAATCCCGCCTCTTGGCTCTGCAATCAAAGGCAGGTTTAGGAGAGTCTTGGGGAGACTTTGAGATTTGGAACATGGTGGGCACCGTTCATCAGCTGCTGGCGTTTCCTCTGCCCACGCCTGAGCCCCACTCAGTGCTGCCCATGGGAGGTATGTATCCCTTGCCCACTGCCTTCTAGTGCCTGAGCCAGGTACTTATCATAGCTGTATGTTTGTGGCCAGACAGATGGACAGACAGACAAATGGATACACTTAATCATGGCATAGCCCTTGTAGTCCACAGGGTCCAGCCCGTCTCAGTCCTACCATCAGAGCCTTTCCAGCCCTGGGACCTGCCTGCAGATACAGAGCAAGGCAGAAAGCTCCAAAAAAGAAACCTCCCTGTGGCCGTGGGACCTGCTGCAAAGCCTCCCACTGAGAGTCCAGGACAACCCAGGGCTGCCCTGCGCTGTGGGGCTGTTCTCCCATGCTCATCTGGCTTCCAAAGAGTTAAGGTGGTTTTTGCGTCCAAGGATGACTTCATTGGGTGACTGGCCTGCACCAGGAGAGCAGAGCGTGAGGAGTCCTGGCAGGGTGCACGCTGCGGGGCTTCTCCTCTGCCTGCTCAAGCCCAAGTTGAGGCAAAGCAAAAATCCCCTGGTTGCAAGTTTGTGTTCATATGGCGGTGGGTGCAGAGTAATGTCAGTGGCATGAGCTAAAGGCTAATGCCTTGGTCCCTGGTGAAACTCCCCCGCTGCAGCCCAAACCATGCTCCTCGGCCTTCACAGCTCCCAGCAGAAGAGTAAAGACAGGCCCACCTGCATTTGGGTGCTGCTGCTCTTCCCCAGCATGAGCATCCTCTGGTGCTGGGCTGCAGCCCAGAGATGCCAAAACACCCACACCCAGTAAACTAGAAACTGGGCAGAAAAGAAAATCTCTGAGAAAGAACGAGCACAAGGGGGTCACCAACACACAAAACTGTATCATGCATCTGCAATGGACCCTCAGCTCTTATTCCCCCAAGGACAGAGATTTCCGTAACACCACAAAGATAAATACGACTGGGAACTGTATAGTTAGAGGAGCCTTAAGCTCCCATATATAGCCTGGAAAGAGACTGTTGCTAAGAATAGTGGGGCCCAGATATCCCACGATATGAGAGTTGACAGATTTCTTCCCAGTACTAATAGGATGTGAGGCTATTTTAAACTTGTCCTGGTAAGTAGTTAGGGCGTTACTGGAAAGCTGGTCCTACAAAATAAACATCGATCAAGAGATCCTGGGTTGGGTCCCTTTCAACTGAATGCAGAATAAACACAAGAAGGTTATTACAAAGGGTCCGCTTTCCAAACGCCCAAACACAGACTTTAATGGTGGGACCCAGCAAAATCAACCAGCTTGCAGCATCCTGAGCTGTGATGGATGAGGCATGGTGTGAAACAGAATCATAGAATCACTACGGCTGGAAAGGACCCTCAGGATCATCAAGTGCAACCTTCATCCTAACATCTCCCTAAATCAGCCAGGATGTAGTGATGGGGCAGCGGGGGTTGCCACCACCGCCAGCACCTTCCCCTCCCTCGGTCCCCTGCTTGCTGGGGGCCTCTCAGCCTCAGCCCACCCTCTGCAGCTCTTGGTCTGCAGGGCCCCTCAGTCCAACAGCAGTGCCAGACCCTCACCCTAAAACCCCACTGAAAGCAATGTGTATCTGCTGGCTGGGTTGGGCTTTGGGTGAGGCTACGTTTATTTAGCGTAAGCAACCCCCATTTGGTAGCAGTACCTGCAGTGCTTTTCAGCAAGATTGCAGCAGAAGTAAGTTATTCCCCCGCATTTTTTCAGAATTAATGAAGAGCGATGGCAGCACATCTGAGTAACCTCTTTAATGTGCAACAACCAGTACGTAAAGTAACACGCACTTCATGGTCAGATTCCAGTTCTAAATAGAAATGACACCGTGGATGCGCTACGTCGACAAGTATGTAGTGGTTTCAATATTATTTTCTTAAAAATAAAGATACATCACATTGGAATATTGCATACAAAAAGTAGAATTTGCTCTAAAATAAAATTTTATCAAATCACTTAAAAAATTACAAAAGTAAAATGCATACAAACTCCAGTAAAATTGAACAGTCTTACAGGTCAAGGATAGTTTACAAAGACGCTCTCCAACATGTAAAACCCTCTTCCTCCTCCATAGGTTCATGCAGTTCAAAAAACCCCAACGGTTACGCGCATCACACAATCCAAAGCTGTTTTTTCCACCTTGTTTCTGAAATGCACAGCGGAAGACATTAAACTTGGTAGGGGAAAAAGAGATTTTAATCTAGCAAATATAATAGGCAGAGAAAACAAATATATCTGGAAAATACACCATTGTCCCGGGGGATGGCAGCAGGCGGTGGCCGGCTGCCCGTGGGGATGTCCTGCGGCTTGGCCGGGCTGCTCAGCCCGGGTGACAAGTGGCAGCAAGACGGGCAGGGCAGGCAAGAGAGGTGCAGGCAGGAGAGGTGCAGGCAGGGGCAGGGCGAGGGAGCCAGCCCTGTTTTGGCATCATGGCTTTCATTGCACATCCAAGGTGTCCAGAGAGAGCCAGCACCCCCATGACCAACTCAGACATTCCGGCTCTCAGAGCATCCCTTCCCTAAATATAACCATTTCCCACCAGTTTGTTAAAGTAGCCTGTCCTTCCAGAGGGGTTCTCCATCCACCCAGTACACGCTGGCTATGCCTCATGGAATATGCTGGCCAGGCAGAGAAAACCGGCAGCTGCTCTCTCCACAGAAGTCTGAGGACATGCAGCCCATTAAACAGGGCATTTCTCAGGCCCTGTTCCAGCCCTGCCCCTCACAGGATCCCAAAGCACTTCCCAGCCCCAACCACAGTGTGTCCCTGCCTGGGGAGGGACATGGGGCATCCCCCTCCTCTTTTACAAGCCAGGAAGTGAGGCACCCCACACACGAGCATCCCTTCCCCAAGCCCTTGACCAGCTCTGTGTCCAAGCGAGTGCGGTGCCCAGGTGCTCACCACCCATCCCAGAGTCACACAAACCTGCACATCCTCTCTGCAAGGGAAAACAAGTGGTTGGGGTTTTTTGGGGGGCGGCTTTTATAAACAGATGGACTGAGGCTGGAAACAGCCTAAGGGGAAAAGATCCCCGTAAAGAAAAAAAGGGTTTGCTCGTGGTATTTTCTTCATATAGTGATACAAAGTGAGCACAATGAGTGTGTCCAGATATAACACATGAAGCATCACATGGGGGATCTAGTGGGGTGTAAGACCATGGAAGAAAGAGTTGTTACAGCAGAGAGCAAGTCCCAACTGCCTTGTCCGTTGCATTGTGGAGAATCAGCCCCCCTACACCGTGTGCCACAGCCATCGCTGCTCCTGAGGCACAAACCACATCACAAACAAAACAAAGGTCAGAACCTCATCTTTGAGAAAGTAAAAAAAATGAGACTCTGCTAAAACTGGGCTGCAGAAGACATCCCTCCTGCGCAAATAACCCATGTGCCCACCAACATCACACGTTCTGGGCACCCTGGCTGCAGTGCTTCCCTTCTCCCGCTCTGCCCCAGTCACTGTCTCCAGCCTGGGCACGGAGCTTCCCGCAGTGTGGCTGGGCTGAGCAGCAGCAGGAGGAGCGCCGGGGCTGCGGGAGTGGGTCCGTGCTCCGGCCAGGCATGAGTTGCTCCAAACACGTTGCGATCCCAAGCAAAAGGCAGGAGCCAGAACATCTGTGCAAATATTTGCTTTTGCTTGTCAAAACTTTGGGCAGAGTTACATTTCTTCCTCTATTTATTAGTTTCGTCTGTCATGAAACACAGACCACAGAAATTATAAACAGATTGACATCATCTTCTGACTTCAGCGGGGCTGTCGCCTGCTCCGCGGCAATTCTCTGAAACGACACTCCTGGAGGTCCCTGTGCCACCTACAACCCACCCCGCAGCAGCAACGCTGCAGGGAAATGAATGAAGCCTGTGTTGATACTCATAATCCCTGGCACGTGAAGCTGTAAGCCTGGAGCCCGTCTCCCTGTTGGAAGGGAGATCGTTTTTCTCCCCTACACGTGCTCCCTTCCTCCTCCCAGCCCCAATGCTGGGACCCACAGAAGATGATGAAGTTCTTGTTTGTTTTGGCAACACCTACCCTTCCAGGACTGTGCACCCACGAGTGCCACTCTCTCCTCACACACCCCTCATGCCCACTTTCCAAGCCTGGTGCTTTAACAGCATCGAGGATGGCAGCACCATCAACCACCAAACTGACACCAAATGTTCATGTCTGCTTTCATACCAGTGCAGCAGTTGTCTTGCCAAGTTATGACAATGGTCCATACTTAGTCTGAAAGAACCAACCCCAACAAAACTAATGAAACATAAAAATGCCTTTGTCATAGACACTTATTAATGTTTGCAAGTGACCCAATAGAAGAAATGATGAATAATGGAAATCCTACTGTCATATCATTACAGGACAGTGATCTCCACTATGCAAAGTGTATAATTCCCATTCATATTTCATTCAATCCTCACAATTAAATAGCACTTCCCCTTCCAGTAACAGCCAATAGATGCCTATCAATCCATCGAGGTTGTTTATATTGCAGTGTAAGGCTCTGCCATCACTCGCTAAGCTTACTGTGGAACAAGCCGGGCATTAATATCCCTGTCACCACAAAACTTCCATTTTAATATAGATTTGATCAACTCTACCCAACATTTCAGTGTTGAAATGCCCTCTGGAACCAGCTCCTCCCCTTACTGAGCCCATCAGGTGCTCTTCTGAGTTGCCAGTGCGAGCACTGACACAGCCTGGGGTTTTCCAACCCAGTCCAAGATGAAGAGATCCCATTCCCATTCATCTCAGCTCTGCCAGATGGCTGGGAATAACTCTGTGGTGCTGTGAACCCAAATACCTAACATGCATGGTGCTTATCAGCTTGGCCTCTCTAGGTGGGGGAGCTAAAATTATAAGTTTCAGGCAAATTATAGTCTGCCCATAACAGACTATCTGCTGACACACATGCAAAATCCTTTGGGCCTCCACTTTCTTCCAGCTCACATGATTTTCTAAAAATCACTGGTTTTATGTATATTAAGTGCACAGTTGGCCAACCCATCCCTCTAAAAATCACTGGTTTTATGTATATTAAGTGCACAGTTGGCTAACCCATCCCTCTAAAATCAGCTTGGGACCACGGAAGCTCTTCTCCGTACCTCCGGCTCCTGGAAGCAGGCAGCCACGTGGGAAGGTGAAGGAATCAAAAGGAAATTAAAGGGTAACAGCAGTGATACGAGACAGTAAACAGTGCGTAAGTGGAGCCTACATCTACTAGCCCTGAGCTTCCTCACTAGCAGCACGAATGGCAGCGCAGCTCCGCAGCTCCAAAGGAAAAGCCAGCAGCAGTGGAAGCTGAACTGAGAGCTGCTACTGAGCCAAGCAGAAACCTGAGGAGCAACCCATAGTTAATGAAGAGCTATTCAGAGCGAGCCATCACTCCAGAGCAGCCTTCCTGGCACTTTCAATGTAAAGCACAGCACAACTACTTGTACGTCAGGGGATCTGCACTGCTGGGAAAAAAATGTTCTTCAGGCTCATGAACTTACAGGCCACAAAGAGAAGCCAATATTGTGACTTCCCAGCGCACCTTCCTCTGCTGGCACGTCACAGGCTAAGCAGCAGCCAACATCGGCTATTCTGTAGCCTCATTTAGGTAAAAAAACCCCCTTGCGACCGACTTAAAAGTTAGAGACTTAGAACTGTCACTAATTAGTAAGAGAAACATAAGCTGGTTTGAGCCTATTCTACATTGTATCAGCACTGTCTAGGGCTCTCCCTGCAGTCTCAAACTCTAACTTCCAATAAAGTGTGGGTATCCTGAGAGCTTGGACCCCTGGCCAATCCAAACAAGCGTGGACCTAGCGATAAACCTTATCCAACCTTATCCAAAAGATATTCCCACGGGTTGAGTTGGGTTACGGACACAAAGCGGACTGCTCCTCCACAGAAGGATGCTGCTGCTGGGCACAAATGGGGATAAAGTATTTTTCAGAGATCTCAGCAAGCACATTTGCAATCCTCACCTCCAGAATGAGACTTGGTACCCTAACAAGGTCCTAAAGCCTAAACACCGTGCGTGGAACACAGCATCCTGCACAACTTCAAGTACTTTGGGAGCAATCCTTTGGTTTTCACTCAGACAGATTTCCATCTGGGAAATGGTTGAGCTGGGAACTCTGGTTGAGCCCTGATTGCAGAGTGGTGCCTGTAACCCCAGCACAGGTCTCCAGCAGAGCCCTGTCCTGCTCGGGATAACATCTCTATTTTGGAGCAGAGGCATCGAGGGCTGTAATCAAGACCACACACCACAGTGCCCAAGACAGACACAGTGTATTGGCTTTGCATGGCAAGGTTTGGGTAGCAGAGGGCCTACAGGGGCAGCTCCTGTGAGAAGCTGCTAGAAGTTTTCCCCGTGTCAGACAGAGCTAGTGGAAGCCAGCTCCAAGAGGGACCCACTGGTGGCCGAGGCCAAGCCCATCAGCAACAATGGTAGTACCTCTGGGATAACATATTTAAGAAGGGGGTAAAAACAAACAAAAAAAACAAAACAAAAAACAGCAACTGCAGCTGAAGAGACGAGTGAGAATATGTGAGAGAAACAACTCTGCAGGTACCAATGTCCATGAAGAAGGAGGGGGAAGGTGCTGCTCCATGTGCCAGAGCAGAGATTCCCCTGCAGCCCATGGTGAAGACCATGGTGAGGCAGCCTGTCCCACTGCAGCCCATGGAGGTCAGCGGTGAAGCAGATATCCACCTGTAGCCCATGGAGGACGCCCCCCACCCCACCAAGAGGGGGCTGTGGGAAACCTGCACTGGAGCAGGCTCCTGTCAGGACCTGTTGCTCTGTGGAGAGAAGAGACCACACTGGAACAGGTTTTCTGGCACGACTTGTGACCCTGGGGGGTACCCACACTGGAGCAGTCTGTTCCTGAAGGACTACAACCCGTGGAAGGGACCCATGCTGGAGCAGTTCTGAAGAACTGTTGCGCGTGGGAAGGACTCACGTTGGAGAAGTTCACGGAGGACTGCCTCTCACTGGAGGGACCCCCACTGGAACAGGGTAAGAGGGGGAGGAGTCCTCCCCCTGAGGAGGAAGGAGCAGCAGAAACAAGTGATGAACTGACTGCAACCCCCATTCCTCATCCCCTTGTGCCACTGGGGAGGAGGAGGTAGAAAAAACTGGGAGTAAAGTTAAACCTGGGAAGAAGGGAGGGGTGGGCGGTATAAGGTGTTTTAAGATTTGGGTTTATTTCTCATTACGCTACTCTGATTTGGTTGGTAATAAATTAAACCAATTTCCCTAAGTCAAGTCCGTTTTACCCAAGACAGTAACTGCGTGAGTGATCTCTCCTTGCCCTTGTCTTGACTCATGAGCCTTTTGTTTTATTTATCACTCCCCTCCTGAGCTGGAGAGGGGAGAGAAGAGCAGCTTTGGTGGGGACGTGGCCTCTGGTCAGGGCCAACCCACCATGCACAGAAACTTCTACCAAAGCATCAAAGTTCAGGAGAGCAGTGAGCAATTCACACAGACTCAGAAAAACAATCAACAGGGTTTAAAACAAGATGTTCATTCTTCTCTACTAACTGTATGGAAAGAGTCTGCATCTGGCAGCATTGACAAATATTTTGAATTGTTTGATGCTTTCTGGAACAGAGGCAGAATAGGTTATAGCCTGAATACTGCCTGAAGTGCTTCTCCATCTTAAAATAATCAGGAGAGTGAAAAGATTAGAAATCTCTGTCACTCGGGACAGGGCCCGAGCTGTGCAATTTTAATCTTAATATAGCTACAGTAAATGGAAGAAGCAGAGCTCTGAAGAGCCATCCGAGCTTGTAGCTTGGCCATGACAATGCAGCTCCAGTCAGACTCTTGGCAAGCAATCCTTGGTTTCAGAAGACAATAGGTAGCAGCAGCTACTGGATACTAAAATTATTCCAGGCACTAAAACATAGCAAAAAGAAGTTGGACAGTTAATACCATTCATCTGAAAAATGGTAAAAGGATGGTGCCAGCAGATCTGAATGTGCTGGTTAGATTGATTTAGTTATCCCAATGTAGGATAGCTCCACTTCTACAAGCTTACTTCAAGACAGAAAAGATCATTTGCTAGCTGATACAGGCAATGAGCTAAGTCAATTTTCTGCTACTTCAGTAAATACATCCATTGCTCTGAAAACACAAAAGCAGAGAACAGCTTCTTTTATTTTACTGCACAGATACACTCCTGAGTTAAAGGTATTAGCGGCACGCTCTCTGCATGGGAGAGCAGACAGAACGGACCCGTGTCCAAAAGGTAGCGCTCAGTTCAGGGTTTATTTGAGTGAGCTTACAGTGGCGGTGTCACCCCAGGGCGGCAGAGAAGAGCCCCACGTGGGAGCAAAGGGCGCTTGATTTGGGCTTCCCGCACGCCAGCCTCCTCCAACAGATGCACACACCCCCTGCGATAAAACTGCTGCGATAGGAAATCATTCACCCCCTGAAAAAACCTCATGTCTCTGACAGCGTATGTATTCCATCACGGCAGTGCCTGCTTTGGTTACAAGCAGCGGCATACCACCATCCAGAGACACGACTACTTAAAATAAACCTATGTAAACACATACCCTTATGTAACTTATATATAAAGATTATATATATAAGTTTTATTTGTGTATACATAGATATAAATACACACGCACGCACACAAACACACCCCTAACATAAAGCACAGAACACACACACGGAAATACTGTAAGAGATGCTGAACTGAAATCTAAAAATATAATTAAGAAAGCATCAGTAGGTTTAAAATTGTGTTAAAAAACTATTCAAAGTGTCTTTAATATTTATGTTCAAGTAAGGGCCAGAATGACCACAGATTAGTACTGATAAAAAGAGCTGGCATTCTATTTCCCATATTATGCCAAGACTCGTGAGTTATTTCTCATTGTCAAACTCATTGTCATTTCGCCATGAGGGCACCTCATCAGCTAGAAAGATTTTTTTTTAGGAAAGAGTGATTTTAAAGACTTGTGTTAATAAACAATATTGTTTAGGCACCCTCAATCATAAACTAATCCTAAAAAACACGCACACCTTAGAGTATCAGAAAGGAGAACTAGCGGGACTCGGACATCCACACCCACAGTAGTCAGTGGCATGAACAGGTCTCCACAGTAAAAAAGGCAGTACTGGAGGCCAGGGGATGAAAAGGTGACACAGTGGTGGCCTTCAAAACAACAACATTTACCAAGAGTGACTCTCCAGTAAACTTCTGAGATACCACAGGTGCTCCATGTTCAGGAGATACGGAACAACGGTGGCATTTCAGTGGGTGCATACTGGGTTTCTGTGGCAGCTAAAGCTATCCTTTACATGTGTTCTAGAGTGAGAACAAACACCTCTAACAACACTGCAGCAACTGTTTGGGACATTTAGTATGGCTAAAAACCCTGGTACCAGCGTCTTATATCAGAAATGACCTTATTAGAATGTAAATGTAGTGTACAAGCACCAAATCGTTTTAGCTTAGCTGCTTAATGGACATTCATTATGTAAATGACTAGCGAATTAAAAGAGATCTTAAAAAAGATTTTTATCTTCTTTCTTTCTTTTGTTAAGTTTCTATTTCTATTCTGATAGAAGACTCTGAAGATTACTGGTACCTCGGTGTGTATAACCGTGAGTCGGAACATACACACACACACACACACACACAACTGCACACCTCACTGCTACATCAACAGCCTTTTAAATAGAGAGCCCCAGCGCTGGCACTGGGACCTGTACATCAGATATATTCTCTTTGTGCATTTCAGTATCATTACCACCACCCAAGTTCCACGTTTATCGCAAATCAAGGTGGTCTTGAACATAAAAACAGCCTGTCCCCTCACCCTCTCTAATAAAGCCACAGTTAAGTCCTGTAATTTCTTTGTTTTTTTTCTGCTGTTCAGCTGTGCAAATCCAGGCAGATGTGCCGACTGCAAAGCTGACTTCCAGTCTCTTCCAACTCCTCACCAGTCCAGCGTTATCACACAGAGACGACGACGTCGAGATAGAGTCTGTCGTAGGACTCGCGGAAGCACAGGATGAGGAGCAGGCTGAGCAGACACGACCCTGGCAAGCACCAGTTGAACCAGGAAAACTCTGTAAAGCAGAAAACAGACCCAAGCTGAGAGTTACCACATTCCGTGTTTAAAGCAACCAAAACTTAGACTGATGGTGGGTTTGAAGGAAACCCCTCTGTTCTGAACAAGATCCTGACAGCTCAGTCCATAGGTGGTTAACATGGTCCATGAGACTTCTCCATGGACACTTTATGTATATATAAAGTTTTATATATATATAAAAATAAACAATGCCTCTAAGGTAATGTTAATCCTCCTTACTCAACCTGTCAGTGAAGAGAATAGGGAAAAAAAAAATAAAAATCTACCATTGCTAATCAAGAATAAACAACTTCTGAAGACTCTACTCATTAGTTCTTTGATTTCTACAGGTTGAGAACTAAAATTAAAGGTGTAAGAAGAAATAGATTTGATTCTGAATCAAATCTGCTACATGGTATAAGGAGGGAAAACCAATTCCTCAGAAGAAAATATGAGCAGTATGATCAATTCAATTTAAAAGTAGTTGCACAAGCAGCTTCTCCAAAGTCTCTTTTTAGCTTAGACATAATGTACTACTCCGAAAAGCTTGTGTTCCACATTCAAGAAATCCTATTGTCTGATATTTGACTGCTAATTAGCAATTTTATTCAGCTGTTTATTTGGGGTTTTTGTTGTTTTTTTTTTTTTAAAAAACAAGCATACCATAATTTCCTTTAACATTAATTTTACTGGAAATGGTTTTTAATTTTTTTTTTTTTAAGTTTCCTTTAGTATTATTATTCTTAATTTATTTTTACAGAATCTGAACTCTCCCACAAGGTCTGAGTTAATCAAAATCAAGACTTCAGCACTGCTACTTTCTTAAATCTGTAATTTATATTGCAAAAAGCAAAAGCACAATTTATATTACATAGTGCAAAGGACAAAANCCACATCAAGTACTGGCTAGCTACAAGGGGAAAAAAAAAAAAAAAAAAAAAAATCAACCTTCCAAACACTGTAACGTTCAACAACACCCTCCCCTTCACCTACCAAAAACCCTTGCGGATTTGTTTAGGCAGTAATCTTATTAAAACCTTCATAAACATTTCCTAGGCTTGGACAATACCATGTTAAGTGATGGCAGAAGTCAATAGGCAAACGCTTCGCTATTATTTTCCTTATAATACTGTTGCTTAATTGGATTAAAGCGACTTTAACCCAAATACCCTAAAAGACCAAATTTAACTTGTGAATCCTTCGTGTCTTTTGTAATCCAGAATTTGCGACAGCGCTGGCGATGCAGCTAACACATCGATCGCGTCAAGCTAAAGGTTGATTTGATTTTGCTGTTCCCTTGGAAGTCCCTGCAGAAAAGGCAACGGAAACCACATCCAGAGGCCATGGTTTGGGTCTCGGGGCACAGCATTAGCAGGGAGGCCAAGCTTTAGAAAGGTTTACATCTCCACCGTGCTACCGGGACCAAAATCTTCAGCGTACTGGAAGTTTCCAGGGCTTGGCTCTTTCACAGCCTTTGCAATATCAGAGTATGAGGAGGAAAAGAGAGAAATTTGAATTAAAACTACTGAAAAATTATTTGGCCTAAAAGCAAGACTGAGGGAAGAAGATGAATTTGACTGGGTTCTGGTTTATCTGTAAGCTGCTTAAATGCCATTAGAGGATGTATTTGAATAAAATGAAAGACAAACGTTTAAGATCGTTATCTACCTCCTACAGGATTTTTTAATCAAAGGAGCCAATAGCATCCACTGGCATTGATCCCCCCCGTGACCACATGTGCTCTTGTACTTTCGATCCATTTGTGAAACTGCATCACAGAGAATGCATCATCCTAAGCATAAATCACTTTTAAATGTATTTTTTTCCTTTGAAGAAACAGAGAAAATATTCCAAGTGCGTGGATATACTAATTTCAGGTTTATCCTTACCTGCATTTACTGATACCTCCTAGGGAAAGAAATACTAAAGACAAAAAAGGGTCCCAAATATCCTGTTTATGAGGGAATGAGTTCACTTTATCACAATTGTTCAGTCAGCAGTGAGACACTGTAGCCCCATCCTCAATATTCAGTAATTCCGAACACCGGCTTGTTACTCTGAAAAATGCTGAAAAAGTTCTCTGAATGTCCTGTGTAACCTTTTCAGCTCAGCTGTAATAGTGTATGTGAACAGAGCTCACACCAATTAATGCTACTCATAAAATAACTCTTTAAAATGTAAAGGCCAAATATCATGCCATCCAAGGCTAGCAGGGATGGAATTCAGATTTTACAATAACCCAGTTCAGTATCAGTATTAAAAAAAAAACCAAACTCAGCTCCTCATTTCTCTAAGTTCATGTTCACAGGCTACAAGCTGGAACAGGGCTGCTGGTGATTCCCTGGCAGAAACACACACAAACCACACTGAAAATTTGCCCCAGGCTGTAACCTTCATAATTTCAAGCACAATTCATTCTGAAAATTGTCAGTCTCCTCTTGGTTATAAAACAAAACATCTTAAGAAGTGCATCCACTCATGGCAATACATAAAAGCTCAAAGTTTCTGATGCTTCCAAAGCAAAACATTGCTTTACAAGTCTTGCATCCTGAAGCAAACGTTTACCACAACAACAAAACACAAACCAAAAACCTGCATCTTTGGAAAACATTAATAAAGACCACTTCCCTTTAAAGGAAAATGTGTTCTTATTTTACAGCTTAGAGTAATAATATGTATTGTAGTCCACTAAATAGCAAGTTCTAAGTTACAATTATGAATTATGAAGCAGCAAATAATACCTGAGAGATGAGCAAGTCTGAAGAAGCTGATGAAAACATCAAGCACAACGTACGCTGTTCTGCCTCATTAGGCCACTAGATTATCTAAAGGAATGAGTATTTAGTCTTTGAGCAATGGTGAAGAGATGCTCTCTCCCCTGCAATGATATGTCCAACCCACTGAATGGAGCTGAGCATAAATGGGCCATTTCTGCTCTGCCCCTCCTGGGCAATACAGCTATATCCTGAACCATGAGACCGGGTCAGCTTTATAGGCGTTCTGAACACCCATAGATAGAAACATTATTAACGGTCACATTACCCAGGCCTTTACAAAAATATGACGACAGTGTGTATCTTGATGGCTTCTGGCTACAGCAAGTTCTAAGTAGAATATGACTATATACACCTTGCACTAAAGCATTTCATTTTTATGAGCATGCAAACAGAAAAGAACAATTAAAGTTATTCTCCCTTGCTGCTACATAGGAGGATTCAAACACTCAATTATTAACAGGAATTGTATGTGCAAATCCTCCCTTCACTGACGAGGGCATGCCTTCATGGAGAATTACTTTTTCAAAGTAGTTTCTATTTCTTACCTGTATGGTAAAATGTGAGGAAAAACAAAAGCACTCCCATAAACACATTACTCAAAAAGGTGACAACTCCGCAGGTAATTCCTTCTGGAACAGGGTAGACTGTCTCCACAAAGAGCTCAAAGAATATTGGTACGCTGCTGTTGAGGAATATACCCAACAAAATGCAGGATGTGTACAGTGTAGCTATAAAAGAAACAAAACCAGTTATTAATTTCACACCAGCATTTTCTCCCCCTATTCAGAGCTGCCAAGAATTCTAAAACTTGAGTAACTGAAAAATGCATTAACTTATTTTTATCCTATGTGTATCATAAAGCACATCACATCCCACTAGTTTCAGGCAGAATACACAAATTCAGAAAAAAAAAAAATTAATAAAAAAATCAGTATTTCTGTTTGTTTGTTTTAAACAGAACACATGAAGACACATTCAGTGATTTAGAATTCACTTGTAAGCAAAACAAACAGAACAAAATTATGAATGCAAAGCATCACCTATAGTCTGATTTACCTCTGAAATGAACAGAAACTATTGTCCTATACACAATTAGGACAGGGAGCAATTAATGCACCAAATAAGAAATGGACATACATTAACCTTTTGACTTAGCTCTAAAGGTCAAAAGTAATTCTGCTTCCATTTTATAAATAAATACTAATGATCTACCAGATACCAAGGCATTAGTATTCAGCACGGCCAGAGCTGCAACATGTTGAATCCCTTTTGGCTTCAAAAGGAAATGAAGGGCAACCTGCGCCTGGCAGGAACAGGACATATTTGATAATGCAGATTATTCACCCCTGTAGAACAAATTATTCTTCTTGGACAAATCAACAGAAAAGTAAAGCTGTTTCTTCAATAGCCTTCTACGATTTATGACACTGCTAAATACTTTACAGTGCTTAATATCTTGATATAGATGCTTAATATTGCTATATTATAGATTAATAAACCTATTATGTCTGTTTCTGAAAAAAACAAAGGAAAACTTCAGAATACTTTACTGCTTATTTAGAAATGTAAATAAGTCTTTGCTGACCGCTGTCTTGGGAAGGGAAAGATTTCCTGACCTGCAGCCTCAACAACCTGAGGTCACCAATCAACTAAAAAGTGTAAGGAAACAACTAGGAAGCTTAGGAAAAAAAACCAAACTCTGGAATAATTTCTGAAGTTTTCATCACAATTAGAAGATGTAAAGAAACTTTTTTCAGACACAAAAGTGTTACAAAGTCACAGGGAAATTATTTATAGCATCTTTTCACTGCAGTATGGCACAAAATCCTTAGACCATTTTTTTTTCCATATAGATATACATGTTTATATGAAATAGAAACTGTATTTTCAGTTTAATTTGCATTCTTCTGTCTTGGAATAGAGAGAACTGAAACAATCCTGCTTCATCTTCTGTCAAGCATTGCTCAAGCTTTCAACCCAGAAACTGTTAGGAAGGAGAAAACTTCCATCTTAAAAAAAAGAAAAAAAGAAGAAAAAAAAATCACTGTTTCTTAAAATATGAAGAATCACGGGACAGGGATAAAGGCATGAAGAAGCAGAAAGGGCTATCTATCAGATCCTCTGTTTGATGTGGTTTGCTTCCAAGGCATAAAGACATATTTCTTTCTCTACAGAGGATTTGCCTGGACAGGAAAAAGAGGACAGAAGTCCCAGTCAGAAAGATGATATAGGTGGCATGACTTCAGGAGACACAGCTGGCCCTCGCTTTTTTTCAATATACCAGAACTTTCTGAGTTTAAAAAAAAAAAGAACTAATAAATCCTGGTAACTTTTCCAATTCTCAAATTCTCTCCTCACAAACTGCAGAATAAAAGTCAAACAAATTGATGCAAGGTATCTTCAAGAGTTACCAGAGAGAAAGGAAAAACCAAACCAGTATTAGGATGCTCCTCCTGATGGGGTCTCCTAGCTAACGCTGAAGAACCGATTCCCTAGTTACAAGATCCAAAGATTTCTGCTGTAAGTCCCCATCAGTGTTTAAAGTTTCATGAACCTCTCTTTGAACTCCCGTTTACCTCAAACAAAAGAAGATGTGGCTCTAACTGTCTCTAACTGCTATCAGGTGTAGCCAGTAAATCCAAACATATTCAGCTACTTGAAATTTTCATGTTGGCTTGAGAAACCAACATGCAAATGAAATAGAACAATCTCTGACAACAAATGAACATCTGCCCCTCACTACACTCAATTGAAGTTATCTATAGACAACTGCTTGTAACTTTTAGAGAATATTTTCAGAAGTTTCCCCAAAGAAAAGAAGGTGGCAGCCAGCTGTAATTCTGTATCAGAAACTCAAACAGTGGAAATAGTGGTGAAGCTGCTGAAAACCACAACAGCGCCATCAAAAGCGGAGCTGTGTACAGAGAGCGCCAGAGGCAATATCTCTGCAGGAAGACCAAACAGAGAAACAGCCAGGAAAGGGGAGGCATGTGCCTCTGAGTAGGGACAATCTCCGACGTATAATTTCCAGAAACTTAGACTCACTGGAGATGAAGGCAAAAATATGCACCTAAGATTAGTAACCATTTAAAAGATAAAGACTTTGAATTTTAGTCAATATAGTAGGCGCCAAAGTCTCCATAAAGCTGTCAAAATAAGTAGCCTAGTTTAAAATATGCAACTTTAATTGCATAATTACTCATCACTTAATAAAATGTATTAAGAAGATGAGCCTGTAAGCAACGCAAGTGTAATAATTCCGTACTTTAGAAACTATACCCTTACGTTTCGAAGTCCCAACAGCTTGGTTCAGTCATGCAATTACACCCATGGCACACACCTCACACTTCACACTACCTTGAGCCAAGTGGCTTCAGCATCACCTTTTGATCCCCTCTGAAGCACTACCTGCCTCGTGTGTGCACACCAAAACCTGCCAGCTGAATGCCAACGACAATACCTCAGCTGAGGCCACAGGTAACACTTATCAAACAAGGTCTGTGTATACGTACACATGGATCTGGAAACCAGTAAGAGGAAATGCCAAGGCAAACGGACAGGCAGAATATAGGAACCAGGGGATGCCAATTTAAGTCCTAAGATCTAATGGAAATGACAGCTTTTAACTGGTAAACCATAAAAATAAGCTCTGAAAGCAAAGGAGATGTACACATCTGAAAGCACCCCCTTAATATTGTAGCGGTGGGAATATATTTTTTATTTCACTATTTCTGTAAATCATCCAGGGTCTGAGTGCTATGTAAATAAGCTTATTCCATTAACTCAGCCACTAAGTCACAAATCCAACTGGTCAACTAGACAGAAAGTTGAAGGTAAGATACACAGTTTCAGAAAAATGTATTATAAAAAGAAAAAAAAAAGTTCAAGAGTGGTTTTCATCTTTTATTTCCCACCTCATATTCCAGCTTACGGGCAAGAAGATACTTTAGCAGGGAGAATACAATCTATCGACAGAGACCATTTATTTACCATTACAGCAACCTTGCACTAAATGAACACAAACAATTACTCTGATTTGACACTGTAGAAGAACAGCTGGTAAAGTTTCAGTGAATGTTTTTTCAATTACGACAATCTTGATGACAGTCATTGGAAATGAATATAAGGACATGAAAGTGCTGACCAAAAAAAAAACAACAAACAAACAAACAAAAAATCCCCAACCAAACAACCAGAGAGAGATGATTTACCAAGAAGCTAACAATACGTCCTAAAGCCTAACAAGGATGAACATCTAGGTAGATAGGCATACACTGGGAAAGTGTGTCATGCTATTAGTATTTAATAAAAAAATAAAAATCACTTTTTCTTTGGAAGAGGAATTAACTGCCTATGAAGCCATGCACAAAGTTCTGTTCCCAAGACAGTGACAGCTGTGGTCATCAATAAATAACGGAACTGGGCCGGGTTTCTTTAAGCTATTTTGATTAATGTCATGTTTTAAAGATGTTTGTGTGAATTAAGCAGCTATTTCTCAGGTTGGCCACTGCAAAAAGATCAGGAAAGGCAAAACACCCATCTGAAGCACAGCTGCTTCAGAGAATTGGCCTGGAGCTGCCGCAGCAGGTGGCTCAAGCTGAGCATCATCATGTCATGTTCTGCAACATGTTTAGCTATTTACTCGTGAATTATAACAGCACTAAGTGTATAACTACAGAGCCTGATCCAAATGGAAATGAAATCAACGGTAGGACCTCCACTGATGTAAATATTTCTTATCAACCCATTGGCATATGTATCTTGGCTGATTCTTAATAAAGAATATGAAATATTAACATTTCTTTTTTTTTTTTAAAAAAAAAGTATTTTGCAGATAAATCTACAAAGGAGATGCAATATTCTAGAGCAGTATCAAGTGCAAATATTCTAGAGCAGTATCAAGTGCAAGCAGGTGGTACCGTATCTTCTTCCAAAGTCCTCTGCCAGAAACTTTTGAACTCTGTACATTTTGTAACAGCTCTCATCTCAGACAAACCAAGCCAAGACTCACATAGATTTCATACGGATAAACAGGAAAGTAAATAAAACCGAATACGTTCTCTTGGGTGCAGCATACAATTTGAAGGAAAAACTATGGAGATCTAAGGCACTTTGGTAATGTCCCTCACAACAGTATCTCAAATGCCAAAATGGAAGGGTAATGGCTCATGCAGATGGATGCTTCAGTGACTTTAGTACTTCACTATCCTCACGAAAGATCGGAACAATTCAAAGTTACTTCCTACCAAACTCTCTGAAGTCTGTTAAAGTGGAATGAATCTTCCCTATAATTTAATTCTTGCTACTGGCCATAGTAAGAATAGTTACAGAAGTCCCCCTTAATTTTTCCATGAGAAAAGTGATTCCCTCAAGGTAAGACAGTAATTTTTACTGTAATTCATTTATAGGAACAAAAAACACAATAGAAGAAGGATGTCCCTGTAGTGCACGTTTATCACATCAATATGTTTCATTGCCTGGATTTCCATTCCAGTATGCACTGATCAAATTCTTATCTCATGTTATAGTTATGAAAGTAACCAAAAATCTGATCAAATTGGATTTGTTCTATATACTTCCCAAGAGAAAAACGAGCAGAACTTGCCTTGAAAGTGGAGTATTCACTCTGGAGAACCAGTAAGTGAAGAAATTACTGAGTGAGCTTCAAAAAAGAAAAAAAGAGGCGGGAGGGGGAAGCTGGAAATCATACAGTATTTGAGGCTTGCTACTGATGGATATTTGAACGTTGCCAGATTTATAGATATTCATCCCTGAAATGTGCTGCCCAAACTTCAAGCATTGTATACTATTTAACACTTGGTGTTTTAACTGTTTTTAAATAAACCTCTTAAATTATTTCTTTTTTAAGCGCTCTTTGGACTTACAGGTGCCTTCAGGAAGACAAAGGTCATTATTCCCATTTTATGAGTGGGAAAAACACAACAGGAGTGGGGGTAATGACCTGCCCACAGCCATAATCAGGTTAATGCTGAAGCTAGAAGAAGAAATGTTTTCAGGCCACTCTTTTATCTTCTGGGTTCCCCTGCCTTACACTTATCAAACACATCTTGTTTATAGTAATGAAATTAAACAATCAGTTTTAAATAATGAACATCTCTCTTTTTCAATACTGTGCTTTGTAAATGAGGACAGGGAGACAGATGTGTTTATAATGTTCAATCTGTTGAACCTGAAAATAAAGTGTAAGCTTCTTAACCTAAATAGAGTCATCAACTCACGGAGCTGCCATCGTATTCAGAGTATCTGCCATGCCGCACTAGAAGAGATTTTGTAAAGCAAAATTCTGCTGAATGTGCTCATAGATATTAGAATATTCTTTACATGCTATGCTGAAAACATTCAATCTGAGCTGCAAGCAACTGGCGTTGCATATCAATTTCTGGAAAATGCTAGTATTTGTACCCAGAGATACTACCAGCAATACAAAGTGGCAAGATACTGAAACTGGCATTACAATGCCTTACACAATTATTTTGGGTCAGAGTATCCCATTGTACATAAATTCACATAATGAAGTTCGGTACAAAGCAGACTAACAATGGACTTGGCACACAGAAACAGATCAGCAGCTGCTTTGGGAATTCAATGGAGAAAAGTATTTTAATGCTCAATGTGTACATAAAATTGTCTCTGAAACTTGCTGAAAAATGCAAATAATATACATTAAAATTTCTTAAAAGAAAATTCAAGCTCGCTTAAAATGTAAACCGATTCCAGAATCAAGGGTTTTTAAGAGCTGTGATTAGCTGATGAGAGGTGTTTTAGACAGATGATATAGTAGCTCTGATGGCACTATATCATTATTGCCTTGCTTGCCTTTTTTTTTTTTCCACACTAGCAGTTATACATATGACTCCAAATACATCTTCTAAAAAATCTTTTGGAGATGTATTAAGGAGCCAGTAAGTGACAGAAAACTTGTCTTGCTCTGTGGCAGGAGAAAACGCTGAGCGTATTATGATAATGCAGAGCAATGCAGGCATTACACAATACAAACAATGCTAAACAGCATCATTTAAAGAAAACACAAAGCAGCCATTGATTTTTAATATCTGCATTAAAGGTCTCCATTCTAAGTAATTCCATTTTGTAGGAAATATCTTCAGATGACGTCGTGCCTATTTACAAGGCATTAGGAGAACATTACACAGACAAGTGCAGGAAAAAACATTTTGCTGTGACCATTTTTTTCCAATACAATTCCTCCCCCAATATTTAAACCAGACATTAGTACAACTGCTACAGAGAATACTGATTAAAAGAGAGGAGTTGTTTGTTTGTATTTTAAAGACAGGCCTTCAGAGATTTTCTTCCCTTTCCTTTAGGGTGGATAATTGGCCAAACTCTCTCATCTTTTTAGCATTTCAAAAGCCTGCTTGCATGCAAATATTCCCACCTGAGTGCTTACTCCTGAGATCAGGTGGGAGGGTTTTCAGAAGAGGGGAAGAGCACGTATGCCACAATATCCACATGTTAACAGAAAAGACTATTTTTAGATCTGGGGAATCTGCTAGCAAGGTCTGCCTGTGGATGCAACCTTCTATTCATGAATCAAGCAGATGCCAGGTGAGATGAAGTGGATGATGAAGTTCTCTCATCAGCCTTCATTTCTAGAGTGAAGCCTACCTTAACCCCTGGGCCAGTACAAAGACTCCCGTGAGGTGTCTTGCTTTCTCATCAAAATGACTGTCTTGTCCCATGGAAGAGCTCCCTTTTAACTATACCAGCAGTCTATCAGGTCATATGGATATTTTAGCACTTTTAAGGTATTGCTGAAGATTGCGATGCTTGTGGTTTTGTACGGTAATGTCTGACTTTCTTCAAAAGAACCATACTGGAGGCAAGGCAAGAGAAGAGGGGGAAGCCCCTCACAAAATGGGAGCTAGCTGGTTGGAAGGGAAAACCTCCTTCCATTTGAAATGGACACCTCCCCAAGTTTCTATAACAATCAATTTTGAATCCTGCTTCCTCTACCCCAGCATTTGAGTAAGTCTGAAAGTGTGGGCCCAGACTCATCACCGGCTCTATAGCACCACCAAGCCAAACGCTCGTGCTCTTTGCCACTGGAGAGGAAGAAGTTGAGGAGCCTATTAACCTTCTGGCAACATCAAATCCCATTACTCTCAATAACACAACAATCCCTGCTTTGCAGCTGGTGTTCACTGATGCCTGCAAAGTACCACTAGCATACAATGCATTACATGGACCTCTTCTAAAAAGAAAAAAAAAGGGGGAAAAAAAAAAAAGGAAAAAAAACCCCCACAATGACAGTTGTGCTTTAGTTTTGCACATCTTCCAGCTCTACAAAAACACACAGAGGATAACTACCTGGATGCCCACTGTGAACACTGATCCATTAAGTATGCAGAGTGACTTCCACCTTAACCAGCTACCTCCAGTCCCTTCCCAAAGCTGCCAGCCAACAGCCTGCATTTCACCTCCTACATTTAGACTCCCGATATACTCTACATCTCAAACTTTTAATTAAAAGAAGAAAAAAAGTTCATCCAAATCAATTCAAATGTACCATTTCTCCCAATTACTGTGGAAAGCAGAGGTCATCATCATATTGCATCATTACATTGAGGAATAATCTAGCATGAAGTCCTATAAATTAGCTTAAATAGCTTATGTGTTTTCATCCATAACAGCATATTTCATAAAGATATACCACTGCTTTGCTGTGTACAGGGATCTAAATTGAACAGGCGCGTTACATCTATTTTATATGAACTTAATGAGAAAAGGCTGATATGAACCTCCTCCCCCTCCCCCGCCTGTCTATGAAGTTTAAACATTATGCCACAGAAGAAAAAAGAGATCGTATTTGGTGGGTGCACATTAGGCCCTGATGCTTTAGATTGCTTTTTTTTGAGGAATGCACCATATTGCTGGTATTTCTATTCAAAACAAGCTTGTGTTTTATAGAAAAGGGTTCAACATTTACATATATAAGAACAGCACAGACAAAACTCAAATCTAATTTACAACTCAATCGAAGGAGTTTTAAAAGAAATGATAACTGCATGAAAAGAACAACCAAATCCCCAGATTTTTACCAAGGGATGCTAGCTTCGGATACCTCATATCAACCCCAAATTCCTTACACAGATATCCCATGGCAGTGGGTCAGATTTCCAATAAAAACACCATAATGCACTTACATGCTATAAACAAGTAAGAATTCTTCTAGAACCTATGTTGCATGCTAAGTTTTTTAAAAAAATAATAATTAAAAAATAAAATAAAATAAAAATCAGCAACAGTGCTCCACCAGTGTTGTTTTGGATCCTTGGTGAGTACATATGTAATGGCTTTCACCTCCTGAAACCTCTCTGCTTCATTCTTATGCATAGACTTGAAGGGACATTTATGTGTTTGGCTTGTTGCATCAATTCAGAGGAGAGTTACTGTAAAAATTTACATTACTGCAGGCTTGCAGTGATGAAGCAGGCAAACACAAGAAATAGGCTTTTATTGCATTTATTTTAGATTTGATGGAAAAGAAAAGTGTAGTAGTTTGGTAGGACAATAGCCACCATGAAATTTGATTTATTGATTACATTACATTTTATTTAAGCCGAATTTTTTTTAAGAAGTTGAAATTTCAAGATAAATCACAAATTTGACCTATCCATCCAGATGGTGTTTCTCCTGAATTGATCATGTATTTCAATCTGCTGTACCCACTTTAGCTTACAGTTGTGACATATGCAACGCACCAAGGACACTTACTGAACTGAAAGTTAATTTGAGTAAAACAGTATTTTATATACTACTCTCCACACCAAACCAAAAGACATTTTCATTTCTCCTATAATGCATAAACTTGCCTGTAACAAAGATGGCACTTTAAAATGGATTTACAGAATCCTTTCATAAATAAATATTTTTTTAAATCTCGATGGTTTAGTTTTACTGTAACTCATTACTCCATTGAAGGTCTTGGAATCACAGGTGGATCAGATAGTAAAGTGAAGGACAGATTTTTAAGAACTAAGCAGTGCCAATTTCCAACTAAGGGTACAGCTCCCTGGCAGCTCGAGCAGATCGCTGAGCTTTTCCCTCAATCCTGCCAATAGCTTTTTTTCCTCATCTTTTTGAGGCACAGGCTGAGTTAATTTGGGGCTGGAAGAGTTCCCTGAACCTGCATGCAGGTGCAAAAAAAGAGGACAGCACGGTGCAAGGATAGATTTAGATAGTCAAAAGCACTAGGAGTCACCTTGGTTTGAACTGCACTATGTGTTTCCAATAATCCATAAATGTTTCAAAGCCCTAAATTCCCAGACGTGACTGTTCCTTATACACAACGCTACTCCCATTCATCTGATTTTTCTTGGTTTATTTCTCACCTCTGTTATTCCAAAACTCTCAAAACAGAAAAACACTCAGTCCCAAAATAATTTTTCAATAGATATTTTGGGTTTTTATTATTGGATTTTGTTAGTTTTAAATCTTTTTATGAAGTTATTCAAAGCTGCAAAAGACATTTCAGATTCAATAGGTTTTCTAAACCTTTTTTTTGGTCTTGGTAAAACTACTGTATTACTAAGGATACCAAACCAGGTTATAATATAGTTGATTTAAGACTCCAAATGTTTGCCTGCAACACCAATTATAAATAATAGGTACTAAAAATCATTATCAATACCTGTGGTTAAAGGCAGATGAGTGACACTACTTAGACAGGTGAGAGTGAACCAGGTTGATGCTAATGTTGCTCCAGATAAAAGCAGCAGCAGTATAAACTTCAGCATGCCCCTGATAAAATCTGCAAATCTAAAATAAAAGCACAGATCAGAGCAGAAGAAATGCTGATTTTCAGATTATTTAAATGTTATGCTTGACAATTAATTCAGTGCATTCTCATTAAACATTTTGGAGACTACAAAAACAATTTAAAAATAATTTCTCATTTTCAGAAATAGTACAAAGGTATTTTTATAGACTGGTGATATTTCTGGCTGTCAAGCTGAAGAGCGATGGATTTTTAAGCTGTCACAAAATAACAACAAAACCAGAACAATTCTCAAGGCATCAGTCAAAAACGCTTGGTATACAGGAAGGGTTGTTTTATTTTTTTTCCTTCTGCATTTGTTGGACACAACATCACACCACTACTTGCATCGCTGTTTTGTCAGCGTTTGCCAGTCTCCCCTGGCAGACACACCGCTCAATTAGCATATGAGGAAGCTGCTGCATTTCATTCAAGACGTAGTTAAGTGTCAAGATCCATTCCTGTGGGAAATGATTAAACTCCAAATACCAGAATCCCTACACTGAAGATGACAAGGAACAGTTTCTGAGCCCTCAGATGCAATGGTGAGGAAGCTCTTGGTGGCTTAGGCAAAGCAGGAACTCCACACAGGCGGTCACTCTGCTGATGCCTGTTTTGGGTTGAAATGTTCCAGAAACCAAGTGCCACTCCTCTCCTACACATGGTCTACCAGCAGTCTAGGGGAGGACAGCCCCACAAGTTCTTGGGCAGTCTGGTTGTTATACAGAGGGAAGTACAATCTTTATACCACCTGATAGTACCATTGCTTTTTTCATCTTTTTTCCTCCCCCCCCGAAGGAGACAGCACATTTGATCAGTGCTCACGTAGCATAATTATCAGTGCAATGGCTCTTTTCAAAAGGGATTTCATCACAGCTACTAAAAAAAATAAAATCTATTAGATAAGGCAATGTCATTTATCCACTAGTAGTATTCTACTATCTCCTGCACAGGAGATGTGAGTTTGGACCTGACAGGTGAGGTACGCGTCTAAAGAACGTCTTCTGCCCTCATAGCTTCCTACCTTGATTAGCCCAACGGCAGCACAATCCACCTAGGTTGGTCCATGATGAAATCTGTCTGTCAGCTAACTGCCTTCTCTGTCCCGCCAAACATCAGTTTACAGGCAGATACCTCACAGCTCACTTGATAAAACAGATAATACTACCAACATTTTGAGACCTTGGAACCTCAGCTCCACATATACCAAAGAGATGTACAAGTAATGCAATTAAAAAAACACCACCAAAAAACCCCAAACCCACTTCTTTCCTCTTATTTTGAATCTCCCTGTGCTTTAATTCCACATTGAAATTAGCAGCAAGTAATCAAATACGCAGGAGCGGAAGATCAATGCTGCATATAATCTTAAAAGATTATGACTGCAGTGTTCAAGTGGCTTAAGCATTAATCTTCAATAGTCAGAGGTTAGCTGCTACTGTTGTTTTTTCTGACAGTCCAAATCGAGCAATCAGGATCACCTCTTCTCAGTGGCTTGCCAGTTTCTTTAATTATTCTTTGGGATCACTAGGGTCAAAATCAGCAATTTTAAAAGCTTCTCAGAAGCATCTCAAAGTGCAAACTTTAGGCTTCTTCCACAGAGTCCCTGCTTTGCCTGCTGGCGGACAACATCACTATTCCCTCTTCTGACAGGCAAGGGCAGTTACGTATATCCCATCTAATACAACACAACGTGAGAAATACCAGCCTTCAGGGAGCGGCATTCACAGACAACAGGTCTGGAAGAAATCTCTAGGGGGTCCTCTGTCTCCGTCCTACCACCAGGAATATGTGGGGATAGAGGATGACACACAACTAAACCATTCAAGATAGTTAAGTGAAGCAAGTATCTACCTTGACTGAGCAGCTGCAATTCTTCTTGACACAAAGATCCTGGTTTGGGTATCAGTGGTAGCAGTGAGCTCCAAGGAGCTCTCAGATACCACAGGACTCCAGGAGGGTCAAATACCAACTTAAGGGTTTTTGCAGCTATTGAATTCAGACATCAACAGAAATAACGGGAAAAAAAATGATATAGCAAACTAGCCTGAACTTGGTAATTGAGGGACTTCTTGTCCCGTTACAGAAGAATAAAGATGACTGTAAATCTAGTCAACTCTTCAGAATATTTGTTTCAACCAAAAAATGAGAGAAATTGCTTTTATCCTCTGACCTAGTATCTGCTTCCAAAACTCTGTTCTGCTTAAATCCTTCTTTACTGTCTAGCATGTAAGGGGACATCTGCAGCTGCTAAAAAAGCAGGCACACCAGGAAAGAAGGTGTATACTTACCCAGAGACAGACCTGAGCCTACTGCTGGTAACAGTCTCCTACAACCCATCTCCAGGCTGGATCCTACAGTTACAATCACAAACCTGCGCTGCTGACAGCACTGTCTGTTGCTAAGGAAATGATCACCATGTCATAAAGTTCCAGCATTTTGACTACACAGCAGGTTAAAAGCAGGTAGCAAAACTGAGCTGTGGAGGAGAAATCCTCAGGAATAAATACGATTATTAGCAAATGGGGCAAAAAAAAAAATATATCTGAGAAAAGGAAATAGATTTATGTTTACAAGCAATGATATGAATGTCACTCTTTGACACTGCTTTTCTTCAAACCAGTATCATTTGAAAGCTGCCAGCAAAGGGTACAGCACCTGCCAGCTGCCCAAAATAGCCCAGGCTTTTCAATTATAAAAATGCATCACACAAATTAGCTAAACATATATAAGTTCATGGCTATCGGGACAGCAGTGGGTGTGGAGCAGGAGGATTTATGTATTATGCCGAGGAAAACTTGCACCATTTTGAAAATGAGATAGATAAACAAATTTCCAAACTGGGCATCACTTTAAATATAGATGATTTAACACCTACTGTGACGTACAGGACCAAATGCTTCAGGGCAGGGCTCAGGTTGTTACAGTTCTAAATGGTAGAATCTACACTGACAAAAATGGAAGGAGCAAATTCCTAAACTGTGCCAATTTTGCTTCAATAAATTAACAAGAAAAAAAATAGGAAAAAAAACAACCAAAAGCCAACAGCTTCCTGAGAGATGTTTAAGGGAGAGAGCTGCTTGCTTGGCAAATCACAGTTCTGACACTGAAATACATCAACTTGTCAGCCTTGACAAGAATCATTACTTAATTTTCCTAATTACAACTTTCAGCAGATTACAGTCAGACTCATCATTGATTCAGCCCTACACAGATAAATGCTGAATAGGCCCTAGGAGGGAGAGTCATCCATCAGGAGTGACAAATCACCTCCTCCCTCCCTCTCTGTATGCAAACCCTCCCACTTGAACTGTGTATTGCCCAAGTTAGAAAGTCATATTTGGAGACAGCCTGTTGGTATTTTTTGAATTTAGTCAAAAGCTAAGCTCTGAATACTACAAAATACCAGTATCCAACGTGGTTTGACAACAATTTTGAAACAGTTAAAGAGACTGTCAGCATTTCCTGAAACTTAACCCAGGCAATATATTAAATAAATTAATCTACCATAAAGACTGAGATTTGCATGTTGGCATTAAGTCAGCAGATTCTGTCGTAACAAAGTTAAGTGAGCTGCTAAGGGTGCCCCTTTACTATTAAAATGTTGAAAATAGATCAGAGATTAACTCATGATGGAAAAGATTAAAGTGGCATGCTACCTGCTTCAGCATGTAAGCTGCTACCACATCTGTGTCATTCACAGCAGTTGGTTTTAAACATCTACTTCTCTTAGCAATAAAACCTCACATCTGAGCTCAGCTAATCAAAAGTAACTCTTAAGTCCTTTGGCCTGCATCTGGAACAGACAGGAGGGAAGCACTTATTTCTTTTCCCTTGCTCATGAGCTTTTTCTTCTCTCTCCGTCACAGTTGCTAGGCAGCCTGCAAAATGTCAGGATGAGAAACCTCACATTTCTTTATGCATTGTGTACTCTGATGATGCACAGCAAGTGAAAAAAAGAGAGCTTCAATTTCTGTCCTAAAAAGATGCCTGTCTGGGTCCACAACCCCACAACGACTGCAGCAATGACAGATGCCTGCACTTGTGCTAAACTCATTACAGAACTGGAGTCTAAAGAGTGGACACAGAGAAGCCAGGACAATGCTAAGATATCCTGATACAAGGGGAAAATGCGACTGGTTTTGATTTGTTCTATAAACTCACTGCTCAGGTACAACCTGAAAGACTTTTTCTTCCTCCCTCCACCCTTTTTTTAAAGGGGAACTCAATGAAGAAAAAGCAGCAGCTTTTCAGAAGGGGAATCCATTTCTTGCTTTTCTGCTCCCCATGTCACCAGCGTTCATGATGGCCAGAACGCACTGTGTTTGGATATATAAAAAGCACAGGAACGCTCATACTGTGCCCCATAGCAGTACAGCAAAAAACAGTTAGGCCATATGGGAATCCAGCAACCTGGCCAAAACAGGCCCAGACTAATTTCTCTGTGGAGGAACGTAACGTTACTGTGAGTAGGCTGCCTGTGCCACATTCCCAATATCCTTGTGGGAATCGATATGCCCAAGAGTGTGGATGGAAGGAGATAGACATTAGTTTCTTCACTGCTTTCCAAATGTGCTACAACAGGTTCTCCCTCATACCAGGCAGCTGAATTCACAAGAACTGTGTTTAAAAGGAGTGTACGGGAAGCATTTGTCAGGAGTAACACTCTGACTTGCCAAATTGAGGTATACACATGTGCAGTTCTCAACTCCCAGCAACCACCAACATGGAATATACAAATTATTGCTCTACAAGAAACACATCATAATCCCTGAATGCGTTTTCCATTTCAGGTTTCTAGAAGATGAGAGAAAAAAAGTTACGTTATTATGAGGATATGCAAAATGACAATCACAGTTAAAGAAATTGAGAAGAACATGTAATTACTCCTACCTTGCCATTGCTATGCCAACAACACAACCTCCAACTATAGACCAAAATCCAATCCAGCCTGCATCTACCTGACAGGAAAAAAAAACAAAACAAAACAAACCAGAGAAATGTGTTAAAGCTGCAAAAATGCGGTGGTAAGATGTTACTTTCAAAACAAATGCTGTGCAGGAGCTGCAAACTGCCAGCAACAGCCCCCAACAGTGTGAAGTTCAAGACTTTTTCTAGGATATTCAAAAGGAAATAAATTAATGAAAAGGAAGTATGACTGAGTAGCCTATGCCCTAGATCTAACCACTCTTTATAGAATCTGAGTAATGTCTTCTGACATTTTTAATACTCTCTAAAAAAGCTTAGAAATCCTCTCCTTTGCACTTCATCTTTTCTACCTGGTAAACATTATTCTATTTTACTAAAGGTGCAGGAGCCAAGAGTACTCTTGTTTGTTTACCTGCCTCTTCCTTCTTGTCAAAAAGTGTGTACAGTTCTGAAAATAGCCACCAGTGGTGGAGAGCCAGCAGGGAGTACCACGGCCATTTGAGATGCCAAAGCTACAGTTTGTTTAAAATTTCAGGAGAAAAGTGGTCCATATGTATTAATAGCAGCTTAAACATAAAACCCGATAAAATTGTATGCTAGTGCAAAACGAAAACATGCCACTTACAAAATAGCTGCTGATTACCAGTCAGGAGATACTTACTTGGCTTACATGAACCGGCGTTAATATCAAATCCAGAACACCAGACCAGCCAGAGAAGACACCCAGTGGTATAGCATAGGCTAAAGCAATCATCAAGAATCTGAAATTGCTGTGAAGACAAAAACGTGCAATTAGCTGCAGCTTATGTCAGAGTTTGCACCAAGGTTTGCTGCTAGAGTAAATGACATCCTAGAATCTACATTCAGCCCACCAAGACAAAGAGCAGAGGTGTCAAGGAGTGAGCCAGGAAAACCAAGAAAGGTATCTGGCCATGTCACTGAAATTTCAGTGGCTGAGATGTTACTGCCTCAGCACTGTGATAATAAAAAGGTCAATAGTTCAAAGATTTTTGTAACGTGCTAGGCTCATGTGTTTCTCATTTCCACAAGCAATTCTTCCATGTGTTTGCATGGGCAAACTACTCAGCCTAAGTGTATGTTAGGAACAACAAGCACAAAAAGTTTATTTCAAGAATAAAATCAGAGATTCATACTTTTTGAACTGTACTTTCTTTTTTTTTAAATGTCTTATTCCTTTTTATTTTGGTGAAAGGCAGGGAGAGCTCTGGGAATGAGATAGGTACAGTTGCAATAGTGGAAAATTTTGACAGTTTGCAGTGTCAAAAAACAGAGACAAGTATAATATTCTGCTCTAAGTAGTCAATGTGATTGCTTTTGCTTTTTACTCCCAATTAAAATTATTCAACCTTTAGTATTCAGCGAAGATGAAGCAGTCAAAGCTGTGTCATCATCTTCGTCATACGCAGCTAAACAGGAGTTGGCAGACAAATACCACCACCAATTTCCCCCCACCCACCGCAACTGAAAGCAAACGTGAAATCTCTGCTAGAAGACATCCAACTTTTCCTCAAAAAGGTTTCAATTTGGGAATAAAAACAGAAAATATACTTTGGAATCTGCAACAGCAATATTTTAAAGTGAAGATATTTTACAGTGATTCCAAGGTTATCCCATGGGATATTTGTGTAACCACAAAATGCGTCTCCCCCCATTCCCAAGCAATTGACATAAAATCGATCCTGATCAGTACCAGTTGCTTGGTGTGCAGCAGCAATTTGATAGCACACAGTTATGAAAGCCAAAAGGGAGAGAAAGAGCAAGCTTCGAATACTCTCCAAAACATTCAGAGGTTTGCAGCTTGTGCTGTTTTACTCCCCTAGAAGATCCACGCACAGCACACCAGCCAGTGTTTTTTTGCACTGTTCTTTTTCACACATCCTCTTCTTGAATAACACATTTGTATCACATGAACATATCCTCCTCTTTCAACATCATTCATCTCAGATTTATTTTTTAAAGCAAAGAAAAACAACTCCTGAACTTCCAGCTCTTCTACACACTACTTGTATATCTCTGAATGCTAAAGCATTTGCTGTCTTCCTGACAACTTTTTTTTTTTCTCTCTTAAGAATGCCATACTCTTACCCTAGTCTATCTTGTATCCTCTTGGCATCTCTTAAGGCAGGTTTTCTGATGCTATTTAATGCTATCCATGTAAAAGCTAATCAACATCTGCAGAATAAAACAAAAGGGAAAGTGCTGATTTTGCATTGACATTATATAGCCATGTCATAGACTGCAAAGTCTGAATGCACTCTTCCAAAATAACACTTGCTCAATACTTGAAATCTTTAGTTATCTGAACCCCATCTTCATTCAAAAGCTGCTTTTGAGGGAATACTTTGTAACCTTCACTGAGATCTCCTGTGCCATCTTTGTCTTCCGTAACTCAAGCAATGAGACAGACTGGCACGTGGGATAGCCACTTTGTGCCACGTCCAACTCCTAGTACCAATACTAGAGAACCAGCTCTACACCATGACATCCTCCAGTGACAGAGGCTGCCACTCTGCCTAGTCTTCAAAATAAGGAAGGTGACCAGGAGAAAAGGTGTATGCCAGTGACAAAGCAGCACTGATCACCAGATGTCATTCTGTCCCCTTGTCCAGCAATAGCTAGGTTGGCTACATGAAGCACTAAAGCTATTTGAAATACACATCTTAAGTAGCAGCTCTGCTTCTCATGGCTCCAGTCACTCATATTTGTTTTTGCAATTTTGAAATTGCCCCACTGAAAACAGAAAAATGTCCTGTCTGTCACACCATCAGTCGGTGAACCTACACTGTTTTCCATCGTGCCAGCCCTTATGACAGGATATCAGCATTAGCCTCTCTGTTAAACCATGCTGCTGGAATACAAATTGGCTTTTTCTTGTGCTTTTTCAGAAACCTACTTAACGCCACTAGAATCTGTAAGACAGGCTAGTTCAGAGGGGAGCCCTGTCAAAGTCAGTCACCATTTTCAGAATAACTTTGACGGCTCCTGTTAACATCAGGCGCACTCCAAGCAGTTTGCATCACTGGTTGATGATGTCACATGGAAGTTTCATTTAAGAAATACTGATGAACAAAAACCCTGTTATGAAATTTCAAAATTGTTTATGCAGTCCCTTGAATATATAAAAGCCACATAACTGGCTAAAAGCATCTAATTACTTCAAAGCAAAAATCACAACATATTTTCCTAATGCAGACTTTTAAGACCTATCAACTATTTACCTGCATTAGATTTTTTCCATGGAAATTTGTGGCATATTCTGAAATAGGAGGAGGAGAAAAAAAAACCATATTTGCTTCACCCAAGAAACTAAGAAAGGACATCATATTTTTTTCTAATGGAAATTCAAACCACACTTGTCACAGTGTGTGATAGACTGTTTAAAGACTTGGGCTTAGCTTCCAAACCACGACTAATCTGTTGTCTCCCGCTGCAGGTTAAGAGAGTTGGTATCAGGAGATAACCAGAGATCAGCTAATTATTATAATCTGACAGAAGCAGGAGTCCTCTGAATCAGGAAGAAGAATCAAGTTCATGGAATCAAAGAATCATTTAGGTTGGAAGAGACCTTTAAGATCATCATGTCCAACTACTAACATAACTTTACCATGTCTGCTGCTAAACCATGTCCCTAAGCACCATATCTCCAACGGTTTTTAAACATGTCCAGGGATGATGATTCAACCACTTCTCTGGGCATCCTGTTCCAATGCTTGACAACCCTTTCAGTGAAGAAATTTTTCCCAGTATCCAACCTAAACCTCCCCTGGCACAACTTGAGGCCATCTCCTCTTGTCCTACTACTCGTTAATCAGGAGAACAGAACGGCGCCCACCTCTCTACAACCTCCTTTGTAGGTTGTAGGGAGTGGTAAGATCTCCTCTGAAAGTCCCCCAGAAATGGCCTAGAGCAGGTACTTGACCTTAAGAATATATGTATAACACAGCTCTGCAAGAAGCAGCTCATGAAGATGACTGCTCAAGGACTTGCAGGCATGAAAGAGTGTGGGAGTTGCAAGAATGTGATAGATCCCTTTGGCATCCAAGGTAAAAGGTCAATGACTCCAATACTAGAGTTATGCTACGCAGCTTTATTTTGAAGTGATAAAACTGCAGCCTGGAGAGAGAACAGTGCAATGATGAACATCTCAATTCTCCTGAGTTTTTTTGGTGCACAGTTGAGCCAGCTCACCAGCTTACACAACATCCTAAATGCCCAACACACAGTTCTTATACCAGAGGGTAGTAAGGGGAAATCATGATTTCCTGGTAGTCATCTGTGATTACCTTCAGTCTACGTCATTAAGTCAAAAGAAAGGCTCTCTGTGCCAAGAATTACAAAGCCTAGACTGGGTAGGCAACAGAGATTAAAAGCCTAACGAACCAGATGATGGATTTCTCTTCAAGCACGGCAGATACCATTTTCTTTTACAAAACCCCCTTGCTTGATAGATTGTTGCTGAAAGGCTCCCCAAGATAAGTGGGCATAAACTGTTTATTGTATTATGTACAGAGGAATGAAGAAGTGCCTTTGATAAGGGGTAGCATGGACGAATGCATAAAGACTAGAAGGAAGTGAGATATAATGATCTACCTGACCACATTCTAAAAAAACCTCTTGGTTCTTGGAGACACTAGAAAATATGCTCATTATTTAAGCATCCAGTTTGTATTCTGAAGTGTCATTGATTGTGAACAGTTAAGTCACCTTTGTCATTTACCTCCTAAGCAGTATCTCAGGTTCACTGTTTACAACACTTTGAACAAGGAACCTTATAAAGCTCCCAAATGGAGAACTGTCAACAGAAATTTTATATTTCACCTGTGGAGCCAGTTGCTGTTTAGATTTCTGTTCAACAGCAACATTTTTACAACACAGCCCTCAGGCAGGGTCTCACCACACACCAGCTTGGTTGCGTGACAGCATTACTGTGTGTGCTAAGTGTCCTTACAGGAACTGCTATTTTTTAATATCCTGAGCAGGTCACTTTGCAGACTAAGCAGCCAGCTGTACTCACACTTTCTCCCACCTGACAGCCTGCTCCAGGATGAACATACAGGATTAAGCATCTCGTCAACTACTTACTCCCCTGAACTGAAACAAAAGCCTCCAAAAACAAAAGAAAAAGACTAATGACAGCAAAGGATGAGCTGTTTTTTGCTGGCTCTAAATACACTTCTAGAAATACAGCCCACAATAGGCTTCTAATAATTAAATGCCTAAAGCTCCACGATTATCAGGTTTCAAGTAGCTCTTTGTAGGCAGATTCTGCTCTTGTCACTACATCACTCAAGAAACAATTACACCAAGACTCTGAAGCCCCCCAGTGAAGCCAGCCATACTCTGCACCATGGGAGCGGCTCTTCTTCATGTCAGGAAATTAATCTGTGCAGCATCATGTACTGGGCACAGACCTTCACAATTATTCAGCATTAATATTACAGTGGCTTTAGCTGTTCTTCTGAGATCAGATTTCCATTACACAAGACATTTTACAGACACTGGGGACATGGGACTGTGTCTTACCAAAAGAGCTCAGGTGGGAGAAGTGGCAAAGCTGCAAAGTTGCAACTGCAAAGATACCATTTTTCTTTGTAGACTTTTTTTTTTAAACCCAAGAATTTAAAGGAAACTAAATCACCTTTGAACCTGTCCAGAAACACATCTGGAGACATTTCTCCTCTTCATATTTTAACATACAATTTACGAGATTTAATAGATCATATAATGGTTCCAGATAATTCATTCATTGCTCCCATGGCTGAATGAAAGCAGCTAAAAACTCCTTTGAATGACAAGCAAACCTCAAATTCCTTCAAAAATAATAAGCATGGAAGAACACAGCTTATTAGTTCGTTATGCCCAGTATTGTTAATTGTTATCTCACACCTAGCAGTACGCACACTGTTAACAATCTTGTATAACCTGATGTAACAGAAGCATTGCATACGAAAAGCCATGCTAGTAGGGTGACTAAACCATTGTGGTGCTGAAGGACTGTGGCATGTAGGTTTGAGATCTACCCAGTGATTTAAAATTTAATGTCTGCTTCTTAGCAGTTAGCATCCTTTTATGTCTCAGTATTAATATTTAATTTTATTTTGTTTTAAAGCACTACAAACCAACCTGTTTGCTCAATGAGATTAAAGCACACGCTTTTATTTATTTAGGTGCGGATCTGCTTTGAAGTGGAAACCCATTGAGGACCTACCTTAAGAGTCTGCAAAAGCTTCTCCTGTAGCTAAGCCGTTGACTCGCTGCAGCCACACTGGGAGGGAATGGAGGGCGTGAGGGGAAGTAGGCCAATGCTGCAGAAAATATCAGTGAGACCATTCCAAATTCTAAAGAAGAGGGCAGAGAAAACCAAAACCAAATGTTAGCATCGAAAGACCTACTTTGTTACAGCATTGTTATCAGCCAGTCTCTGATACATAAATCCGACCACAAGTGCTTTACCGCTTCCAACAACACAACTCTGTAACTTGAAGGAAAACTTCTTTTTTTTTCTCCCCAAACAAAGATTTCTAATTGAGATGGATAATTAGTTAGATGAAGAAATACCGGGAGTCCACTCCAGTTTCAGGAGCTGCAGAGAACCAGGCTCACACACAGAGAACTCCGTGAAGCAAAAGGAAAGCTTTTGTTTTTTCTCTCCAGAGAACTGCATGATGAAGATTTGGCGATGTTACTTTGTGATACAAGTAACACAGTGCAGGTAACAGCCTGCTAGAGACTTTAAACAGATGGGACTGAGGAAGCCCCAGGGCATGGAATGACAATTACTTGGCGCACAGGATGATGAAGGCAAAGGAAAGGTCAAGCAAGGCAGCATCTCGGACACAAACAGTATTCTATGGGAACAGAATACAAGAGAAAAACGTAGGAGGAGCCATGGCTCAGGAATAGAAAGAGCACAGGTAACAGGGAGAAAAATGAAAGAATACAGCTGTTTGCAGATGTTCCTCTTGTTCAGCAGCAGGTATTCCAGATCTTTGAAAAATTTCATAGCAGAAATTTGGACCTGAACTTGCAAAGTGACGAGCACTTCACAGAAAATACTCAGCAAGCCCCATGATCAGACATTCCGAGGAAAAACAACTCTACCCACAGTCACTCTAATTAATGTGTTTTACAGGCCTTTTACAGTGTATATCATGTTCTCTACAGTCCTCAATTCCAGTATTTCTCCTATCCCCTTTGAAAACAAGGTTCTTTGCTGCTGGAGAGAAAAATGTATTGCTGAAGTGTGTTATCTTAAAAGAACCTGTGATCTTATAACAAAGAAGTGTTCACCGACACCACAAATAAATTCCAGCAGAGCTGGATACTCAATTGCATTCATTTTCTTTATTCTTCTCTTTTTTAATAAATCAATATGAACATGGCACTTTGCCAGCTCTTCTGCTAAACCAGAAGAAAATAAATTCAGGAAACTGAAAAGTAAATAACACTCTGAGTCTAAATGGATCAGCTGGAGATGGGGAAGGAAAATGAATGCTTCTATTTGGTGTATGGAAAAAAGTCTACACTAAATTTCTTTTGAAGGCATACCGGGAATGTGACAATGCTGTTCTTCACAATCAAATACTAAAGGATTCATTTTCATTTATATGGTGTCTCTTTTCCTGCTGTGCTCTAATTGCTTGTTTTGAGGGTGAAGGGCACTTTAACTACAGAAAATAGATTAATTCCTATCTTTGTGTACATTGTTTTTGAGACCATGAGTACTGAATAAAGAACTGGCCGTAACTGATCATTGCAGTTCTAAGAAAGGGATGAGAAGCTTTGTCACTACAGGATTATAACAGGCAGGGAAGCAAGGCTTGCCAAAAGCTGTTTATCCCCTTCTCCTGCATCTAGGTCTCCATACAGGTTTATAGGTGTGCATATGTACATGAATACACACACTTTAATCACATATTAAAGGAAGATTTCAGACTACAGACAAGTATAGCCAACAAGAACGTGACCACATAAACCCATAACCTTTGTCCAAGGTGCTAATTATTTAACTTCATTACACTGCAGTGCTGTAAGGGGAAAGGCTATATTTTTTTCTAAAGAATGTAAAAAACATTGATAATTTTTTAAAGTTGCAGTAATATTTCATAACAGCTGCTCAGCTGGGGCCTCTTCTACCGGTTGCCTCAAAATTCCTGCCAGTCAAATTGCTGCAGTAGGAGCAGTATAGTATGACCTTTTTTTTTTTTTAATTATTAAATTCAGCATGCACTCCTTGTAGTACCTTTTTGCAACTCTTTAATGTTTCCCAGTGTTACACTTTCCAGGATAGCAAATTTGCCTCACAAGCATTGCCCTCATGCACAAAAGAGCAGAATTCACTCTGGAAACTAAAGCAGCTCCCTTTATTGAAGAATGCAAGTCTTCAGTGCCATCTTAGCTTTGTGTATCACACTTGCAGCTCTATCAAAAGTCCAGGTACTGCCAAACACGTCTGATTTCTTACATGCTGCATTCCTTCCCCATGAGGAAATTCATACCTTTATATCCATCATGATTTTCTTTATCTAATCCAGTAAAGCAAAACACACTCCCAGGACAAGTTTTAGATTGCAAGTAGGGAGCAAAAATACACAAAAGAGTAAAGACAAGAATTAGGTCAATACTGAGACCAAGGGAGCTGCAGTCTCAGGATCTCTTCCACAGGTTCTCAACTGCACAATGGATGCAGCAAAGCACTGGGAATTGGGAAAGTCAGCACAAATTAGTGTGCAGAAACACAGCCGTGTGTATCTCTTGTTGAGGAGTGAATCTGGAACGCTTCACAAAAGCTGGGTACCATGCCACAGTGACCTGTGACTGTCAGAGTGGAGAGACGCCTGCCTCTTAGCCGAGCAAGCAGGCACCCTGCTGCCTGCGCAAGCCCCAGACAGACAGACAGGTTTACAGAGACACAAACCTCCCTCCCTGATACAAAGCCATTTTCTTTCAGATAGGCTACTCATAGCACAAAAACCTACCCAAACCCAGAAACTGTCTTCCCTACCTTGTCCTGAAATGCAAAGGGGGAATGAGGACACCTGACACACGCATTTTTTTTCAAACAAATAATGATTTTACATTGATATTTAGGAAAGCATATGGCTAAAAGCTCTGGTTGGAGTCCAGAGCAATTCAAGCTTCCTTATGCAATTCAGGTAATACAATTCAGTCCTGATTTGTTACATCCTACTATTTCAGCTGTGAACCAGAATGTGCAGTGACACAGATGACACAGAAAGAGGCTCTGGTAATTCAGCTGAGCTCTTCGTCTGCATTTGAGATAAAGGAACAGCAATTTATTAAAACACAGAAGAGACTGGAGTTAAAGCAATTTCAGAAGGTTTATAAGCAATTGCTTTGTAATCATGTTTGAGGTTAAGTCCTTGGAAAATTAGCATACTCTTGGCATGCTTCTGATCCCAAGTTAACAATTCACATCATTACCATCTTTTAGAAGTCATCGCCTAACTTTCGGAGGCTGCTTATCTAAACACAACTGCTGCTACCTCACACAAAAGCAACAAGCTCCATCACAAACACAACTTGGTTAGCAAGGCAGAGGGCTTATCCTAGGAAACTGGCTTTCCCACAGCATACGAAAGGAGAAGTCATACCAATCCTGACCACGCTTGCTAAAGAAGTGAGGAAGTTGGATGGGACATCTGGGTCCAGCTTCTCATTCTGCTATGTTCTGTAACACCTTTACTAGTAATCTGTGAAGTCAGTTGGAGCTTTGTTTTCTTCCCAGCTGATTAAGGGGACAAATAGTATCCTGCCACACCTACCAGCTGTTTTCTTGGTCCACAGGGGAATGGAACTGTACAAGTACTGCAAGGCAGTACTACAAGGCAGCCTTCCTTCCACCTGCAGAGCCTGCCTGTCATAACAGAGCACAGGGGAGGCAGACAGCAGGAGCAGGCTGTCCCTGTGTGCCAGAAAACAAGTTGGCGGGGAAGGAGACCGGCCTGGCTAAATAAGGATCTTTGGCTGGGCCTCAAGAACAAAAGGAGAGTCTATGACCTTTGGAAGAGGGGGCAGGTCTCTCATGAAGACTATAAAGATGTAGCAAAGCTATGCAGGGAGAAAATTATGAGAGCCAAAGCACAGCTAGAGCTCAACCTAGCTACAGCTGTTAAGGATAATAAAAAATGTTTCTATAAATTCATTAACAACAAAAGGAGGATTAGGGAAAATCTCCCTCCTTTCATGGATGCAGAGGGAAACATAGTAACAAAGGATGACCAAAAGGCTGAAGTGCTCAACACCTACTTTGCCTCAGTCTTTAGCAGTGGAACTAGCTGTCCCCTAGACACCCAGTCTCATGAGCTAGGAGACAGGGAGGGGAAGCAGAATGAGGTCATCACAATTAAAGAGGAAGTGGTCAGTGACCTGCTACACCACTTGGATGCACACAAGTCTATGGTACCGGATGGGCTACACCCAAGGGCGATGAAAGAGTTGGCAGACGTGCTCACCAAGCCACTTTCCATTATTTACCAGAAGTCATGGCTAACTGGGGAGGTCCCAGTGGACTGGAGGGTACCAAGTGTAACACCCATCTACAAGAAAGGTAGAAAGGAGGATCCAGGAAACTACAGACCTGTCAGTCTGACCTTGGTACCAGGGAAGGTCATAGAGCAGATCATCTTGAGTGCCATTACAAGCCATATAAAGGACAACCAGGGAATCAGGCCTAGTCTGCATGGGTTTACGAAAGGCAGGTCCTGCCTGACGAACCTGATCTCCTGTGATAAGATGACCCGACTACTGGATGAGGGAAAGGCTGTGGAGATTGTCTACCTAGACTTTCAAAGCATTTGACACTGTTCCCCATAGAATTAACACAGAAAAACTGGCTGCTCATGGCCTGGATGAGCATATGATCTGCTGGATCAAGCACTGCCTGGACGGACAGGCCCAAAGAGTGGTGGTCAATGGAGTTAAATCCAGCTGGCGGCCAGTGACAAATGGTGTTCCTCAGGGCTCAGTGTTGGGACCACTTCTGTTTAACATCTTTATCGATGATCTCGATAAGGACATAGAGTGTATCATCAGTAAGTTTGCAGATGATGCCAAGTTAAGCAGGAGCGTTGATCTGCATGAGGATAGGGAGGCTCTACAGAGAGACTTGGATAGACTGGATGGATGGGCCAACATTAACGGTATGAGCTTCAACAAGGCCAAGTGCCCAGTCCTGCACCTGGGCCACAACAACCCCATGCAACGGTACAGGCTTAGGGAAGTGTGGCTGGAAAGCTGCCTGGCAGAAAAGAACCTGGGGGGTTCTAATTGACAAGTGGCTGAATATGAGCCAGCAGTGTGCCCAGGTGGCTAAGAAAGCCAATGGCATCCTGGTTTGTATTAGAAATAGTGTGACCAGCAGAAGAAGGGAGGTGATTGTGCCCCTGTACTCAGCACTGGTGAGGACACACCTTGAGTACTGTGTCCAGTTTTGGGCACCTCAATACAAGAGAGATATTGAGGTGCTGGAAGGAGTGCAGAGGAGGGCAACGAAGCTGGTGAAGGGCCTGGAGAATAAATCTTATGAAGAGCAATTGAAGGAGCTGAGACTGTTTAGTTTGAGGAAGAGGAAGCTAAGGGGAGACCTCATCACCCTCTACAACTACCTGAAATGACATTGTAGAGAAGATGGTGCTGGTCTCTTCTCACAGGTAATTAGCAACAGAACAAGAGGGAATGGCTTCAAGCTGCAACAGGGTAGGTTTAGACTGGACATTAGGAAATTTTTTTTCATGGAAAGAGTAGTCAGATACCGGAATAGGCTGCCCAGGGAGATGGTTGAGACATCATCCCTGGATGTGTTTAAGGGTTGTTTAGATGTGGTGTTGGGGGATATGGTTTAGGGGAGAACTTGTAGAGTAGGGTTGATGGTTGGTCTCGATGATCCCAAGGGTCTTTTCCAACCTGAATGATTCTATGACCTTGCTGCTTCTTCAGCTCTCTGCGGAAACATGGCTGAACACATATATCATGTTCTCCACAGTCCTCAATCCCACAAGCGATTCAAAGCAAGCTTCTCTTTGACAGCTCCTACCACTGGATGTTTTGTCACTGTGATTTGCTGCAGGCCAGTAACATTCGTGAACCAGCTCTCTTGTTGCCTGAACAGCTGTCCGTATGACACAAGCACAAGTGCAACTGCACAAAGAAACCACCTTTGTTCAAAGAACTTTCACATCCTAAGTGAAAACTACCGATGCCCCACAAAACACATTTCCTAAAAAGGTGAAGAACTGCTGTAGGATCATCTTATGCCAGGACCAATGATCCCAAACAAGTCTGTGGGATGTCCCCAAACCTTTGCTGGCCCAGAAAGGCAGAAAGAACCATGCTGAGACATGGAGGAGGCAAGATGCAGCTCTGAACCTTGGTGGCAAGCAAGATCCATCCCAGCTTCAGAAGAAAATGCTTAGGAAAACCTCCCAGAGGAGAATAGAAGAGAACGTGAATCTAATGGGCTGCTGAAAACAACATTTCTAGTGCTACCAGACTCAAAACAGTGGCTTTAGGCACAAAGCTGTACCTCCTTTAGGTGGATGAATTCTTTCTCCATAGAAAATCTGGAGAGGGAGAGCTAAAGCACTTCTCTTAAGTGCTGGATTTTTTCCTCCTATCTACTTCTCCTCAGGACAAAAGCTGACTTGCCTTCATTTTTCCTTCTTTCACACTAGCAGCTTTCATCTGCCATAAGATTTTGGAGTCTAACATCATATTTACCTCTGAAAAATGCCTAGCCAACCCCAAGTTTCCTTGCTGTTCCAATACATTTGAGTCCAGTAAAAAGTAGGTTACTCAAAAATACTTGCTGAAATAGTGATCCAACTTCTACTACACTTTCTTTAAAATGAACTGCAAAGTGGCATTCACCCAACAGGAGCATTAACTCAACAAAATTTCCATAAGAATAACGTCCAGGAATAAATGATCACGAACAGTTAACTCAATCCCATAAACCTGCATATAAACTACACAGTATATATAGTTTAAGAATTCTGGAACACTTAGGGCTAACTTCTGGCTGAATTTCAGAGGCTACAATTGTAAGGGGAAGAAAAACTCAACCAAATGTGCAACTGCCATGACATGATAAAGTTCAGCTGCTCTTAATGCTGTATCAGTTTATATCCACTAAGAATCAGATTATAGACTCTTAAGCCACTTAAGCAACTCCTTTTCTTTAACGTTTGCTGCTAATTTTTATAAGTGACACAAAGAGCCATAGAAGCCATTGCATGGAAAAGGGCAAAGACATAAAATTCAAGTTATCAGGTGAATTTTACATCAGGTTGGGTTTTTTCACCACTAAACTTGTCACTTCACTGAAGTTGCTCACCACACACAAATTACATGGCTTTAGAAAAAAACCATACAAAAAACCAACAACCCAAATTCACTGAGTTTTAATTTCAGTGTTAGATTCTTAAATACTAATGATCCAATCATGTTTGAAAGGCCTAGGCAAGTCATAAATTAAGGCAGATTTAATGCAGGAAAGAATTTAATACTGAAAGACTACTGGATTTCCACCCTTAAAGAAACAAAAGGATAAAACCCAACCTGACATGGACACATTTTTAAAATGAAAATTCAAGAAGCAAAAACCAGTTTGGAAGCTCAGGGAAAGCATAAGCTCTCCTAGAAGACACTTCTAAGATCAGCCGATTCAAACAGCTGAAATACTTCATTTGCAAACAGTCTGTACAAAAGGCAACTTTTAAATCTTAACTCCTAAGAAAAGGGAAAAAAAAACCCTTCTGATGGTGCAACATTTTATCACTTCATTATTTTCCATTAGTTTGTAACTGTTTTCTGTGCAGACCAGCCACTAGAGGGTAGTGGTTCACAAGCACCAAACAGTGTGTATGTTTTTTATATTTTTGTTTATCTTTTTTTAAAGAATTAATTTTCAACCACACCTGCATACAGCACAGCCTCAATGCGGTCCTTCATGTGCTCAGTGTTGCTCTGCGATACCAGCAGGAGGTGAGATGTTCCATTAGGAGATGGCACTACAAGAGGCCCCACTAGAAACGCGCCAGCAGCACCCAGGTAATTGAGCAGCGATGCGATGGCTGTTGCTGTGGCACGTTCATCCGGAGAAAACCACGTCGTGGACAGAAATGGTGCTGCATTCATCACAGTTGGCCCTGCCAAGCCATTTAACAGCTGCCCTCCGTGAATCAGCCTGGAATAGAGAATAGAGACCACAGTCATTTGGATGACAATTGCTTGCCTTTTTTTTTTTTTTAAATTAAAAAAAGCATGTAAGGTATTGAGTGCTGGGGATGGAGCAACTGCACAAAGAAATGAAAGTCCTGTGCAAAAAAAGGATATTATATACACTAAAGGAAGCCCAATTAGACTGATTAAGGAATCCAGAGCTACTCTGGTCTCATTACCTCAGATAAATGGAGAAGCAAATGTTCTCTTCAAAGCAGGAAAGGAAGAGAGAATAAAAGGGACTTTCTTTGCAGAAAAAAAGGTAGGATGAAAGGATATAAAAGCAAAAAAGGTGTAGTAGCAGGAAAGCTTTAAATTACAAATGTCTTAAGCCTGACCCCTTGCCTGCACAAATCCCAACAGAAGATTTAAATTAGTTACGGCAGATCCATAATTGAAACACTTCAGCAAAATACTCTGCATATTTTTTCACTGCATTATTTATTTGTATTTACACACTCAGATGAGCTCTATGTGCCTACAGATGAGGAGGCCGGGCTGTTGAGGTTTCCAAGAGAATCATCTTCTCCAGCAATCTGGCCATCCTCAACACACTGTTGAAACAGCCAAGCAAACCCAGATTTTTCTTGGTTTTCGCACTCATTGGGATTTAACAGATAAGGCTGGTGACAGAATAGAGATACTACTTCCAAGCAGTGAAGTCTCTGCAAACTTTGGCTTAATATTAGTACACTGAGCACATACGGAAAGGACTTTTTGAAGGCTCTCCTACATGTGAAAGTCAGTCAGAAACCTTCCGCCTTGACTTTTCCAATGAAAAGCCATGAAAGGCAAAAGCATTTTGGAATTTGTATGAAAACTTAATGTCTAAAAAACAGCTAGCAAGTCAAACAAAACATTGCAACCTTCCAAACCAGATCTATTCACGGTGCAATAAAATGGTGGCAGATGATATTTTTTAATGGGTGGTGTTTTCCTAAGCATAGCAGGAACCTGACGTTATTGCTGCAAGACTTGAGCTGTCAGACATAAAATGCTATGGCCTGAAAATGGGGAAACATAAGCTAGCATTTAGGCAATGTTTCAAGCCACAAATGGCTGAATAATATACAGTGTAGCAGGAGCTTTTTAAAGTGCACAAAGGAACAAAATATGCAAAAGAAACACTGACAGACTCTTTATCAAATTAACAAGCCAGATTGCAATAAAAAGGGATAGATGCTACCGATTCTCAGTGGATTAGAAATTAAATTTTTAAAGAGAAATCTACAAAAATATACAGAAAAAATAAAAAGCTATTACATATCATCTGAAGGAAAAACCTTCCAAGTTGGGACAGAAATAATATCCCTCTTAAATATAAACAATTTTCTTTTTCCATAGTGAGGATAGATTTCATTACTCTTTGTTCATGATGTGCTCCACATGGGCATCACCAAGGCATGGTCAGGTCTTTTTAATGGTTGTTAAACTGCCCTCCTCCCCTAAAATAAAATTAAATAGTTCTAAATAAATAAAAAGCACTATCTAAATAATCCTCTGGTAGTTTTCTGGAGGACACATTACATTAATCCCTTACGGTTACTCTCCAACCCAGTGTACTTTGGACAAACAAAGGTATCCTTGTGCACTTTGGCATCTTCCTTCTACTTACCTCACTACAGTAAAGTTTTTCTCAAACTTATCCTAAAGTTCCAGGGCATTTGCAGAGCTATGCTACGTCCCAGAAACAGCCACATTTCAGTAGCAAGTGAGGCAACTACTGCAACATATAAAGATTTTATTTTAGCATCTCTTGCTCCAAACTTAAATTTTTGGTTTTGTTATTGTACACTAGGAAAACTGTGTCACCACAAAATAACCTTTATTGCTATAACTGTCGTATTAACACTTCTGTTCTTATAACACTATGATAATGTTGCTTTAATTCAAATATGCCTACGCTCTAGAAATCCTAAGGGCAAATAGAACTAACTCACTAAAATCAGAAAAAAAGTACGATGGTTCTTCGGCAGTGCCTATGGCCATACAGGCACTTCATCAGGTGGAAGATGAAAAGTTTTGTAATTAAAAAAAAAATAAATTCTGGGTTTTCTTTGGGTTTGTGAGAATTATACATAGTCTTAATGAACTTACACTTCAGATTTAGATTATGTCTATCAAACTCCACAATGTGAATAAAGGTCTATAACTGACCTCTATATTTGAGGGAGAAACAGATGTTAATTTACTTAGCAGATCCAAAGGGAATATCTTAATCCAGAATTTTAATTCTAAGTTACTTTTCTGGGGTTTTTTTGGGTGTGTTTTTCTTTTTTTTTTTCTTCAAAGAGGGAGCCAATTTTTGTCTCCTTATTGGTGTTGCCCTGGCTGCTCTGTCTCCTGCCATGCCTGGTGTGCTGTCTGTTCCCATAGATTTGCCTTTCCATCAGCATCTTTGGCATTTACCAAGCTTGACATTATCGTCCAGGGTAGCAGATCTCTTATCTTCATATTGCTTAATTTTTCAAGTCTAAAATATCTGAGTTAATAAACGCTGTTTTCAGGCTAAATTGCCACTGATCTACAGACTGCTACCCCCAAGGTCTCTGCATACGGTAACAGCCAAAATCTTGTTTTACTTGTTTTTCAATACTGGCTTGATTTAAGCTACTTTTTTCCTGAGAAAAAGATTATTTTCATTGTTCCTCTATACACCCTTAACTCATTTCTGTTTAGAAGCAGGCACAAGAGACTGAAAATGCAATTCAGTGCACTTACTAAGCTGCTACTCTAGAAGACATATGTAGCACCTGTTCCACCTGACAGGGAAACATGGACACAACAGTACTGGTAGCTTTTTGCTGTTGATTACAATGTCTTATCATCACCATGCTAGATTTTGGTCTCACAGCCCGTAGAAGTCTCCTCTTGTACACCATCAGCACCAGAAATTGCTCCCACACCAAGAGACATTTGTTTCTGTTCCTCCCCAATTTCCTTCTTGTTTCTGCTACTGAAAAGGTGCAAAGAGCAACTGCATTTTTCCCTGTCACAATTCTGGTTTCATTCTGCACAACAAGATTTCTCTTCCCTGAGAAAAGGGCTAAAAAGATAATTTTAGCTCAAGATCCTACTCAGATGGAAAAATATTTTTCAGTCTTATTACACTAACAGGGTAATTTTCATCTGTTATTTATCCAGCTCTGCTCTGTTTTCAGACACATTATTTATTCAATCATCACCATCTAATTATTTTCATGTATCAAAAAGTAGAAAGTTATTGAGTTAAAATAATAGAAAATAACACAAGAGTAGAAGGCTTTTTGAATCATGATCATGAAAGAAAATTGGAAAAAATGACACCAGAAATTCATCCTTGATTCACAAAGTAATTGATGACTGTCTAGCTTAAAGCAAAAGTGAGGCAGTAAACATCTACCCAAAATATGCTGCTTCTAACCATTTCAGAAGCCAGGTCAGGGACTCATTTCAAAATGTCAAGGTCTTTGCACACCTGACCACTGTGCTAATGAATCTGTGTGCTCATCATCCAAACTGGTAACTTGCAGTTGAACATGAGCCCTTTACAACAACAACAAAAATTATTTGAGGACTGGTAGTAAATGCTAGTGTGAAATATCATGTACCAGAGCATCAGATTAATGGATAACTTTTACATTACGTATCTATCTATAATTTTAAAATACACAGACGTGTGTATATACACACACCTCTCCCTTGCACAAAAAGATCACATTTGTTCCTAAACTGGTCTCTGAATTGCAAAGATAGAATCAGGGATAGTTCAAATGCAGTAAAAGAAATTAGAGAAGAAAAGCTCTTGTTGTACTATATTGTCATCTCTTTTCCAAATTTTTGTCAAGTCATATTATAAATAACTTAAATTATACGGTTCTCCTCACTTCCCTCAGAGAAGGCTTTATATGAGTATTAAGAAGCAACCTGGTTATACCTGCTGTATTCACTCTGTGCTGTCACTGTTGCAATATCCTAACAGGCAACAACAATAAGCCATGGAAGGCTATAAATGCTGAAATTACAATATCACTGAGCAAACTGGGTATGAAAAAAAAAAGTGATGTTATACAGGAAAAAGGTTTTAGTGATTGATGACAATACCATATAGTTAAGATGGGAAAGAGCTTCCATTTACGGTTGGCTTTGTTTATCTTTCACCCTGTACGTGGAGGAAAACTCTTCATGTGTGGTCACAGTCCTGTCAGATACTGGATTTGTTAAGCTACTTAAAAGCTGCGTGTTACATAAACACCTTTTCTCTGTAAAAACCCCAGACACTTAGTGTTTCAACCACAGTATCTCTCATGCCTGGATTTCAGAGAATTTTCAATGAAAGAAAATCTCATTAGTTTCCGTACTGAGATGTGGAAACAAAGACAACAGCAGAGGGAAAATGACTTACACAAAAATTACTTTTAGTACACCGGATTTAAACCACAACATTAAAATAAGCCTCTAAAGCTCAGTTCTAGGACACGTTAATTGAACTTGTTTTGGGAAGGCTAGGGCTGAAGGAGTCCTGTCAGTATTTTAACACTGATTAACAGCAGAAAAAGCGTTTTCACCTTTCTTTGGCAGGCAACACAGGGGCAGAGTGAGGCCATCGGCCTCAGTGCATTGCTCTGACTCTCTAAACGCGGATTTTCTCCCCCAGTCTCTGATAAACCCCCGGTCATCTGGGGAATCGGGTTCCTCTGGGTGCTAGGAGAGAACAGAGCTCAATCCAAGTGTCTCGCGAAGATGAGATTTCGGTGCATTTTTTTTTTCCTGACGCTTTTACCATCCTTTTCCTACCAGCTGCCATGAGAATTGACCGCTTAGTCGCTGTTCAAACGTCTATACAAATGCAATGAAAAAAAGACCCTGGTAATTCAGTTTTGCCACTGTTTAGCAAAGTGCGAGGACCAGAGAAGTCGCTGAGAGCACTAACCTGCTGCTGCATGAAGACTGCGCAGCAGCGTGCCTCTTAGTCTGGAAAAGTTTAGTAGATTAATTGCCGATCCTAACAATTAGCACAACAAGGGATTCCGGATAAAGAAGTTAACATTTCACAGAAATGGATGGCTGATTTTTCTTTCACATGCCTGACATTTTCACTCATTGAAAGAAGTGGATTGTTCAACTCCTGCTAATTTAGAACACAAATACGTTTATATAGCGATTAGCTCATTGTGGGAACTACTGGAATCAAATGAAAGAGCCCCTTCCACTGGAGGACTCCAGAGCACTTTTCAAGTGCTATTGAATTTAGCCGCACTACATGGCAACAGAGTAAATACCTTCTATTCTAGAGTGTCTGCACTGATGTATGATGGAAGTTGCTTGCCCAGGAAAAGGAATATGAAAAGATGTGAACCTATCCATATTACACATTAGGAGATTTATTATACCTCGGAGGGAACTGATACCAGTTTTGTAAAGAACTGCCTCTGATTTTCCACAATCAAGTTACTAAAGAATAGAGCTTCTTCCTTTACACTCAAAAATAATAGTGGGTTCTTTTGCTGTACTTAAGTGGAACATTTTCAGTTACCTTTTAAGGCAAAGATAGAATTAGGGAGGTCAAATTCATGCTTTACAGCAATTCACTGCTACGAAGTATGGGGAGAACCCAATGCAAATGCTGTTCTGTTCATAATCCGAAGAGAATGGAGTAAGGCTCTATGTCTGAAAAAGGTCTGGAAAGAAAAAGACCTCTGAGTAAAGCAATGAATTCATCTATTGAAAATAACATTCTGAAAGATGAATTTTGTGGAGATGCACTTCCTTTCAATATTTCCATTAAATGATATATTTATACTACAAAAGCTTTATGCCTTCTGGATATTCATGGATTGAGGCCATTAGCATTTTTTAGCTTGTTTTTGATGCATGCGACCATTGATATGTGGAATAATTTAAAGCTGTTTTTCCCCATCAGTAAGAAAAATCATTACAAGCAGAAAGCCTGAGTCACTGTATGGTATATTATCTCCAGCAACAAAGTGAAAACAAAAAGAGAAAAAAATTTAAAATGTACTTTCAACCATTTTCATCAGGAACTGGGCTCATCTTTCACCCCCTGTACAAATCATGGCCTCCATACAATCACATCTTTATGGGAGCGGACTTGGAAAGGACCATCGCCATCTCCCACGCATCCCAGCCTCACACCTCTTCTCCCATTCTTAAAGAAAACAGCAAACACATTTGCAATGGCCTGAAAAACAGTGAGTTTCAGTTTTAAATTTAAAAGGATTGGAAAAATGGAGTTACTCCAAAACTTTGATTGCCGAGAGCCCATCAAGAGAGAGACAAGGATTTGCAAGGAGAGGAAGCAGCAGTCTTGGGCCAAGACCATGATATCTCCATTAGACGTCCTGACAGAGGAAAGGGACGAGGTGAGAGTGCAGTGAGATGCCCAGCAGCAGAGTGACAAATTCACTCACATCCTCACATCATGACACCGTGTCACTGAGCAGCCATCAGAGCTGTCACCTGGCTGAGAAGAGGGTTTCTTCACCTAAAGCTTTATCCAAGTTTGCAGCATGAAGGCATATGAAATCAAAGCTTCTTTTTGGCTTTTTTAATTAAAAGTTGGGGTTTTCTGTTCGTCTTGTAAAGCTAACCCGCTATGCAAAACCATTATTAAAAGAGACAGCTTTAAAACAACAGAGGACACGCTCATCAAATATGAGCAGATCCAAAACACACGGCATTGCCATAATCACAAAGTGGGCAATTACATTATGGGCTAATGAGGCAAAACATCCTGAAACAAGTTATCAGGGGAGGGCACCAGGACTGCCTGCTCTGAGGGCTGTCATGGGACAAAGCTGACAGAGATTCCTTAGCACAAGATAGGTCCTAAGCAAGGATTTTTTTAGGAAAAGAGCAGGAGTGGACAGGAGATACAGCAAATTAGGGAATGGAATAAACACAACTTATTTAAACATTCCTGAATATTTTTTGTTAGGCTAGTGAAAGAGCAAGAGGATAGTTTGATTATAATACAGCAACTTCAATATAAATTCAATTAATATTAATTCTTTAAGGACAGAAATTAGCCAACAGAATGTAAGACACAAGGCTAAGGCAAAGAGCTCAATATGATTAAAAACTTTAAAAGCTTCCTACAGCTGAGCATAATACCTGCTGTTATACAAGATAGAGCCAAATATCCCACAAAGAATATGAATTCTCCTCCCTTCCAGCCTTGTAGAAATGCTGCCTATTAAATATTGCTGCAATACCAAGCCCTTTCTAAGATTTCAGAGTTTCCTTGAATATATCTACTGGATTCACCACTCCAAGAACTTACACTGGGTCTTCAGCAGCAACCCCTGTTGCTGGGGATGTGGGTGCCACCCACAGTGCCATGGCCCAAATCCAGTACAGGAACAAGAGGAGAGAGTATTTATCATCACAACTGTCAAGCCCCCTCTTTTTTCCTCTAAGGCTGTTTCAGCTGAAGGAGAAGCCAATTTGGCTGCCACAGGATGCACAGAGCTCAGGCAGTGGCAGGAAGGACCACTGGGTAGCCGGAGGGACACTTAATCATCCACCAAATCCATTGCTACCATCAACAAATAAGCAAAGCAGGGAAAAATTGTCACCAGTTAGGAACAACTCATGAGACCTCTCATCTAAAACAGCTTTGGAGCAGAGGTTAAAAAAAATAAAACCTGTGTACCAGATGAAACTGGTGGAGGTAACAAAAAATAAAAAAAAAGCTAAACTATTAAATAACAGGGCTATAAAAATTAAATATTCCCTATGAGAACCTACCCATGAATGGCCTGTTTCCTTTTTCCTCCACTTACCTCTTCTGATACTATGGATTAACCCAGCTCAGCCTTCTCCCAGCACTGCAGCCAGAGCACAAACCAGCAAGTGGCATCAGCGCCAGGCAAGTGCTCCATTGTAACACCTTCCTCCTACACTCACCGAGCTACAGCACACAAACAGGCATGTTTATTCCTCCTTTCACTCCCAGAACCACGCTTTACATTACTTTCTTTTGTATTTCTCTTCCCTAGTGAGGTAAGGAGTGCACAACATGCATTCATTCTGTCTTTATTTCTTACACACAGATTCTTCTACCACCCTCTCCAAAAGGGCTCTTTTCATTCCCTGGAACACTTTTATCCCTCTTCTCCACAGCTGCTTCAGTTTGGGATGTTTTTTTGAGTGCAGAGTGTTCTCAGGATTGCCAGAGAATATGAGAATCCTAACGTGTCTTTACTGGAATTACCTCTTCAGAGATGCCCCTCCGCATTTTTCATGCGTGAGAATGGCGGCTCATGGTTGTTTTAGGACCAGGAAAGACAAATGAGATGATCCCATGTAATTCTTTAGGCTTTCAGGGATGAAAATGTGAAACTATTGAAGAAGTGTAACAAGAATAAAATACAAACTAGACTGCAATTAACTAATAGAAACAAAATGTACCAAGGATGTGGTAAGAACAAATCTTTAAATATAATAAAGTTAACATCATTATATCTAAAAGTAGGCGAAAAAATTTCAAAATCCTAAGTGGTATCATTAAAGAAAAAACCCTTTACAGGATCTACTAATTACCAGTGTGTCCCCCATAAACAACTTTGCAAATAAGCACTTCTGTTCCCAATGTCATTCTCTGTGTTACTGCTTTGCTGGCTTTCCAACAAATGTTTTAATGGTACCTACTGGTGAGGAATGCCCTCCCACTGGACTCAAAGTCCTCAGTAACTACTTCTCTGTTGCAAAATCTAATGTGAAGGCCTAACAGTACCGGCCCACAGCATACTAAGTTCTAATAAATTGCTTAATTAATATATTCAATACAAAAGACAAATTATGTTATATCCTTTACTTCCATGTCTTTAATTATCCTGTCTTTCAAAACATTTTAAGAAGTCTTACATCACAAGGTCAGTCTTAAAAGCCATAGATTTATGGCTACGGGCTGACTTCATCACTTATTTCCTTCTTTCTCACACATTTCAGCTCATACAGCCTTTTGCCTAGATTTATTATTTTACAATCATATGGAAGACCTAAGCTGTATGTAAATCTATTCTTATACACAGAATATTAGATAAATATGAAGTCTTATGTGAGGGGAAAAAGATTATCCTGATTTTGTGCATAAAAAAACCCAATGGCCTCCTAGTAATGTTAATGTTCAGATTAAAATAATCTAATTCTAAAAAAGTCCAATGAAAAAATTCACTCAGTACCAAGCAGTAGTCAAAAAGGAAAGGTCTGGACAAAACGCAGGCAAAAAGCATAGTGATGCTCTTGTAGCCTGAAGGGAAGAGCAGAAGGTAGAAGTTCAGGAATGGTATAACCTGATAACATCTTTCTTTCATGTTCTATATAATTTACTTTAACCATGAACTAAATGAGCAGGTGTGGCAAACAAGGTTTTCATAACATTTGGAAAGGAATAATGGTTTGGGGTTTTATTTTTTAAAGTCAAATTCACTCTCACGTTTGGCACATTTGATAAACACAGAAGCACATGGTTCATAAGAAAAATTCTTTTTTACCTCCTTATCTATACACATTAACATCACAAGTTAGTGGGCTGGGGAGGAAAGCAGATAAGAGTGTATGCGTACATGAGAGGGACTTTACTAGTCCATGTATAGGGTGGTTCCTCAATCTCACACTCAAGTTCATACTTCCACTCTTTCGCCATGCACTCCGATTTCCTTCACTGAATTTATGCAGTTCTGGCACAAATTCCCAGTATGGCTTTAGGTCACACACTGGCAGAGAACAAAAATTCACCATAAAGAACTGTTGCTTCAAGAGAAGCTCAAACGTGAAACCTGAATTCTCCCTCATACAAGTCGTGCATATACATGGACACCAAAGGAACTGAAAACAGAGGTTAAGGTTCGTGCTTAAAACATGCCTTGGAGAACTGTGAGATAGCCTGCTGTTACACTCCGGAGTCAAAAGAATAATTACAGACTAGAAAGGAGCTTAAGAATGCACTTGGATATTATAGATCTGCGTGTGATAAAGTGCGTAAGCAGTCAGGATTAAATATCAGTCTTAATAGTGATTTCCTCATGTCTGTGATTGCTCTGATAGGTGACAGGCTTTAGTAGCTCTCCTTAATGTTAAATTACGAGAACTTAGGAAGCAGAGACAGCTACAAAGTAGAAAAAACAACCCTAAACATGACAAACCTCATGAACGTTTTTGTAAATTTTATGTACATAATTTTTTTTATTTTTTTGACATAATTGTCCCCTGAAAATCCTTCAGTATATTACTGCAGATTACCCAGGCGCTGAAGGAACACATTACAAAACATGCAAAAGCATTTGAAGAAATTCCAGTTAGACTGGCTTCTGAAATACTCCAGTATTAGCTTGTGTGTGATCTTGTCCTTCTGACTGGCTCTGTAATGTTCAAACTGTCATTTTGATGCATATACACATTCAGAATAAGTGCATAGTTCAGTGCTCTGCCAGTTGTTGCTAATGCATTAAGGAGTAATGCCCACCTCAAAAATATTATTTTATTTGCTATCACGCTTCAAGTAATTGACGAAAACTTGCCTGCAGTCATAATCCTCAAAACAATGCAGGTTACCTGGTATAACATCACAGTCTGTACAATTATTTACAATGTCTCAAGAAACCTTCACTGAAAACCATCCTTTTGCTTTACACAGTTAGCTATAATTAATTCTCTGTAGATTTTTAATCAAACTGCGGAAAAGATCAAACTACTTCCTCAGGTAAAGCTGCAATTCCTGAAAATTTCTCTTTTTTTGGAGTAGGCTAAGTAAGCAAATTTTTCAAATTCAGCTGGAGATGATGCATATTTTCATACCACGAATAAATGAAACTAGTAACCTTTTCCATCTTTTTTTTATGCCTATATAGTTTTCAAAAAAGTACCACAATATTTTATACATCTCATCAGACTCTATACAGTCCGTAACCTTTCTTTCCTAGCTAAAGAAGCTGTTCTTTGAATGTTTTTCCTTAGGCACTTATTTAATTGTTCTCCACAGTCTCCTTGCCGCAGTTACACCAGAAAACCTTGTTTAAAGGTGACCAGAACATGTGGAAACTCTCCTTCCCCCTCCCCAAATAACTCACATCTAAATCTCATCTGGGAGTTTCTTCTTGGCTTCTTACAGTCTTACCTTGCTTCAGTAAAGCCTAGGGCAGCACAAGTCTTTTGACATAAATCATAAATGAAAAGCTACATAAGACACCATATTTCACCGCATTTAAACCATCTGTCCCATTTAAAAGACCTATATATTTAATCCAAGATTGGTGAGAATGGATGAACTGGATGTTGAACACCCCTTAGCATCTTGAGGAAAGGTAAAACAAGGGCACAATGAGGACAAGCTCTCCTGGCCACCTTAACAGTACATTTTCACCTTAAAATTGTCACTGTGAATGGCAGCACAATTATTTCAGCCTCCTCTACTCACAAAGTCCTTGAATACCACATTGAAATGGGCAACACCAGGCAACTAAAATCAGGAGCACCTTGGGTGCTTCCTTATACACTCATTAAGCACCTAAGACCTGAAACTGCACCCCTCCTACTGACCACACTGCACTTAGTTTACTAAGCCGTTCATTACATACTAGCTACTTACTCCTGCTCGGGGTTAGTTTTACAATCAATGCGTTTATTACATTCCCAGTCCTCTCTCTGTTTTGTCCATGGGACCCCGTCATCGCCTTCTACTTCATACCAAACATTTTCTTTCTCAACTTAAAGGTTTCCAAGTTGATTTTCTGGGTAAGCAGCACTAAGGAAAAAAAAAAAAAGGAACTTGCTGAAATAATACAAGAACTGCCTGGAAGCTGACTAGAACTCAAGGGGAGGAAAAGAAACAAACCCACATAAAACCCCTTTATAAATAAGTTCTTTTCTTAGTGCTTACATATTGTGCAAGCATAACTACTGTTTGCGAAGAAGCAGAAAAATGTAGTAACCCCTGTACTCCTTCCTCCTTCAGCTTGAGAGGCAAAAGAGAGTTATGTGAACAAGCGATCCATATTCCCTGGTTGTACAAAATGAGTGCAACTCCTTTACTTACTGAGGATTCCCACGTTCAGGACACGTTGATGGGACAATTGAATTGTTTGGATTGTGTGATTTTTAGGAAGGAATTTGTCTCTATCTCAAACTCTTAAATTCCACATATACAGAAGGCACTAATTTCAACCACAGAGACAGCACTACTCTAGAATGCAGACTGGAAGAGACTACATGAAAAAGGCCTTTTTGCGTAAATTCATCTGTCTCACTGCACAAACCCATACATCCAATATGAGAAACATGAAGTAATTATTTCACATTTGCATACAAATTACATATTTTTGAGTTTTGTGGCATGGTTCCCTGTGTGATCTTGGGCCAGTGAACCTCTCTAAATTTCTCCTTCCTTGTTTGCAAAGCAAATTAATATTAGTTATGCAGGATAGGGTGAGGCTTAATTAACTCAAGTTTGTTAAGGGCTTTCTGATCTTCAAATACTATGTAGAAGGACTAGAAATATCCATTTCAGAAGCAAAGAATGTTGTGAGCCCACGTCCACACAACAAACATTTGGCATATTAAATCCATATAGAAAATTTGTACCAACATTTCTCTGCGGTAGCAGCAAAAATTACATTAGCAGAAAACATAAAATATGTATATTAAAAATAACTAAGTCACTTACTTCTTCCTAATTTCCAGGTCTGAAACTGGAACACATCTCAGGCCAGCTCCCAATACCATGAGGGATGATGTTAGTAACACAGTTACTCTCAAACCTAAGATGAAAAAACAACAGTATTTTACAAGTTAACTCAGCAATGCCGCAAAAAAACAAACAAACAAACAAACAAAAAAAAACCACCACCAAAAAACCAAGCAAAGCCAAACAAATAAAACAACAAAACCTGCAGTGTCACAGAAGTCACATGTATCTCTTTCAAATCATAAACGCTTTGGTGCTGATACAAATTACAGATACATTAGGAAATCCTGTATTTTTTTCTATACTTACACTTCAGAATTACAAAGGCTTACTCTTAGCATACTATTGCAGGGGATTGTACTCAAAAATCTTACAGACGTTCTTGGAAGTAAAAAGTGATAATAGAAGTATCATCAAAATGTACAATATTCCATTCAGAATTAGAAGCACCAGGGAATATGCTCCAGCATGTGATCTGAAATCTAGATAGATCCAAAGAAAAATCTGGACTTTACATTCTTTTCCAACCACGTAATGAGCACAGACACAGCACTGTTACTGTTGGATTGGTTGGGGTTTTTTTTGTAATGCAGTTATTTTTTCATCCTAAAGAAATAACCATTTATTCAGAGGAAAAAAGTGCAAGGATTTTTTTGCAGTCCTTGCAATTAGGCCAGGTTTTTGCTGCGCTCAGCTCAAATTGTCAGAGGTTGTAAATATAGTACATTAGAAAAAAGCTGCAATTGACTGATTTCATGAATATGTTTTTTCCTCATACTGTGATTCTCACCTGAGAAGCACTGAGATTAGAAACAACTTTATCTTAGTGCTCCAATTCCTTTTGCCAGCAGTTTACTCGCTGCTGCTAAGGTGTTTCCATCAGTAGCAAACAGAAAGAGAACAGTGACAGCTAAGGGGTTTAACCTCCAGAATCTTGCAAAACACCAAAATCATAAATATGCACAATCAAAAGATGCTGATACAGCCTATATCTGTGAAGTCGTAAAACTGGAAACAATTTCACAGCAACAAACAGAAAATAACAGGCTTCCATGTTCTCAGTAGAATATAATAAAAGCAATTAAATGATGACAAACTCGCAGTGTCTCCAACATTTAGGTGAAACCAGTAACTACCCACAACACAGATGGAAAAAGACCAAGTCCCTGTGATAACTCACCTAACACAAACAAACAATTTCAATTCTTTCTAAAACTGCCAATTTTCAGAGAAGTGCTCCCTCTGTGTTAATGACCCCTGTAATCAGTACAATTCAACACGTAGTCACATGAAATATTTTGTCTCCACGTGAATTTTATGGGGGTTTTAAAGCACGTATTTTACTAAAACGTAATTTCAGAGGACGAGACATCACTTTGCTGTTATTGCAGCAGCTCTTAGTGAACCTCACTCATGGCTATGCAACTCCTTGTGCTGGACACTGCACAAACCATACCAAAGACAGCTCCTCTCTCAATCAACCTACCCTGAGACAACCCAGACAAAAAGAAGTTAACGCCACAGTTTTTCAGAAATGGAAGCATGGCTTCCTTTGGTATGGCTCAGTCATTAACAAAAGGAATGCCACCTGCAGTCTTGCAACTCCAAAGGACACCTCACATCCCTAATGCCCTGGAGAAGTATCGTCAGCCGCGAATATTTGTTTCCTTGAAGGACTTCCAACGCCTGCCCAGACTTACTTGCTTGACTCTGCGCTCAACCAGCACGTTGCTGTTAAACTGGTTTTTCAAGTGTACATGTTCAGAGAGCCCTAACTAAATGCCTGGATAATACAGCTCTTCAAAATCCTGTTGTGCTTCATGTTTGCTGGGCCACTACACGAGCCTTCATGCCATGTTTAACCCCATATTACCATATTGTGTATGTTGTGGGGGTAATTTGTATCAGGATCGCATATGTGATGCTTTTGCCTTTTCTCCTGGGAAATTAATCTCTGTTAGCATTGCTTTTGTGCATAATGAGAACTTGTATGCAACGAGAATTAGAATTTTATTGATGGAAAAATCAAAATACAAGTATTTTAACTGAAAAATCTGAAGTTTTCCATTTGGAAACATTGCTGCAATGTTTCAGGAAAGCTCTAGCAATGTATATCTATTGACTTCTTACTTTTCATGTAAACCAAGGTCTTTTAAAACTACATTTTACAAAACATGGCCCATTCTGCCCTTCAGAAGGCACAAGGACAGAGACAGCCTGGAAGGTCCTGCTCACGGGGCACCACAGGAGGCACAGGCAAGGTGCGAGTCCAGGGCACAGCAGTAAATGAGTATGATACAGAAATGTAAGTTTAATTCATCACAGAACAGGAGTGTTCCCAAACAAAAAAATCCTATTTGATTTTAAATTTTAAAAAAATATCCCCAAAACAAAAAACAAAAACCAAGAAAAAGTTTTTATTTAAATCTGCAGAAAAGTTTCCAAAGAAAAACAACACACAATCCACTGAAAACTGAACCAGATGCTGAAGTTTTCCTCCAGCCCTAAACTTAGGCTTATCTTTAATGTCAACCTTACATGTCGGGTAATATTAAAACAAAATTATCAGTTAAAGCCTCACAATCATGTATGTTTGATCTCTCCAAGCATTCTTTGAAGTCCTCATCTTGAATACTATAAACTGCAATGTACCACTTTTAAGTGTTCTGATCACACAGATCATTCTTTGGCCTTTTTTTTTTTCCCACTTCAACATGTAAATACATCCCTAAAAATTCCTTTGGTTAAAGCTGCGTGTTGCAAATGATGACACCAAAGCAAACAAGTAAAACACTGTCAGACAAGCAGCATATTAGACATTTTCTTGGCTAATTACATGATGTATTTCTACCCTCTAAGCACCTTCACATTTTATTTTGCTTTACATTTTAACTCTCTGAAACCATCCTCCTTTTCATCTTTGTTAGAAATTCATCTTTAATAGCACTTTTATAATTATTTCACTACTTTTGCTTTGAACATTGCAGCGGTCCTTTATCTGAATCGGACATCTTGTATTACTCTAAAAGGTGCACCCCAAAGTGTTTCAGATAGCAGCATGTATCATGGGGACTATAAACCAAAGTAACCAACCAAGCCTCCCCCAAAAAAAGGCTGTGAACTCTGCAAGAAATTATTTCTCCATTTTAAAAGATCTAAGTAATTCACATGACCAAGATTTTGAGTAGATTTAATTAACTTCATTAATTTTACCCTGTAAATGCAAGCAGTAATTGATGGGAGGGGTGTGTGCTACAGCTCCTTAAAATCCATCATCCAGTTTCCAGTCCCCTTTTATCAGAGGTTTCTGGCACATAGCTGGAAAGGGAAGAAACTCCTATAAAGGTATTTTCTGTCAATGGAGGAAGTTTTCTGCTTGCTGGAAACTCTCATTAGTTGCTCCTTCCAGCCCTGCTCTTGCAGGAGGTCACTGGGTCCCCGAGGTGGCAGGGACCACTGAGTGAAGTATGATCACTATCAGAATGGCCAAGCGTCACTGACAGTGACTGAAAACTCTGAGCTAGCAGCAGCAATTGGGTCTGTAGTAAAAACACGTATTAATTATCATTTATGAGTGAAACAGTCGATATTGTTCAACAGTTTAACCCTCCTGCAGCTAATAACACGGTCTGCTTTACAGCTTCAGCAGCCTACAATGCATTTGATGGGTTTTATTTCTTTTTAAAACAACAACCCCCAAACTCCTGCCGCTACTAGAGATTTGACACAAACTCTCAACCCCCAGTCCTCTCAACTCTCCTGCAAAACACATACTTTTAATCCTGCCAAGTCCATGTTGTACTAGCAAACCTTTATGACTACCTGTGCTGGTGGAATATGCTGACCAGATCTGGCCCCTGGGACACTTCTAGCTGACCCACTAGTTTCCCTTCCACTCTGCTGGGAAAGCAGCTGGCTCAGCAATGCCCAAAGAGGGATGAATCCAGTGCTCCCCACCACACACAGCCCAACATTGAAAGCGAGCAAACCCAACCACGCAGCAATGTGGTTTCACACAGGAGTGGGCAGCAGTGGCTGCCGGTGGCACCCGGCTGCTCTCCAGCTCCCTCACAAGAACATCAAGGGATAGCATCCAATATGTGGGTGTTGCAGCCCCCACAACTCCTCCAGCATGCCCGACTTCCAAGATGCTTTTAAAGTACATGAAAAGAAAATGTATTTCCTCCACCACATTGCATTACTGCCTTGTAACCCACTACGTGATTTATTATGCCCAGTTTGACAAGAAACTTTATTAATAAAAGATATTGTGCAGCTACAATTAACTCCTTATTCCAACTATTTATACGTTACCGGTTTGCCATTCAGAAAGAGAACATGATTAGCAACTGTTTAATGCTTTTGTAAGCTTTTGAGAAGTATGGCCATTCCTTCTCCCACCTGTCAGTCACCCGTGATAAAACATCATAACACACATGACTGACAGACTGTAAAAGACCAAATCCTTACTCACACAAAACACAGATTCAAGTCAAAATAGTCTTCACATCAGGAAGTGGAAGTTTCTATTTCTGCTGTCTAGTGGCAGAAAACATCCTGCGCATGCTCTCTGGCCGAGGCTGGCGTATGGCAGGACCCCAGTTCCCCAGCTACTGCTACAGACCCACAGAGAGAAATGCTTCTAGTTCAGAGCATCACACAAATGGCAGATATCATTTGGGTTTGGGGTTCCCCTCCTCCTAAAGAACTGTCCATCTTAGGGGGAATTCTAGTTGGATGTGCAGAAGAGAGTTTTCACCTTTCTGCTAAGATTAACTGAAGTTCGGCCAGAGGAAAGGCTGCCGGGTTCACCCTCCCGCCTGGCAGGGCCAGCACTGGATTTCCCTCGTACCACACACACCCCCCACTCTCGGGTGCATTCACATTTGAGGGTTTTCCTTCCTTCAGCTGCAGAGACTAAACTCAGTCCTCACGAATACAGAATGCAACAAGGCTCTAATTAGAAATGAGTGACATCAGCCTGCTGCACATTTTCAGCGCTTTTAAAGACCAGGCTGGAAGCAAGAACAGTCCCTTGCCACACTGAACTGCGAGCGTTTGTTTAACTACTCCACTATTCTTTTGACTAAACCATGTCTAGCCATAAATAAATAAATAAATGAATAAATAAAAGCCTGTCTTGATATACACACACCAGAAATGAAAAACTCCCCAATTTTAAACAGTCATTCCAACAGCTCACTGCTAAACTGTGCTTTTCCTTCCAATTTAAAGCAAATTCAGTTTTCAAACAAATGATTGCTTTGCCATTCTCGACAAAACAAAGCACAGGTTGCTCCATTTTTTGTTGGATGAAATTAACCTACAAAAAAGAACCTTTACATTTGGTTTCAGCATGGAAAACACTGAGCTCCAAGTCTTTCACAATTTTTCCTCGGTCCTAGAATTGTTTTTGCATCTTGTCTAAATAACCTCCTTATTGTTCAAGTATCCTTTTAAAAATGCATTTCTTTGCTGGATCCCAATTCTCCATTTCATAGCATGAGTCCTTTTCTTTTCCTCCTTAATGTGTGCCTTTATAATTAGCCATAATAAAACAAAAGCTTGATTAAACATCTCACTTTGTCAGGAAATCACAGAACTTCCTCCTCCATCATTATCTACTGCTCCAGAGATCTTTGTATTTTAAATGTAACTCTAGCAAAATTATACTAATAGCCGTGCCATCTACTCTTATAAGATCAGTTATCTTTGTCATGATTAAAATACCAAAAAAAATTGCTACCTTTCTACTGAACACAGTGAATAAAACTTACACTGTGTCTGCACTTTGCCAAATTGATTACTGTCATTAAGGAGGATAAGCGGCAATCTTCTTTCAGAAGAAGCATCCTTGCATCAAGCAATACAATTCTCAAAAGAAAAGAACCTTTTCACTGATGTAAAAAGACTTCATAGCTGAGATGTGGTCCCAATCTTTCTGCTAACACACAGAACAAACTTGAAAATCAGTATATCGGGCCTGCCTCGGCTCCCACAAAAGCACTTGATTGCAGAGGAGCATAAATTCTGTTTGGAAATACAATGGAAAATAAATACATTCTCAAGAATAGCATCAGCTACACTTGGAATCAAGAAAAAACGGGAACCAAATACAAAGACTGAATGCAAGAGAGAACAACTAGCAGGTCATATGCAGCTAATAAAAAATTACTTCTAGTTTGATGGCCAAGCTATCATGGGGTGCTGTTAAGCACAACCTGGATCTCCCTTTCTCCCTGGCTACGCGACGCTGATGCTGCTGTTATCACCCCATCTTTCGTGTTTTGTGTTTTCAAAACAAACTGAACCCAATTGTTTCCATCCATTCCCCTGGCTCTATGTGGCACCGCCAAAACAGCATCCAGATTTCAGCTGAGAAGGTTTAGGAATGAGTATTTTTCTTCCAATTGAAAATGAAGCAAACTCAATTTAAGCATTCTGCAAGACAGGTGACAGCATCCTTCTAGCATCAAACATAAGAACTAAGCTCTATCATACAGGATTTGTCTGAAATAAATTAGACCCAGAGCTACATTTCAACCCCTGAGTCTTGTCCAAGCCACAAAAAGCAGACCTCTTCCTGTACGAATCCTACAACAGCCCAGTTCCACCTTCCAGTGGAGGACTGCACAGCAAGAACAGATTCCACTAGACGCTGTGCTCCAGTTTCTGTCTGGCATAACTAGTCCAGGAATCTCAATCTGCCTACAACATATATACCAGCAATCTCCTGAAACATAGATGCAGGAGGTAATGATCTTCAGAGAGGCAATTTCTCTTTACAGTGTCTTGCAACTGTTGTAACAGAATCTGTCAGCAATATCTGCCCAGTTAATACCCAGGCTCTCAGGAGGAGTTTGAAATCTGCAAATTTCTTTGCAAAATTTAAATCTGAGGAAACAAACTTTGTGTGTACAAATACTGCAGCTTCAAGTAAATTAGTTCCTGGGGTTTGATACAGACTTCCTACTCAGGGTCAGAAATTCAGAAGAGGCAGTATCCCAGAAGTGTTGTCACCAGTGATTGGGGGGAACCCAGGGGGAAGTCCCTGCCAAATCAGGAAGAAAGATTGGTGCCAGGGACCAGATCTGACCCAGAGATCAAGTTGCTTCTGCTGCCACAACTTGTTGGGCAGACACAGCAAAGCTGCGTGCAAGGGGAAATACGAGGGCATCCCCACCTTTCCTCAGTATAACTCTCAGATTAAAAACACGCATTCTCTGCAGAATCATCATCATAGGAGTCCTTATAAGGAGAGAATCACTCCCAGATTTTGAGGTTACTTAAGAATCTTGTAAAAATCCCAATATAACCAAGAGACTCAAAACACAACATTTAGCCAGCCAAGTGTTTCAGAGAAGACACTCATCCTGGGGGAAATGTCTGAACGCGTGTAACGACTAAAACAGATATAGAAGCTGCTAGGACATAATTATGAGAAGCAAAGCTAAATATAATGCAATTGAGAATTATTATGACAATCACACAACCACTCTGTAGGCTTGTGAGCTGCTGCATCTTGCTCTATGTGCATTCTGTTTGTAAAGACACCAAACCACGTAAGTATTTACACTCTTAATTACACCACCAACTTCTGGCTTGGATTGTAAATACTTTTGTTTGATGGTATTTTTCTTCTTTCTCCTCACTCTCTTAACATTCATTAAAGCATATTAAAATCCTTACTTTTCTGTTTACTTGAGATATAAGAATTTGACTGCACCCGTTAGAAGGAATAACAACCTATCACAACTGCATCAAGAGGCTGCAGGGTGCTTGTGTCTCATTTGCATCCGTGAGGCCAAGCCAGTGCAGTCAGTGGATTCATCCTGTTTTAACAGTATCCCAACATATTAAGCAAGCACACAATCAATCTCTAAAAAGATGTCAAGGAAGGTAGAGCTTAATTCTCCACCTCTCTACTCCTCTACGTTAAGTTGTTACAAACTTAATGACTCAAGCTCTTCTACGGTGTCTCGCAGACTAGCTCCACCACCATAGATTTAACCGTGGCTGGTGGCAGACTATACCTGTAAATACAAAGCAAGTATTTCCGAGTTTGTGCAGCAGTTTAAAAGTTTGGTGCTGTAAATAGTCTTGATTTCAAGAACGGAACATGCATAATCTGAGCTTTTGGATCTAAGAAAAGTAGTTTACAAGTTGAAGGTTCCTTCTATATGTCAGCTAAGGATTTTGAAGCATCCTAACAGGTTCATATCAACAATGGAAAAACAAATGGCAAAAGATGCAGATTAAAAAAAAAAATCTGCATTGCAAGTTTCTACAAGTGTTATAAAGTCTATTTAACAATACAGAGATTGACATTTTGCCTGAATAGATAAACAAAGTGCTGAGTTGAATGGTATTTGCCTGGAGATCAAAATGCTGATTTTAGAATCAGTTTTAGACTCTCTGCTGAAATATCTTCTATTCTTTAATACCATGTTTCTTGGCTTCAAAGGAGACCAATTATTTTAGCTGTTTATTGATATTACACATTTTACTGCAGAGAGCATCCATTTAATCTGCAAACTAATCCAAGTGCAATGAACCTCTCTTAATGCTTGCAGAGTGCTTCTGAGAGGAGTGAGCACTGGCCTGGGGCAGTGGGACCTGCATCTCTCGACATGCCTTATGAAACTGGGCAGGCCATTTATCTTCTGGATCTTTTTTCCCCCCTCTCTGCCTTGCTTATTCAGGCTATAAACACAGAGAAACAAGTGCCAGTCTCACCATTAGTGTTACAAAGGCCACTAAATCAGGTCTTCTCTTCACCTGGGGTCAGTGCAGTGCTGGCACACAATAATTTAAAGAAAAGAGCTATTTGAGTGCTTATTAAATCTGTGCAATTAATATACAAATACTTGCTTTAAGAATTGCTCTTTCTTCCTTCACCTCTGGTATGTGCTTTCTACTTTCAACTCCAATATTTACCGAAACATGAAGATTTGGGTGAATCACTTAATGCATCTTTTTCATTTGATAAACTGAAAAACTATCTAACAGGCCACACGCATATGTACATGTGTGCGAGCACTCACGTATAGAGAGAGATGCAGAGTAACTGACAAAAATAGCTAATAATAATGCAGTTGGAGACTAAACCTCTTCATTAATTTTGAAGCTGAATTATGGATGCTCATTAACAAATCAAGAGAAAGCACAAGACAACAAGCCTTTGCTCTAGCTCTCGCTGTTGTATTCCTGGACGAATGCCGACAACCCAAGCCATTTCCGCACCGAACAAGGGGAGGGAAGCTTTTTCTTGTCTCTTCCCACTCATTTCAAGGAGTCCCAACTGCACAGCAGGCTTAATTACCACACAGCCAACTACAGATACCTACCTGTGGCGACAGAGAGGAAAAACAATCTCTCTTGTACGCATCTATCAGGGGAGACATTCTGTCATTATCTTAGTGGTACTTGCCCGCACCACCCAATGGCGCATGAAATTCTTCATTTTAAGAAATGCAGAGGCATTTTGCTCTACCACGACAGGAGTATCAAGAAGCAACCACGCAGCAAAGATTGGCAGCTACACTAAATACTGCCTAGTGCATCCACTAAGTGGGACGCTAAGTGCAAAGTTTTTCCTTTTCACTATCTCTGTTGTCAGCTGAGGAAAAAAGAGCATTTAGAGTCTCACTGACGTAATATCCATGTGGATCTTGTGACCTGTAGGAAAGGTCACTAGAGTGAGCCAATTTTCCTCTGTGTGAACAGTTTCAATGTTACTCTACCATTAAAATGCATCGGGCAGTATTTAGGGTGCATAATTCATCCTAAAAGACACCCTTTGCAGCACTGGTGCTAAAATCATTACATTTTTTAAGGCTCCTGATCAATTCTCTAGTTTCATGTGATTAAAAATATAATAACTCCACCTTTTTCAAGTATTCAAAAGTGATGGTGCTCATCAGAAATAATCTAATAAACCAAAAAGAGTTTCTAAACGCAGTTGTACTTGATGTTCTGCATTCCAGAAAACCCTAAGCAGACTTTGCAAAAAGCAGAAGACCTCTCACTTTCAAAACACATCACTCCCTCAGGCTGAGTCATACGGATCTCCAGCTTTAAAAAGAGGAAAAATCTAGAAACCCTCTCTACTACAAATCTGCATGAGAAAGCTTAATTTGTAGCTTTTGAGGAAGCTGGAACATTGATCACAAGCTTCTGCAGCACAATTATAGTTACAGCACAGCTACAGAGTCACAATAGCACACACACATGAAAAGCATTAAAAAAGCCAAATTAAGGCAGGAAGTGATGGAAGAGCTCTGAATGTCACTCCTGAAAGAAGGGCAGAGCAAGCTACAATCTCCCTTGCCCCAGGATTATAACTAAAATAATTCTTAAAGAAGTATGTACCTGCAAGGTCTTTGGTCTGCTCAGCTGGGGCTATACCAGGTTGTCAGTGGGAGAATTCAAACAACAGTCCCCAAGAACATTTGCAAAATATTCTAACAGAGAATTGCCAAAACATCGCGTTTCTTAAATTTACTTCTGCTCATTGACGCACTGACCTTGGTTTTGGGGGGGTTGGGTGTTTTTAAACAAATATTTTATGTAAACCAAGTATTTTTGTTTGGCAATATCAGGCTATAGATTTTCACGATAGAGAACATTATTTCAGGACCTGTGCTATGCACTATCTACTTCTTCAGCTCTGAAAAGGCAAGCAAACAGCCCTGTTTTACACGGCTTCTTTCCCACAAACAAGGCATTTGTCACCAAAACCAAAAAGAATACAGGTAGAAATTGGCAATGTAGAAAATACCTGAACTTTATTAACAAGTAACGCACCTCATTTTTGCATTCACTTCAAACTTGTTTTTCAGTCCTAAAAAACACAATATGAAGCTAACTCCTAAAAACAACATCATCCAAAAATAATGAATAAAATTTATTTTCTTTGTGCAACGGTAATGCCGTTACTGGAATTTAGAAATCAGTAAAGCCGAGTTAGTTCAGCATTACCAAATGAAAATGGTCTTTCTGTGTTCCTACTTTGTTTTTTCTGATAGGAAAAATAAACAATACTGTAATAATTCTTTAAAGGAAACAGACTCCATTTTCTCTTTAACGGAATTAGAAACTAATAGCTAAGAATTATAAATACAGTATAAACATACAGCTAGCAAAACAAATGCAATACAACTTGCCTAAGTGCTTTACTACTTCTGTAATAAAAATCTAGGAGAAAGCCCAAGGGACTTTGATAACAGTGGAATTATTGTTGCCATTGACGTTACAGAAGTTAGCACCAGCTACCTTTAAGTAGCACAGCTGCCATGTTGTTAAAAACCTCCAGAAGAAAGCAGACTGTCACAATTTAAATGTTTTTAAAATGCAGCAAGGCAGTGGATGACATAATGGTATTTTAGCATTTTCTGTCCCATTCCAAAAGGCATTTGAGCAGAGGAGAGACATCAACCAGAGGGACTACATGTGCCCCAGCATCCCCTTCGTGGCTCCATCACGAGGCCAGACATCTGTCACCACCAAACCCACACAGAAGAACAGCCACCCTCCCCTGCGTCAGCAGCGCCTGGGAAGCCTTGCAGGAAGCTGGTGGTCATGGCTGGGGCGCCTCAGGGAAGGATGAACAAAGGGCCGATACACCCTTGGGCTGCCAAGAGGCACTGCCAGGTGGAGTTCAGAGGTTGGGATGTGCAGAGGCAAAACACTGGGACTCTGTTGGTCATAAGAAAAGGCAAAAAGGTCAATTGCATTCAAAGAGCCCTCCCAGCTCCTGATTTTAAAAGCAGCTCTCAAGCCAGTTCACAAAAGCCGCGTTTGCTGATCTCTGGCTTAGGGTGCTGTGCAGGCAGCCCAGGAGGGGTGCTGGCACCTGCCACCCCCATCACTTGCTGCTGGCTACCTAAGTTACCTTTACTACCACCTCTTGCTCACTCAGCATCCTTTTCGCTGTGCCTCCTACTCTTCTCGTTCCTCCACCTTTCCCATCCCCACTACTCCCAGCCCTCCAGGTCCAGATCCTGCTTCTGCATCTGTGCCTCCCATGCTTCAGTCACTGCCTGGTCCCACACTCTCCCCTTCTCTCTATCTCTTCCCACCTACCCAAGGGCTTTTTTTACATCTGCTCTCACTCCTTTAAGCCCTGAGCTTCTCACATCCAACTTCTTCTACTCAACAAGTAGGAGGAGTAGAGGACAGAAGGAAATTGAAGGACAAGATGGGCACGCCACAAGAGCTAGAAGACACACAAGTGAGGCAGGAGATAAGAGAAAAGGAACCAGCCAGATTAGGAAGAATTTGGGTCAAGACAAGGTTACAAGGAGTAGTAAAAATACATCAGTGCATAGCTACCCTAGTATTATACACTCTGTAGTCAACTTGTAAAAGCTACTGTTGACAAAGTATCTTCCTAGCTGGACCTCTGTCCTGACCCAGTTCTGCGATGTTTAAGTGGTTTACCTCTGCTTGTGCCAACAGCTGCATAACAAAATTAAGGGACTGTATTCTACACTGGCGAATGATTTCACTATTCATCAATTTGTCAACATCAAAGTATAGTAAGTTACACACCCCACTCTAGCTGCGCCTGTACGCTCAGTGCGCCAAAGCCTCAAGACAATGTTATCCTCAGTTAACATGGCCAGTACTATTCCCACATGAGCTACGCAAACATGTCAGGATTTTACTTTACAGCATGAAAAAGTTATTTCAAATCCCGCATGCAGTATCCTGATATTCTTCAGTACATGGTGTTTCAAACCACTCTCCCAGAACCACTGCCACAACTCCAAAGAAGCATGCAAAGAGCACGGCAGCTGCATAACAGGCAGCAGTAGGTCTGTATTTCCACAGAAATGTCTGTGGAAACATCATACAGAGCAGAGACAGGGGGTGACACCACCTAAAAGAAAGAGCTAGCTGCAGAACAAGTCATCTGTCTACAGCCATGATTGATGCTTTCAGCTCAACCTGGCCCGTCAGGAGGTATGGGAAGCGCTGCTAACAATCAAGCTAGGATTGCTATGATGAATCATAGTGGCATCAAGTTAATACAACTCATCATATCCTAATTAAACCACTCTATGTTGCTAATCACTCCGTGTATCTCAAGTGGTCTTTTGCAGCATGCCTAACTCCAGTGAGGGTGGGCCAATCAATTCTCTAATGAGCCCTCACTTCTGCAAGCACTTGCACAAATGCCCCATGGTCTTTCACGCAGCCACAGTACACAAAATTAAGCAACAAAAGCTAAGTTTGGTTCAGTCTTCCTTTTTCTTTTCTTCTGATGGCACAGAGGAATAGTATGTCTATACAAACACACATCAGCAACTCATCAAGGTAAGTTTTGTAAATTCAAGCTGATCAAATATCTATCCTAGTGTAATTTACCTGTATTCAGCTCCCTAATTGGTTCTTTCATATTTCCACATGAAAAACAACACTTCATCTCACTTCTTCCAAGATATGTTAGCTTAGGAAAATTAATCCCTTTCATGGAATTTGATAAGCATGGATCAGTCTCGTTTAGAAGACAATGAAATACATGCATCGTTCATAGCATGCAGTAGAAGATGTCCACAGGATGAGAGAGAACAGACTGGGTAAAACAGCTATTTTCCTTGAAACGTCTTTCGCATTTGTTCAAGTTCATTAATCTTTTGCCTTTTCACCAAATATAGACAGCTTCCACCTCATACGAGTCAAGGCATTCTCTTCCCCTCTCTCTTTTTCTTTTTTTTTTTTAAACTGAAGTATTAAGTTCACATTCAGCTTTCACTGAATCCAAGAGAGCCTTCTGCTGCTCTTGCTGGAGTTAACATGACCTTTGCCATTAAAATAAATGCTACTGAGTAGAATCAGTTGTTTATGATGAGACAATTCTCTGTAATCCCAGGACATTTCAGTTGAGCACCACAAACTTCACACTTCCCTTTCTCACTGGCTCCTATCCACATTTTCATACCTACAAGTTCTCCCATGGGAATTTCCTTCCCTTAGGCTTTACTAACCTACCAAAACCATCATGTCTGTCTAAACCTTTTCTATTGTTGAAGTGTGTAAATCCTTTTAGCTTGATCTCACCAAATTATATTAAAGTCTTACAGCCTTAACTGAGTCTTATCTTAGGCATCTTTAGCTGAGGCTCATGCTTGAACTTTATCCGTGAATTATCAGATAGGTCATTTTGAAATATTGTCCACATATCTTCCAGTCATGTCTCTGAGATAAGAAAAGTCTCTGAGATCATGACGTAAATAACCTGCAAATGTGCCACAAGGTGAAAACTCTCAGACTTTAAAGGTTCCCAGTTTGTTTATTTTTTGCCCTGTTAACCAAAACCCCTGTGTATGTGACAGAACTATGAACACTTCCAACAAAAACTGCATGTTCTTATGAGTGCCACCATGGGAAGTACTTCACAGTGTCCATCCATAGTAACAGTGATACCTATCAGCAACCAGACCTGCTGCAATTTTTTTAAGTTATTAGTAACAATGCTCCAATTTAGAATTACTATCATAGTGTCTGAAAGCCAGAATGACAGACAAGAACCTTGATACACCAAGTGCAAAGGAAATGTTTAAGAGCACATCTCCCTCATCTGTTGGCTTCACTTGACCATTCATGTTTCCACTGACTTCTGGAACAACCACCTGCTCCCTCTTTGCTGTCTATACATACCTTCACATGTCTCAAATTAAAACCAAAGGCATTTCACAAACACCTCCTAGATGAAAATCTAGGGAGAGAACAAGTTCACCTGAAGTCTCTCCCTTCTGTTCCAGTGACCCTAGACGGGACTTAGAGGAGACCAAAGATCCCCTGAAAGTAAAATCAGTGTTTCCATGCATGCAGTACAAAGTGACAGTCTGGGAACTTCAAAACGTGAAGGCTGCTGTGCAGAATTATTTTTATCCATTAAGGCCTTTTTATATTAGTAAGGCCCAATTTAGTACTCATACTCAATATTCATGATTATTTTGTCAGACTGTATTAAAGGACTTAACCTCAAAATACCCAGGTGGAAGAGATAACTATCAAATGTCTCAGAGAAGGAAACTCAGAAGCATGATTTAGGAGACAGCAATGAAATCAAGAGTTTGATATTCAGGAAAGGAGTAACTATTCATATAAGTAAAAACATGTGTGGTTTCAATTGACAAGCCAATCTCCATTAAAACCCAAAATCTGATTATTGAAGTTTCCTTGCCACTTTATTATTTAATCACTATGATAACCATGCTAAGTCAATTTAATTTCCGTAAAATAAAGTTAGTAAGAATGTCTATGCAACCCATGTAAGCATATATCATGTTATAAAAAAGGACCAAGAAATAGATTACATTTCGCTTTTACAAATAATATGTCACATTTCTTCAAACTCAATATAAAACTGTGTTCACTGTATTCCAAAAATAGATTGAATAGAATGGTGATATTTTTCATCAGCTTAAGGTAAATTATCATACACTATTTCATTCTTCATTGCCTCTTCTTGCTTATATGGGAACATAATGAAGACTGGCATGATATATTGCTTCTAGATCTCACCTTGTAACTCTGAACTTAACTAATAAAAATAGCGAACCAGATCCATAGAGGTGTGTAGGCTTCTGATTTCAAGTTAGATATATAAACACCTTAACTGTATGCTTATATTTACTGTTCCCAGGAACTGAAACATTCAAGGCACAAAACATCCATAAACACTCAAGCATCATGTGACAAATTGTAGCTAATTTTAATCATGTAAACAAGGGTCCAGCCAACAGCACACTGAAGTAATTTCCCATTTAATTTCAGTCTTATTGAATCTCTGAAGGTAATTATCATTTAAACAAGGACTCTCTAATCTCATTGCTAAAGAAAATGCACCAGAGAAGACACCTGTAGCTCCACACCATCTTTTAACCTTTCTTCACTAAGAAATCACATAACCAAGACAACACCTGTAATTCTACTCACAGAATACAGTTTTCAAACCTACTTCAAAACGGCACATGCTCAAAAACGACCCACACAAAGGTAATTCCCAAGTTTCAGCATGCACCCATCCCAGAACAGGACTGGGAAATGTTACAGATGCCACCACCGTCCCTACTACAGCCCCAGTCAAAGAGCACAGAAAGCTCCCACGGAGCAGCACGCTGGCAGAAGTCTCCAATCAACCAGAGGAAGCTGGAAGGCAGGAACAGGAACTGGGCTTGCTCCCTGGAGAAGAATTTCCAGCTGTGATATGTGAGCCTCACTAAGTGTCTGAAGAAGAATGCATTTTTGAGAAAGACAAGAACGCAACAAAAAAAATACAAACTAGCTTTCAACTGGCATGCGTTTCAATTGACACAGAAACACCAGCTAAATCCAGGCTTCCTCCAGTGCCAAAAAAAAAAAATCTACTCCAGTCTTGTGAAGACCATCACTACTCACCTGATGAAAATTTACCCTCAATTTCATAAAAAACTGGAAATCTCAATAGATCCGTAAGAACACGGGCTTAAGACAAACAAGACTGTCATGCTGCTTCTGACACCAACACCCATTCTGGGTCATCTGAGTCCTTGGGGAAGGTGCAGTTGCCTGTAGTATCTTCTGCAGAAATTCCCTGGGGAGCACGCTACAGGCTTGGGGAGGAGTGGCTGGAGAGCTGCCTGGCGGAAAAGGATCTGGGGGTGCTGGTGGACAGCCGGCTGAACATGAGCCAGCAGTGTGCCCAGGTGGCCAAGAAGGCCAACGGCATCCTGGCCTGGATCAGAAACGGTGTGACCAGCAGGAGTAGGGAGGTGATTGTGCCCCTGTACTCGGCACTCGTGAGACCACACCTTGAGTACTGTGTCCAGTTTTGGTCACCACAGTACAAGAAGGACATTGAGGTGCTGGAGCAGGTACAGAGAAGGGCAACAAGGCTGGTGAAAGGGCTGGAGAGCATGCCCTATGAAGAGCGGCTGAGGGAACTGGGTTTGTTTAGTCTAGAGAAGAGGAGACTGAGAGGAGACCTCATTGCCCTCTACAACTACCTAAAAGGAGGTTGTAGCGAGGCTGGTGTTGGTCTCTTCTCTCAAATTAGTAATGATAGGACGAGGGGAAATGGCCTCAAGTTGCGTCAGGGGAGGTTTAGATTAGATATTAGGAAGAAATTCTTCACTGAGAGGGTAGTTAGGCACTGGAATAGACTGCCCAGGGAGGGTGTGGAGTCACCATCCCTGGAGGTGTTTAAAGAACGAATAGATGCAGTGCTTGAGGATATGGTGTAGTGGTTAGAGAGGATATGGTGTAGTGGTGTAGTGGTTAGAGTGATGCTAGGAGAAGGTTGGACTTGATGACCCTGGAGGTCCTTTCCAACCATAACGATTCTGTGATTCTGTGAAAAGTGACACCTTTCCCCACCCACGTATTCCTCCCGTTCTCCAACGGCATTGTCTGTGTCAACTGCACACAGGCCTCCACAAAAAAATCCAGGAGACACACTTGGAAGGACAGGAGGGAAAAAGGTCACAAAGGCCAAGAAACCCTTTGAGATAAGAAAAAAATAATAAAAATAGAAAATTATAAGTTCTCCATTCTAGATCCCTTCTGTACAGAACTGAAAAAGCAGAACATTTGGAGCTTGTTTAGCACACCTTTTACTAAAAATAAACCACTACTGTCCTTTCCTCTCAGAAGACCCCACGCTCCCAAAAAGCTGTGATAGAACAGAGTCACACAGCCCAAGAAATGCTTCTTCCAAGTTGGATTATTAACATGTTTATTGCTTAATATTTAATCTTTCAACTTCTGATTAGTTAAAAGGTAAAAAAAAAAGTAACCAAATCTCCTTATAAGCAGTACTGAAATATGAAACAGGTGCACAAATAATACAAGACAAGTCTAGTATGGAAAAAGATTTAAGTTTCAAACTATATGATACAATGAAGAACTAAAAACCAAAGAGACAAATACTTCGATACTTCATCTGAAGCACAAAACCAGACCTAACTGGCAACAGGCAGCCACTTATCAGTTAGGTTTACCTCTGACTGTGAAGTACAGGGCTATGTAACTGCAGAATCTCCTCTCAAATTCTGACAGGCATCAGCTACAGTGTCATACTTCTGATACATGCCAGGTTTTACATGTTAACACTTCACAAACACATCTTTTTCCTGACAGTTCCTTTACTAGCGAACTCCAATGACAGATGATTGAAGCCAGGGAGTAAATGGTGTCATTTCTCTACATTTTTGGTACAGAGAGCAATTTGGTGGAACAACAAGCATTTGTACCCCTAGGCAAGTGAAATACTGCTCTTGTATGGTCAAACCCAACCAGCTTTACAGATTCAAAGCAGTAGAGTCATGCTCCTCCCAGAACATGTGTACTCCAAAGAGCAGATAACCTCCTTGCAACGTGCCTCCAGTGGAAACGTGCCCCACGGGAGAGCTGGGCAGCAGCAGCTCTCCTCTTTGCTCCGCAAGAAACCAAGTAGCAGGACTCCACCATCGCTTCCAAAGTCAACAGCACCACATTCTCTGTGGGCATCATCCAGACTCAGAAAAGAGCACGAAATGCAACAGGGCCCCCGCAAAATCTGCTGCAGCACAAAGAACATGCTCCAGCACCCTTACGTATTCCTTATGCCTAAGGCCAATGAGTTGAGATGCTCTATTTAGTCTACCAACCAAAATTCTCTCAGCAAGGGAAGCAACCAAGCAAGAGCAAATGGGTAGTTTGCATCAGTATCTCCAATGAACATGGAAATTAAATAAAACAAAGACACCCAAGCAATCAGTTGAGGTAATGAGGAAAACACTTGTATACATATTCTGATAAAAGCAAGCTACCTGTGAAACCAAAAAAATCCAGCAACTACATTGCTAATCACATTAAAGAAACAACAAAACACTAATGTTTCTTCTCCCATGAGTTACTTTGAAACTTTTTCCAGTATTTTTTCCCCATTGCTCAGAACCAGCTTTATAAAAAAAATGAAGAAATAAAAACACAGACTCGAATCTACAAGCACAAGTTTGAGTTTAGCTTTTTTCCTTCATACCATGAAGTCTTCACTGTATAAAACAAAATAATTTAATTTGAAGATAATTAACAACACTATTACACAGTAGTCTAGACAGACATTGTCAACTTAAGTCCAAATTGCTTGAGAGGAGACTAGCTGTGCAGCCACCACGGACTCATTTAGAGAATGTGTTTTCAGCCCAATAAGTTTTATTCCCTCAACGCATCTTCAGTTTTAGGAAGAACAATTCCAATTTCAAGACATAGGCATTCTCAGCTACAACTCTTCTCCCTGCCTGCCTTCACTTTTCCCCCTTCCAACAAATGAGCTATTAATTCCTAAATAAACTGAATGAGTGGCACTTAACATCGGGAGCCACAAGGGTACGTAGGCTCCTATCTCTTGTTTAGAGGCCTGTTTAAACAGGAATTAAAAGACTAAATGCTTCTGTGGCTTTAGGCCCAAAAGCTCAAAACTGCAAACACAGGGACTTGACCTCACCAGAGTGGTCCCTGGGGTGAACTGCACAGGCCCTGGAGAAGCTCTCCAGGGACAAACACCACTTTCAGATGTTTCCTGCTGAGACAGAACAGGCTGAACACAAATTAGGACGCTCTCCCCAGCGCCCATCTTCTGAAACCCTGAAGCACAAGTTCCAGTTTACATTCTCTGCCTTTGTATCCCCCCAGCACTACTAAAAGCAAGCCACTAATTGTGCATCCAGTCTGCTTCTAAAAATGAAGTATTCAAGATACAGTGGCCGCCCTAAGCATTGACTGGTCCAAACACCAGCACGGGTGTTTGTTCCACAGTGGATTACCAGAAAACACTACCATCTCCAGGTCACACACCTGGCACAGCAATGCCTGACTGGAGCCCATCTTCTCCAGACCCACACCTCAGCCATCACCTAAGATGCTGTGACTCCTCTCAGCTTTAGGAACAACTCAAATACCTTCCTTGTGAATGGCCTTCCACGTCCCTGTGCGCGGTGTACTGAAAATAGCTCTCATGATGCCTTTAAAGTATTAGTTATCGCCTTTCAACACCGAGGCCCCCAGCACCGAGCGTCCCCGGGCTGGCGGTGCCCGCTCCTCCAGCCTCAGGACCACCGTGCCGCCCCTTGCCGCGGCGTCGGCGGGACGCGGCCACGGCGTCCCCGCCTGGCCCGGGGGAA